>SJYT01035444.1:0-156116 GCA_006410635.1 Cephalophus harveyi
TGAACTGAAGGTGTGAAACCATCATCTCCAGAGCTAGAAAATAAATTCACCAGGAAAACATGACTGTCTAGTTGGATCGAATGCCTACTTCAGATGTGTGGTCATCTATTGAAATGCATCCATTCAGTCCCATTTTGCAACATTCTCCAGCCCAGTCAGCTCTTTGGCAGCAGATGAAGAGAAAGAAGACAATCCATGTAACTAGGTATGATGAAAAATTTTATGTGTCAACTTGGCTGTAACACAGAACCCAGATATTGGCACAAACACTATTCTAGATGTTTCTGTGAAGATATTTTTAGATAAGATTAACATTTAAATCAGGAGACTTTGAGTAAAGCAGACTTCCCTCCATAATGTGGGTGGACCTCATGCAATCAGTTGAAGACCTTTAGAGAAAAAGAGTGACCTCCCTGGAAGAAGAGGGAATTTTGCCAACAGACTATCTTTGGACTCAAAATGTCATGCTTCCCTGGATCTCCAGCCTTCTGGTCTACCCTGAATAACTTTTAACTTGACAGCTTCCAAAATCACATGAGTCAATTCCTTAAACTGATTCTCTCTCTATGTACATCCTATTCAGTTTGTTTCTAGTGAGAATACTGACTACTCCACCAGGTTTTAGGGGGAACTGGGGTTACTAAGGCTGTCTTATGAGCAGGGAATGGGCAAGGGCATGAAGACTGTTTTCAAGGGATGGTTATGGTCATAGTCAGGGAAATTGTACATGGTGAGAGTCTATACCCCAAAGAAACATGCCCCAAATCTTATTGGCCTATCACAGCAAACACTCGCTTCTCAAGCAGGATGGCTGCAGCTGTTGTTCATCATGGTCACTGGGGGACCTGGACTGATGAAGACTCCATCTCCACGTCGGCTTCCACAGTTGCTGCAATGGGAAGAAGAGCGGGTCAGGGAATTGCACTAGCAATTAAAATGCATATTTCACTTCACAGATTTGCTTCTAAAAGCAAATCACAAGACTCCATCTAATTTCAAAAAATGGTCATGAAGCAGTTCTGCCATGTTTTAGGAAGGAGAATAATCAGAAATGTGTGAAATAGCTTTAAAAAGTGGTAGGACTGATGAACTAGAGGTCTCAGTGAGGCTGCAGAATTTCTAAACTAGGAGAACTGCTGTGATCTGGAACCTTGGAGGCTTCTCTGGTGGCTCAGACAGTAAAAACTCTGCCTGCAATGCGGGAGACCTGGGTTTGATCCCTGGGTCAGGAAGATCCCCTGGAGACGAGAATGGCAACCCACTCCAGTATTCTCTGGAGCATTCCACGGACAGAGGAGCCTGGTGTGCCATGATCCATGGGGTCACAAACATTCCAACATGACTAAGCAACTAACACTTTCACTTTTATTAAAACACCTTCACTGCAACACATAGATGAGTATTTGATTAAAGAACTGGGACCACAGCTTAGCCAAGTTGATACAAAGACTATCACATGCATCAGTAGAAAGCTAAGGCAAATTCACTGATGTTGAAGAAAAAAACATTAAAATAGTCTAAATAAATCTTCAAGTGCTGAGCAAGGCATACAGCACACTCAGTGTGTCTGCTTTTAGTTGGGATCACCTTTATGAAAGTCTAAATTTTTAAGCCATATATATTCCCTGTATCCAAAAAGCAACATTAAAGGAGGGATAATCTCTAGACACAGAATAAGGATAGTTGGTTCCAGAAATCATCAGCTCATTTATGTTGGTCAAGTCTTTTAACTCCCTTTTTCTCTTGATCTGCAAAGTGATCTTACCTCACAGCAAGATAAGATTAATTAATGTGAAAGTTCATCCTAATTGCCTATATATCCTCAAAAAATGATCCACAAGTATTTACAATAAAAGATACTTCAAGATGGTGAAAACAGAACCGGAAATTTAACATCCATTCAGAAGGATGGGAGAACACATTTATTTTGAGGGCTAATAAAATTATTGTGATTGAGCAATGAATCTAGCCCATAGCTTTGCAGTAGCTAAGGCCCAAAGGAGAAAGATGCTGACTTGCATGTATTTATTATTTCAACAACAACCACAAAACCCTATTACATCAGTCAGTTAGTTCATTTACTCAGTTGTGTCTTTGCGACACAGCTCTTTGTGACCATGTGGCCTGCAGCACACCAGGCTTCCCTGTCCATCACCAGCTCCCGGAACTTGCTCAAACTTCCATTCATGCAGTCGGTGATGCCATCCAACCACCTCATCCTCTGTTTCCCCTTCTCCTACTGCTTTCGATCTTTCCCAGCATCAGGGTCTTTTTCCAGCAAGTCAGTTCTTCACATCATGTGGTCAAAGTATTGGAGCTTCAACTTCAGCATCAGTCCTTCCAATGAATATTCAGGACTGATTTCCTTTAGGATTGAGTGGTTAGATCTCCTTGCAGTCCAAGGGACTCTCAAGAGTCTTCTCCAACACCACAGTTCAAAAGAATCTATTCTTTGGCACTCAGCTTGTTTTATGGTCCACCTCTTACATCCATACATGACTACTAGAAAAACCATAGTTTTGACTAGACGGGCCTTTGTAGGCAAAGTAACGTCTCTGCTTTTTAATATGCTGTCTAGGTTGGTCATAACTTTTCTTCCAAGGTGCAAGTGTCTTAATTCCATGGCAGCAGTCACCATCTGCAGTGATTTTGGAGCCCAATAAAATAAAGTCTGTTACTGTTTCCATTGTTTTGCCCATCTATTTGCCATGAAGCATGGGACAGGATGCCATGATCTTAGTTTTTTTAATGTTGAGCTTTAAGCCAGCTTTTTCACTCTCCTCTTTCACTTTCCTCAAGAGACTCCATAGTTCTTCACTTTCTGCCTTAAGGGTGGTGTCATCTCCCTATTACATAATAGGAGTAAATACACATTTATTAGGTCAGAGAACTTTCTTGAAAATACTTGATTATGTCATGACTCATAAAAGGGACACGGATGTGTGTGCTCCAAAATAATAGATGTGAGTCACACAAGCCTGAGCACAAGGCCCAGATCTAGCAGTTTCTAGATACCACTCTGAACCTGGGAGAGATTCTTCATGTCTCTGAGCCTCCATTTTCTCCTTCCCCCAATTGGGAAGATGCACTGTGTCTTCCTCATTGAGAAGTTGTGATGCCTTTAATGGACTTGGTACATCAAAAGAGCTTAACACAGTGCATGATATAGAAGGAATTCAATACACATTACCTAGTTAATTAGAATGTTGATTTTCATTGTTATGTCAGATACTTAAAAGTTCTTCACGTGGTCTTTAGTCTTACAAACCCACGACAAAGGTCAATCCATCATCAGAAGGAGTATTGATTCATTCCCTCTACTCATATCTTTTGAGTACACTATTCCAGGGACTACTTAGAGGATGTATAGCCATTGTGAGTCTTAATCTTATTACCTATAAAAGTAATAAGTAACGGGGGAAGTAAGCATACTTACCTTGTCAGGTATTAAAATAAAGCTAAAAATTATTACAGATGAGACTCAAGCCTAGAGCTTCTGGAGCATTCCAGCCTTCAATTAGTTTTTCACACTCAGGCTACACTTCACCCTACCTACTGATTCAAGATCATTTCAATCTGGGAAAATGGATGGTTCCTCTCCAGGACGATGTTCATATATATATATGAACCTCACATCTCAAAAAACATGTGTCTGACAGGAAATTGATGTCAGGGCACGCTGCACCTCAGCAATTGTAATAGCACAAAATTAACCTCTGCCCAAGTAAACCCTTCCCCACTGCAGTGATGGACACTCATAAGCTGAGAGCTTATTTTTTAGAGACTTGCATATGCTCTAAAAATGCAAGTTCTTCTAAATATGAGACTGCTATACACCAGGAACTAATTATCCAAAGGGAAGGTTGTTTTATTTATTTATTTTTCCTTAGTATATCAGACCTGGTAAGCCTACATTTCCACGGGTTCATAATCATTCAATTAGATACTCAGTTGAATATAAATTATTTTGCAAGTGATCCTTGCAGAGGAATGTTTAGGGGAAAAAAAAGAGAGAGAGAGAAAAGCTTTGCAAGCAAGAAGTCTCATCAGCTTAATATTACACTTTGTCATTAATGACACTGACTGTTTTCATTCATTATTCAGCCCAACTTAACAGTAATTTGTGCCTGAGAGCAGGAGCAAAAAGGGGGAAAATGAGGGCTGGAAAATATGTGTTTATATTAGAAATAGTTTTAAAATAGTATCTCTAAAGCATAGTGAGAATGAATATTATTTTCACCATTAAGATTCAATTATATGCACAGTGGTTTTGCCTTTCTCTTAAGTGGTAAAATGGTACTATTGAGCCTTAAATGTGGTGATAAGTTTGATATGCATTTCCTTCCTTTTTTTGCACTGCATCCTATACATACTATTCATTTACAAAGTAATGATCCTTCTTTTCTGGGAAGCTTTGCAAGGTGCAAAAGGTGCTCTGTAAAGAGACGCTTCAAGATGCATAGAGCATATATGTTAAGATCTCAGGTTGCATTGGTCCATTCCTCCCAAAATCATATTTTATAAGCCTAGTCAGCCTCAGGCATGGTGTTAGACACAGAATTTGCCAGGAAGTAAAGACAGACCCCTGCTCAAGAGGACAGATTCCCAAAGGGAGCCAGCCTTGGAGCATGCATTCACAAAGAGATTATGAGAAAAGGCAGATAGTACATAAAAAGGATGCACAATGGAGGAGGTAGCTTTTAATCTAAGACACTGGTGGGCTATAATGTTGAGAGAATCTGTTTAGGGTCCAAGGCAGGTTCATACAAAGAATATGATGTGAACTTAGGACCCATAAGAAGATCCAGTTCAGTTAAGTTCAGTTCAGTCAGTCAGTCATGTCCAACTCTTTGCGACCCCATGAATCGCAGCACGCCAGGCCTCCCTGTCCATCACCAACTCCCAGAGTTCACCCAAACCCATGTCCATCGAGTCGGTGATGCCATCCAGCCATCTCACCCTCTGTCGTCCCCTTTTCCTCCTTCCCCTAATTCCTCCCAGCATCAGAGTCTTTTCCAATGAATCAACTCTTCACATGAGGTGGCCAAAGTACTGGAGTTTCAGCTTTAGCATAATTCTTTCCAAAGAACACTCAGGACTGATCTCCTTTAGAATGGACTGGTTGGATCTCCTTGCAGTCCATGGGACTCTCAAGAGTCTTCTCCAACACCACAGTTCAAAAGCATCAATTCTTCGGCACTCAGCTTTCTTCACAGTCCAACTCTCATATCCATACATGACTACTGAAAAAATCATAGCCTTGACTAGAAGGACCTTTGTTGGCAAAGTAATGTCTCTGCTTTTGAATATGCTATCTAGGTTGGTCACAACTTTCCTTCCAAGGAGTAAGCATCTTTTAATTTCATGGCTGCAATCACCATCTGCAGTGATTTTGGAGCCCCCCAAAATAAAGTCTGACACTGTTTCCACTGTTTCCCCATCTATTTCCCATGAAGTGATGGTACCAGAGGCCATGATCTTAGTTTTCTAAGTGTTGAGCTTTAAGCCAACCTTTTCACTCTCCACTTTCACTTTCATCAAGAGGCTTTTTAGTTCCTCTTCATTTTCTATAAGGAAGAAGATCCAGTAGTCATATGCAGAAATGAGAGTTGAACCATGATGAAGACTGCACACCCAAAAATTGATGCTTTCAAATTGTGGTGCTGGAGAAGACTCTTTAGAGTCCCTTGGACAACAAGGAGATAAAAACAGTCAATCCTAAAGGAAATCAACCCGGAATATTCATTGGAAGCCTTGATGCTGACATCAAAGCTCCAATACTAGGGCCACCTAATGCAAAGAGACAACTCATTGCAAAAGACGCTGATGCACTCCTCCTGAGAGCAGATGGCGAAGGAGGTGACAGAGAATGAGCTGGGTTGAATGACATCACCAACTCAACAGACTTGAGTTTGAGCAAACTCTGGGAGATAGTGAAGAACAGGAAAGCCTGGTGTGCTGCAGTCCATGGGGTCACAAAGAGTCAGACATGACATAGTGACTGAACAGCAGCAACATAAGAAGATCAAGCTTATAGGAGGGTAAAATGTGAGAAAGCAGTTACTGATGAGAAGAAGGATGAGCAGCTTGTTGGGCCCCATATCCTGACGTCTAAAGGATGCTCAACAGATGAATGCATGTAAATGGTTGAAACCTGGACAAACTCTGTGATTTAGTTAATAGCACCAATGTCAATTTGTTGATAATCACTGGGGGAAACTGAGTGTCAGGTACATAAGAACTCTGTGCACTATTTTTGCAATATCTTTTGATTATTTCAAAGTAAAAGTACTTAAAGTGTTTTAGAAAGTGCATGTATTGTAAATCAGACACTAAGACATGAAGCTAATGGAGAGCCGGCAGAGACTTCAGTGCAGAGATGTGTTTCCTGAGGTTAGACTTGGAATTGAACTTCAAAGATTTTTGAAACACACCCCTTCTTCTTTGTGCTGGAAATGAAATAGAATCCTAGACCAGACTAGAAGGGTTGCACAATACATTAGTGATGGAGCTGGAATGAAATAGCAGTCTTGTTCAATGATTGCCTGGCTATTTCAATTTTTGCATTGATTTAGTCATGGATGCCAAACTTTATTGGAAAGAGCTCACTCTATTGAGACAGAAAACTCTGCATTTTATGCTCATGTTGACCACTGTAAACCTTGTTGGTTGTGATCTGAAGTAGTTTTAGGCATACTCTGGAGTCATCTGACCCAACACCAACTCCATCTGCATTGCTGGTGGACTAGGGTTCAAGTGTGCTTCATGTTCCCATCTGTAGGGTGGAGGGATTTAGGGTACCTTCTGCATAGGTCTGTAACAAGAATTAACCTGATTCATGTATGAATGATTCTCAGTGTTCACTGTGGCACATGAGTGTTCAATAGTATTTTATCTATGGTTACTATGTGAGCTGACTGACTTTGAACACATTATTTAATCTTTGTTTTTACTGTAATTTTTATTTTATTTTTTTTTATTAAATTTTGTTGGAATATAGTTGCTTTCCAGGTGGCACTAGTGGTAAAGAACCTGCTTGTCAATACAGGAGACCTAAGAGACATGGGTTTGATTCCTGGGTCAGGAAGATCCCCTGGAGAAGGGCATGGGAACCCACTTCAGTATTCTTGCCTGGAGAATCCCTATGGACAGAGGAGCCAGCTGGGCTGTAGACCATTGGGTCGCAGAGTCAGACCCAACTGAAGTGATTTAGCATGCCCTTAGCACAGTTGCCTTACAATGTTGTATCAGTTTCTACTGCACAGCAAAGTGAATCAGTTATGCATATACATATATCCCTTCTTTCTTGGATTTCCTTACCATTTAGGTCACCACAGAGAACTGAGTAAGGTTCTCTGAGTTATAGGGTATATTCTCATTAGCTATTTATTTTATACACAATATCAATAGTATAAATATGTCTATCCCAATGTCCCAGTTCATACCAATCCCCTTCCCCCTCCTTGGTGTCTATACATTGTTCTCTACATCTGTATCTCTATTTCTGTTTTCCAAATAAGATCATTTATACCATTTTGTAGATTCCACATATATATGTGTAACATGCATTATCTGTTTTTCTCTTTCTGACTTATTTCATTCTGTAAGTCAATCTCAAGGTCCATCTACATCTTGGCAAATGACCAAATGTCATTCCTTTTCTATGGCTGATTAATATTCCACCGTATACATGTATGGCTTCTTTATCCATCTGTTGATGGACATTTAGGTTGCTTCCATGTCCTTGCTATTGTAAATAGTGCTGCAAGCACCTTATTTAATCTTTATTAACTTCCAAATTCACCTCTATAAAATGGAGACAATCGTACATACTTAGCAAGGCTGTGAGAAGATCAGGCAAGATCATGTCTGTCATAGGTTTGGGGCAGAGACAGCAGGACACCCACATGCTAGAGTGTCTCCTTCCTGCCTCTGGGCTCTCTTCCATGCCTAGAAAGCTTCTCTGTGCCCAATCCACCAACAGCACACGACTGAGACATTCAGACTCCAACAGAAAGTCTGACTTCTCCAGGCTCCACGCCCTCATCTCTCCTCTTGTAATATATCCTAATTTTAAAAACATAGATATTTATTGCAGACAAATGAAAAGATTTACCTTCAAATTTTCTGTCTACAGTCCTACATTACGCATATTTCATCATGATTTCCTCCAGGTTCATTTTAAAATAATTTTTTTAATGCAGGTGAGTTTATTTAGATAGACAACAGCTTTGTATCCTATTATTTGTTGGGGAAGAGGGTAAAGGGGCTTAAAAGTATTTTTTCCTTGTCTTAAATTTTTTTAACAATTGATAATAGCTGCATAATAGTTCTTTGGGGGAGGGCTATACTTATGTATTCAGTGATTCTTATATGGTGTTATATTTATGTAAATTTGGTCAATATAAGTGAACAACAAAGTGATGAACAGATCTTCATGCATACAACTTGGAGTTGCCAATGGACTTGTCTAATTTGAATTCTTATCTCTCTCCTGGGTTTCCAAATGTCATTTGCTCCATCCCTGGGTCTCCTTTGATTTTCTGACATACGTCTTTGCTGATAGCATCTCCTTGGTTGGCCTACTATGCATCTCTGTACCTCTTTGGGTATCATGTTCTTCCTCTCAAGGATTGGATCTCCACCTCAAGAGGCAGGGCTGGTCTGGGCTCCTGTCACATCTCTGCTTGCCTGATCCTCTTAGAGTTGATATTCCTAGTCTCAGATTATCAAAAACAGAAACAGATAAAACCCCACAACTGACTCTTTCCATTCTATCAGGATACCTTTTGAAAACATTGCTGTTTAGTTGCTAAGTCATGTTGGACGCTTTTGCGACCCCTTGAACTGTAGCCCACCAGGATTTCCCAGGAAAGAATAGTAGAGTGGGTTGCTATTTCCTTCTCCAGGGGATCTTCCCTACACAGGGATTGAACCCACACCTCTTGCATTGCAGGTGGATTCTTTAAAACTTAGCCTCCTGGGAAGCCCTTGAAAACATTGTAACCCTCACATTTTCTTTGTTTTGATTTTGAATGGCCAGTATCAGGTACTCTAAGAGATGTAGGATTAAACAGAGAGAGCATGCTTTATAGGTGGACTGACTTTCAAAATGAAAACTCTAGTTTAAACTAGCATGAGCGCTGACCTTCAGCAGAACTGAGTTTCAGTATTGACAAATCTAATAAACTTATTGAACCTGTCCCTTGGACTGCAAGGAGATCCAACCAGTCCATCCTGAAGGAGATCAGCCCTGGGACTTCTTTGGAAGGAATGATGCTGAAGCTGAAACTCCAGTACTTTGGCCACCTCATGCGAAGAGTTGACTCATTGGAAAAGACTCTGATGCTGGGAGGGATTGGGGGCAAGAGGAGAAGGGGGCGACAGAGAATGAGATGGCTGGATGGTATCACTGACTCGATGGACATGAGTCTGAGTGAACTCCAGGAGTTGGTGATGGACAGGGAGGCCTGGCATGCTGCGATTCATGGGGTCGCAAAGAGTCGGACACGACTGAGTGACTGAACTGAACTGAGCTTCAGCTCCCTGTCTGAAAACAAAAGATGGCCATGGCTATTGGATGAGTCACCTTGAGGACTTGTGATTGCTGGTTTGTGCTGGTCATGAGGCACGCTGATGGCTAATCCAGCCTCGATGATGACTGATACATTGAAAATCAGTGCAAGGAAATTGTGACTCTCCATGTGAACTTAGACATGAAAATTACCCCCCTAAGCCTCAGTTTCTCTCTCTGAAAAAAAAATTAGAGAAACACATACTTATCCCTCAAGGCTGTTCTATGAAAAGAGATAATGCATTTAAAGTGCCTGACATATGCCAGGAACTCAATAAATATTCATATCTTCTCACTCTCCTTCTCCTCCCTAATGCCATCTTGGATTTCACCACAAGGCATTTGACCAGGCGAAGATGGTCACATTGGAGACACGGGCGGTGAGGAGCCACATTCCTCCAGACTTTGTAGAAAATGATTGAAAGTTAAACTGGGCCAGGAGTCTGGTGACGTTTGGGTGAGAGACAGAGTTAAATTAAGGTTTAATCTTAGCCCCTTCCATGTGTTAACCAGGCTGTGCAGAGCCAAGAGCTTGAAAGAGATTCAGTGCTGAATTTTCTCACTAATCTGATGAGAAGAGAGAGGCATGGGAAGAAAGAGAACGGGAGAGAGGGAGAAACAGAGTTCAGATGGCTAATTTTCTAGCCAGCAGCTACTGGAATGTTTCCATGAGGAGATATGAAAAGAGACAAAAAGAAATAATAACTGAAAATGGGCTTTGTTGGCCAGAAAAACTTATCCTGCTGGGGTGGAGGTCAGTGGGCAAGAGGATGGATAGAAGCAAGTACTCAGGGGACATGTTTCATTTTAATGTAGTCACTTTGGTACCCCTCTATCAGCTCATTCAATTAGCATCGGAGGGAAAAATAAAAGTTCCTCGCATGTCAGCCTGCTTTCCAAGCTCCAGGGACAGAACTTCATAAATGTAGTGACCTTACATTGCTCTCCTCAGAGAGCACGGTCCATCTCTGTGTTGGCCTCTGATGTTAAAGAAAATGGATAGCTCATTCTTTTCCTTTTCCGTTTCTTTCAGGAAAGAAACGATCTAAGTGTCGTTTTAAATGAAAACAGTTGAGCAATTGTCTTTTTCATAGATGCTCTTGCATCCCCCAGAGTCATAAGAACAAACCTTCTAGGCCTGTTCCTTTTCTCCCATCTTCTCTCAAGTGTATCTGGCTGATTCACTGCAGGTTAACCTGAAATATGGCCCATGTGTTCCTCCGCCCACGCCAAGTCATGTTGATGGCAACGTGACCTTGGCATGGAGCTTCCAAAGTCACGACATCAACAAAGGACATTTCTTCTTCCCATATATATATGTATAGCCTGGTAGGCTACAGTCCATGGGGTCACAAAGAGTCGGACACGACTGACTGACTTCGCTCACTCATACATATTTTGGTTTCTTTGTTTGGTTTGGTTTTCACTTGATTCCAGTTTTCCTGTCAAACCAATTTACATTGTCTGAAATTGTGCTGCCCTGACTCATTCTTTTAGATCATAAGATTCCTAGAGACCTTTCACCCCTGACTTATAAAATTCTACTGTCTTCACCATCCCTATCAAAATCTAGACCACAGGCCTGCCTGCCCCACTCTCCTAGAATCTCTGCTTCAGCCTCTGCATCTCTGCTGACTTGAGTGAATCTGAACTCCGGAGCATTCATGTATTCATTTGCTCACTCATCTCTTTAGATCTGTTATATTTGTGAAGGATTTTTTACAAATGGTTATAATATTTCTAGCCCCATGTGCTCCTCCAAAACCTCCCTCCTCAATAACAGGTGGAGTTTTTACCCTCTCCCCTTGAATCTGGGAAACCTCTGCTGACTTGAGTGAATCTGAACTCAGGAGCATTCATGTATTCATTTGCTCATTCATCTCTTTAGATCTGTTATATTTGTGAAGGATTTTTTACAAATGGTTATAATATTTCTAACCCCATGTGCTCCTCCAAAACCTCCCTCCTCAATAACAGGTGGAGTTTTTACCCTCTCCCCTTGAATCTGGGTGGCATCTGTAACTGCTGCCTCAACTAAAGGAGAGTGGAAGTGACGCTGAATGACCTCTGATGATGGTGAGCAAAGAAGGTACAGAAAGGAGATCAAACCAACCAACCCTACAGGAAATCAACCCTGAATATTCATGGGAAGGACTGATGTTGAAGCTGAAGCTCCAATACTTTGGCCACTGACGCGAAGAGTTGACTCACTGGAGAATCCCTGATGCTGGGAAAGATTGAGGGCAGGAGGAGAAGAGGGCGGCAGAGGATGAGATGGTTAGATAGCATCACTGACTCAGTGGACATCAGTTTGAGCGGGCTCTGGGAGATGGTGAAGGACAGGGAAGCCTGGTGTGCTGCTGTCCAGGGGGTAGCAAAGAGTTGGACATGATTGAGCGACTTAACAACAACAAAGGAGATGCCGTCCTCACCTGGATCTCTTTCTTGAGATGTCAGCCTGAAGATCTCCACTTTGTAAGCACGCCCAGGCCACACGAAGAGGCAGCATGTAGCTGTTTGCATCATTGACAGCTGATAGCCAGTACCAAGTGCAAGACACATAAATGAATGAGCCTTCAGAAACTTCTAGCCACTGAGTCAGTCCTTACTCAAGTATTCCAGATGAGGTCTCAGACATACTGGAGCAGAGACAGCTCCTCTCGTTGTCTAGTTCATACAGCTGATCTGCAGAGTCTGTGAGCTGGTCATAGTTCTTAAACACGGAGCACCATTCATTGATTCATCCAGCATCTAAGTCGCATTCACTGATGACCACTGTTTGTCCCAGACTATAGACGAGTGTGGGTGCGTGCACCCTGAGATCATAGACATGCCAATTATCTGCCTATCCATCCCTGAAACCCAAACAATGACAGAGAGCTTTCCTAATATCCCATTTCAGAATTTTGTAGCCATTCAATTATGAAAGTGTTTTTGCATTTTCATTCCAACTCAGCTCCTTTAAAACAGGGACTATAAGCTCTGTGTTTCCCATGGTACACAACACAGTTTTATAAACCTCATAGATGTTTGATATAGATTTGTTAATTAAAAAATTCAGTTCACTACTGTTATTAGGTTTTCCAGGCCCCAAACAAACTAAATACATTTTGGAGAAAGACTTGAATAAATGTAACCATTCTGCAATAGGAGAGAAGGAAGACATGAACAGTTTTTTTGATCTTTTATGACAGGCAAATGCTGTTTCATTTTAATCTGCAAAGGAATCCTATAAAAAAAAATGATAATCCTCAAATTACATATTTGAGTCTTCAATCCAGACTGGCAAAGTGGCGTGGCTACTGAGTGTGGTGCTAGGACTCTAGTCAATGCCAGGAAACCCTTCCCAGCCACAGTGGTGGCTTCCACACATGCAGACACAACACAGATGACATTTGCTTTCAAGACCATTGAATAGGCCGTCTCGAGAAGAAGGCTTTTCAATGTGCAATATTATGTCCCACGTGCCACTGGTAAGTGGAGACTCCATTGCTTTGGGACATTTCTATGGTTTCCAAGCCTCACAGAAAAGTGTTACTGATTAATATTTACTCTTATTTTTATAAATGGGAAGAAAGAAGGCATAAGACTTAGGGGAAAACAGTTTAATATTCTCAAAAAGCCTTAAAAGTGAAAAACCAAGTATGCTCATTACAAAAACTCTGCTTTAACTTTGCATTTCTACATTGTATGAATATTGTTAGATACTTCAGTGAACATGGGGATGAAGCTGAGGGATATGGAGCATCTCCTTTAGAAGCTGAATGCACACTTATCCCTGCTCTTCTCTCTGAGTGAAGAAAGAGAGCAGAGAGCTAAGAGGTTCCAATCTAATGTGACTATACCTTCTTATTCTGAGTGACCTTGGCATCCAAAGACTTCCTTTTAACAAACGACCCATTTGTTTCAAGGCTGTGGGTGGTGGTAGCAAGAAAGATGATGTAACTTCTTATTAAAAGAAACTGTAGGGTTGGGAATTATTCTCTGAATAGTAGGGCTTACAAGAAATTAAAACACACACACACACATAGAGACTTCTGGACAGCATATGTGGCTCTATGGATGGAGAAATACCCTCTGACAAAGCCCTTCTACTCTGCCTGTAAGAACTGTGTAATTGGAATCAGAATCTGGATGTAATCATCTTGACGCCATTTACCCACACCGCTTTAAAAATGAGGAAATTGGAGGCTGCTGGAGGTGGGGTTGCGGTCATTTTCCCTAGGTAATCCTGTGGTTAAGAATAGTCGTGATCAGCTCTGAATGGACCAGTAGCTAGCATACCCTAACTCCAAAGGTCTTTCTCGGATCTTGTCACCACATCCACATTCTAGTCTGTTCTCCACCTCCCTGAATTCTGTCTTCATTTTGAGTCTCACAGTCCAGACCTCATTCCTTCTATAAAGTTTGGCCACTGTCTTTCTTTTTAGTAACATCTTCCCCTAGAAGTGGGTCCAATATGTAAACACGTAAATATGCCAGGGATAACTCCTATACAGACCACAGAGTTATAAAGCGGGAGATCATCATTCAAATTCAAATATGTAGCGAATTCTGGCTAAAGTAATAGGTCTGCTGGTTGGGGCTGGCTACATGAAGCACATCTGAAAACCAACATGGACCACAAGTGAGTTAGATGTTTTGACTGGCAGGCTGGTCTAGATGACCACTGAGATATCTTCATCTCCTAGAACATTCTTTCTATCTTCCCTAACTCAGTCCAAAGTTGCTATCATATTAAAGCTATTCTTCATCCCATGCCTTTCCCCAAGATAGAACTATCCTTTTATCCTTTGTGTATCCCCATTGCTATTGCCGTGAAAATATGAAGAAGAGGAAATGCATTCATATTAATAACAGCAGTAAAGCCATCGTTGAATGTACACATAACAAGTAAAATACTTTGTTGCTGTTCAGTCGCTCAGTCATGTCTGACTCTTTGTGACCCCATGGGCTGTAGCCCTCCAGGCTTCTCTCTCCATAGGATTTCCCAGGCAAGAATACTGGAGTGGGTTGTTATTTCCTACTCCAGGGGATCTTCCCAACCCAGGGATTGAACACCAGTCTCCTGAATTCTCAAGCAGTTTCTTAACCACTGAGCCACCAGGGAAACCCTGATAAAATACCAGATATGTTATTTAATAGCCAGACTACTTTGAGAATGAGAGCTTCCCTGGCGGCTCAGAGGGTAATACATCTGCCTGCAATGCGGACCACCCGGGTTTAATCCCTGGGTCGGGAAGATCCCCTGGAGAAGGAAATGGCAACCCACTCCAGCACTGAAGGAAATGGCAACCCACTCCAGTACTCTTGCCTGGCAAATTCCATGGACGGAGGGGCCTGGTAGGCCACAGTCTATGGGGTCACAAAGTGTCAGACACGACTGAGCGACTTCACTTTCTTTCTTTCTATCTTTGAGAATGGAAATAATCTATTTTCTGTTTTACAAATTAGGAAATTGAAGCACAGTGGAGTTAAATAACTTTCCCAAAGTCTAAAAAATGGAGTAGCCAAGGCTCGGCCATAGCATGTTTTATTCTAGAACTCAGCTTTTACCCCAGCAGCTGTCTTTCTCCATGACCCATCCGCTAGTCTATGAAAACCTCCCAAACACTTGAATTCTGTTTAACATTTCTCTCTTCTACTTCACTATATTTATCTCTTATACTTCAGTTCTGAATGAAAAGATAAGGAGCTTCACACATATTAGGGGATCTTTTTTTTCTTTACTAAGCGGCCAGTGATGCCCTTGAAAATTTTATTTGTTATTGTATGTTGCCATTATCAGGTATCATGGTGTTATTAATGGAATAAATACAGAGGCTTGCATGATGGGGCTTCCCCATGATGGGATGGTGATAGTGGTAAAGAGTCCACCAGGCAATGCAGGAGACGCAAGAGATGTGGGTTTGATCCCTGGGTTAGGAAGATCCCCTGGAGTAGGAAATAGCAACCCACTCCAGTGTTTTCCAAGCCAGGTTTCAACAGTATGTGAACCATGAACTTCCAGATGTTTAAGCTGGATATAGAAAAGGCAGAGGAATCAGAGATCAAATTGCCAACATCCACTGGATCACTGAAAAAGCAAGAGTTCCAGAAAAACATCTACTTCTGCTTTACTGAATATGCCAAAGCCTTTGACTGTGTGAATCACAACAAACTGTAAACAATTCTTAAAGAAATGGGAATACCAGAACAGCTGACCTGCCTCCTGAGGAATCTGTATGCAGGTCAAGAAGCAACAGTTAGAACTGGACATGGAACAACAGACTGGTTCCAAATCAGGTTGGAGTAGATCAAGGCTGTATATTGTCACCCTGCTTATTTAGCTTCTATGTAGAAGACATCATGTGAAATACTGGGCTGGATGAAGCACAAGCTGGAATCAAGATTTCTGGAAGAAATATCAATAATCTCAAATATGCAGGTGACACCACCCTTATGGCAGAAATTAAATAAGAACTAAAGAACTTTTTGATGAAAGGAGAGTAAAAAAGCTGGCTTAAAACTCAACATTCAGAAAACTAAGATCATGACATCTGGTCCCATCACTTCATGGCAAATAGATGGGGAAACAATGGAAACATTAAGAGACTTTATTTGTTTGGGTTCCAAAATCACTACAGATAGTGACTGAAATTAAAAGATACTTGCTTCTTGGAAGAAAAGCTATGACCAACCTAGACAGCATATTAAAAAGCAGAGAAATTACTTTATCAACAAAGGTCCATCTAGTCAAATCTGTGGTTTTCCTGTAGTCATGTATGGATGTGAGAGTTGGACTATAAAGAAAGCTGTAGCCAAAGAATTGATGCTTTTGAACTGTAGTGTTAGACAAGACTCTTGAAAGTCCCTTGGAATGCAAGGAGATCCAACCAGTCCATCCTTAAGGAAATCAGTCCGGAATATACATTGGAAGGACTGATGCTGAAGCTGAAGCTCCGATACTTTGGCCATCTGATGTGAAGAACCAACTCACTGGAGAAGACCCTGTTGCTGGGAAAGATTGAAGTCAAGGGGAGAAGGGGACGACAGAGGATGAGATTGTTGGATGGCATCACCAAGGTGATGGACATGAATCTGAGTAGACTTCAGGAGTTGGTGATGGACAGGGAAGCCTGGCATGCTGCAATCCATGAGGTCGCAAGGAATTGGACACGACTGAGCTACTGAACTGAACCAGTATCCTTGCCTGGAAAATTCCATTGACAGAGCTGCTGGTGGCTTACAGTCCATGGTGTCACAAAAGAGGGGAGCATGACCGAGTGACTGAGCATTTTCATGCATGAAGGGAACCCATGGCAGAGTCATTTTCTTAGCTTTTGTTTTTTTTTTTTTTAAGTTCACAGCTGGGCCTTTAAATGATAATCGTGCTGTTACTAAGCTTTGCTGCATAAAAAGACTTTTCCTAAAATGGGACACTTCATTCTGATTGCTTCCAATGACATCCTCGATTTGATGTGAATCAAATCAAGACTTAGCTGCCTAACACCTCATTGATCCCGCCTCAGGAAAAACCCACCGATAGGTGACTAAATATGAACAAGAAGGAGAAGAGATTGCCAGGTGTCATCTCTGATGCCCACTGAGGGCTCCAGGGTCATCCTGAGCTTATCAGTAGAGCCCAGAAAGTCAGCAGGAGGAAAATGTTAATGAGAATCAGGGTTGTCCTCAAGGGATCTGATGAGGGAGTGGGGTTGAGATCTCTGGTTGAGATCATCTGACACCTCATCAATAACCAAGAACACTTGAGACCATCACACACAGTTTTCCTCCAAGTTATTTCATAAGAACTAATTTGTATGTGATGTTCTGAAGTGAAAAGAATCTATAATTGAATAATTATGGGCCACAGCTCATATAGGATATGTCACAATGTACATTTGGATATGTACAGATCTGTGAAATGTACAGAAATCTACTCAGCTATAATTCCCTTGACCATTATAGCGGAGATGGTTCGTTTCCTTTGGGCATCCATTTTCTTCAGCCTCCTTGGTAATAGAACTCTGATTTTATTCACATTGGCAATATTCTTTTCACGCTCCCCCCCCCACACACACACACAGAAATACTACATTTCACAGTCTCTCTTGCAGTCGGATATGGTCATATGATCACATATTCTGGCCCATGAAGGTGAAGGTGAAGTCACTTAGTTGAGTTTGACTCTTTGCGACCCCGTGGACTGTAACCTACTAGGCTTCTCCGTCCATGGGATTCTCCAGGCAAGAATACTGGAGTGGATTGCCATTTGCTTATCCAAGGGATCTTTCTGATCCAGGGATCGAACCTGGGTCTCCCGCATTGGAGGCAGATGCTTTAACCTCTGAGCCACCAGGGAAGCCCTTCTGGCCCATGAGGTAAAAATAGAGTGCCGTAAGGGAATTCAGGAAAAGTTATTTAAATAAAATTGATTTATGTAGAAGACCATTGTGTCTGCCATGCTTTATAATTTTCATTTCTGTTACTTAGAATGCAGATGTAATGACTGGAGCTCTGGCAACCATTTTGAACTACACAGTGACACTGAAGATGGAAGTCATTGCTAAGGATGGTGGAAGAGACAGATAAAAAGATCTGGGACTCTCATCATACCAGCCCAGGACGGCTTACCTCGGAATTTATTCCATTTGAAAGAAACATAAATGTTCATAGTTTAAAGTTCTGGTGTTTTTTAACAGCACTGGAACACAATCCCTGTTTAAATCAATCATTGAAATCCTTTTGCATATAACTTACTATCCCCGTCCTTTAGAACACATTTTGGAAAGCATGAATTTGACTTAGAAGAAAATCAAAGGTGAGGGATGGAAAATTATTTGTCAATGGTCACAGCTGTTTAGTTGTAAGACTGAACTTTGGCCCAAGTAATCTGAAAATTGGCCCTTGCTCTCAGCTCTCATGCTTATTTTTTATGATTTGGAAAATAATTTCCAATTCTGAAACCATTTTAGATGCACAGTAGATAGGATCCCATATATGAACTGCAGATCTTCAGGGGCCTCAGAAGGAAACTGATGGTGCCCTAGAGAGAAAATGAGCCATTTCAGGTAACCTTGTCCTGGAATGTTTGCCACTGGGCATTTGGGGAGACTTGAAATCCCCGTCATTTAGGCACGGGGAAGGCAATCGGGTAGCCAGCCAGAAAGATACTTTTGTCTTCTCGCCTTTCAAATCCAAATAAATCACGAAGGCCTTCATATCTGCCTTTTAAGAATGCCGTCCCTGGATAACTTGCGGTGGTCTATCAACTTGTCTCAGCTAACAGCCAATTAAAACACCTTGAGGAATCTGCAAGTTGCTACAGAGGCAAAAATGTGGCCCAGGTCTGATGGGTCTCAAGGAAATAAATCCATGGTTAAACCTCCAGAGACGGGCTCCTCCCACTGAGTCTGGATGAGTGCAGACACACATACACACACACACACACACACACCACACCACACCACACCACACCACACACACATGCCAAACCATGTACCACACACACACATATATCATACACACAGACACATACACACAATACCTTACTGACCATACACATATATAAACCTCACAGATACCACACACACACACACACACACACACACACACCACTCCACACACATACACATACAAGCACATCACACATTGCACACAAACATTCCAAACCACACACATACCACACACACACACACACACCAGGCACACACCAGGCACACGTAACACCCCAAACCACTCACATACCATACACATACACAGCAAACCACATATATACCAGAGACACACACCACACACATACCACACACACACACACACACACACACACACCTCTCACATATGCTCCCCACATACCTCAGACCATACTCACCACACACATCCCATACTCACTGTGCACACCCACACCACGTTTTGCTAGGCAGAAAGGGAACACAGTATCATTAATTACTCCCCCATTGTTAGAAAACAAATTTAAATTATGATATTGTTACCTGAGGGCTTGCTGACAGACTTCTTCAGGTCTCCTCCACCTGGCACAAATCCAAGGCTTCTTTTCTCCCTTCTTTCTTTTGAATTCTGGAATGCAGACAGCAGATTCTTCCATCAGTAAACGAATGTGTCTAAAACCCAATTATCATGCTGTGTCAGGAGAAGGGACCCTTCGCCATCATTTCACTCCACTTCTAAGCGATGAAACACTCAATCCCTAGGGTATTCACAGATTGCATCTCCCCAGAAGTTTCCAGCATTCTGGGGGCCTTTTTCCCTATAAATTTCCAGTCACATTCATTTTCAAGGGATTGTTTAAAACCCTGTGGTGGGATTTCACATCTTTTATTCCATAGGTTTTCACATTTTCAGAGGAACATGGGGAAATTTTACAGCGTTTTTTTCTTTCCCTGTGGCTCAGCTGGTAAAGAATCTGCCTGCAATGCAGGAGACCTGGGTTCGTTCCCTGGGTTGGGAAGATCCCCTGGAGATGGGAAAGGCTATCCACTCCAGTATTTTGGCCTGGAGAATTCCAAGGCCCGTATAGTCCATGAGGGTCACAAAGAGTCCACACAACTGAGCGACTTTCACTTTCATTTTCTTTCCTCTCATATACACCAAAGTTAACCGGTATAACAAATAACTTCTAGGTCTCAGAAGTTTAACAAATAAAAATTAGCATCTTGTGTCTCTTGTCCAGTGAGGTCAGTGGGAGGGAGTACCTTGCTCTGAGCCAGGGGTTGGAAAACTACACTCAGCCTGACCCCTATCTTCATAAATCAACTTTCACTGGAATACAGCCTCATTCATTCACTGGCATGGTGTCTAAACAGTCAGCTGACCGTTGCCCGAGGCAGGCATTCAAGGACGGTGTCTTCTTATCTCTCCCTGCTTCTGTGAGTTCTGGAAGTCTCTCCATTCTTCAGGCAGGTAGAGATTTGGGGGGAGGTTTTTTTAACAGGTTAGGAGTGGAAGTCTTGTCTAAAACTCCCACTTGTATTTACTGGCCAAAGCGCATGGCTACATGTGATCTCTCAGGGATGCCGTAGAGGGGTATTACACTTGTGTCCAGATAGAAGGAGAAGCAGGATCTGTGAGCACCTAGTTTCTGCTTCCCGTCTCCCTTGGCTTCAGGACCTACATCTAGGCATCAGGATCCCCATAGGTTCTATCACCCTAATAGCTCTAAACCCTTCCCTCGTTTCTAACCGAGTCGCCGCTGCCCTGTTTCAGGTGCAGGGGTTTTCCTCTTCTGTTTTCGGAACTGCAGTCTCTCTGCATTCACAGTTCCAGCCTCCATCTATCTTTTTCCCTGCGAGGTCAAGCTTGTCACCCCATGTCTTTGTTTTCTGAAACAACTTGAGAGTCTCCCGTGTGCCTATCACACGATTGCCAGGACTTCGGGAGAGGCAGCCTCATTCCTCCAAACCCGACGAAGCCCTGATTCAGCTTGACGTCTTCTCTTGCGTGATCCCAGAGCTTTCTTCTCGACAGAATGCTCTATCTTCTTTTCACTCTTTGGCCTGTAGACAGTTTGTGGCTTCTTCTCACGTTGCTCCCTCTGCCTGGAAAACGTTCATCTCCCCAAATCTCAGCCATCTGACCCATTTCAACATGTCCAGATATAATTCAGACCTTCATCCACCTACACTAAGGACCTCACAGGAAGCAGGAGCTGGGTCATTTTTATTCACTCATTGTACCCATAGAGCTAGCACACTTCCTACACACACACACACACAGTTGCTCAGTTGTGTCTGACTCTTTGTGACCCCATGGACTGTAGCCCACCAGGCTCCTCTATTCATGGAATTCTCCAGGCAAGAATATTGGAGTGGATTACCATTCCCTTCACCAGGGGATCTTCCCTACCCAGAGATCAAACCCAGGTCTCCTGCCCTGCAAGCAGATTCTTTACCATCTGAACCACCAGGGAAGCCCCAGCACATTTCCTAACATGTGGTGATGACTGACACTGTTTTAAAGGAATGAATGAATGAGTACCCAATGGATTATGTGTGTACTTGTATACCCAGTGACCTGAATCTGTTTTCCCTGTGAAGTCTCATAACTGTACCTTTTTAGAGTGACTTATCACTCTTGTATTTAGCATGAGCTACACATGTGTATTTGGTGTCACCTTTCCTGGACTGCACAGTTCTCATGGATAAGAGAATCACCGTCAGCATCCCAGCATCTCTCACATGGTAGCTGCTGAATGAGCGTGAGATAAATAGGTGAACCAAGGGAGCTGAGCTCTTTCTTGGAGATTCTGATCCATACACCTTCTCTAAGCCTCATATTACTTCCTTCAGGTGAGAACGGAGAGTGACAATATTAATCTTAAAATGAGAAATGTCTTTCTCTCTTAAAAAGGGTTTGAAAGGCTTTAAATCAAGAGCCAAGAAGATTCAAGGTTAAGTAACAGCTTAAATTCCTGAGCAGTGTAGCTCTTCCTGATTTTTTTATGCAGAGACAGGAATTAAGAGCCTAATACCAGGATGAATAACTTTGGACTTAGTTGTGATCTGAAGAGACAAGGGGGAAAAAATAGAGGGGAGACTGGACTCTGAATAGGAAATTGTTGGAATGTTATATCAAGTATCACACTGTGTTCAATTGAGTGGAAACAACTAGCCCTGAATCATTTTTCCTATCCATGCAATGGGTATCGCTTCATTAATCAAAGCTTAGCATTAGTGTAAAGAGGGTGGATGTGATCGCAAAGCCTCATTATGTGGTCGATTCAGATATGAAATGCTAAGAAGCAATGCGTTGAAACCACAAGCTTTTCAACTCTGGAAACATAAATAGATTACAAACAGGTAGGCATCTCTTCGTATAGTTTTAATTATTTTTTATTTTATATTGGTGTATAGTTGATTAACAATGTTGTGTTAATTTCAGATGTACAACGAAGTGATTCAGTTATATACAAATATGTATGTATTCCTTTTCAACTTCTTTTCCCACTTAGGTTATTATAGAATATTAAGCAGAATTCTCTGTGCTATACAGTAGAGCCTTTCCTTGGTTGTCTATTTTAAATACCACAGTGTGTATATGCCAATCTCAAACTCCCAATCTATCCCTTCTCTCCCCTCTCCCTCCTCCCGGGTATGCATGTTTATTCTCAACATCTGTGATTCTATTTCTGTTTTGTAAATAAGTTCACTTGTATCATTTTTTTAGAATCTTCATATAAGTGATATCACATGATATTTGTCTTTCTCTGATTTGCTTCATTTAGTATGATAATCTCCAGGTCCATTTATGTTGCTGCCAATGGCACTATTTTATTCTTTTTTATAGCTGAGTATTATTCGGTTATATATAAGTGCCATACCTTCTTAATCCATTCATTTGTCAATGGACATTTAGGTTGCTTACATGTCTTGGATATAGTAAGCAGTGCTGCAATGAATGCTGTGGTGAGTGTAACCTTTCAAACCATGTTTTTCTTCAGATACACGCTCAGGAGTGGGGTTGATGGATTATATGATAGCTCTGTTTTTAGTTTTCTGAGGAACTTGCATACTGTTGGGCTTCCCTGGTGGCGCAGAGGGCAAAGCATCTGCCTGCAATGCAGGAGACCCGGGTTCTATCCCCGGGTCGAGAAGATTCCCTGGAGAAGGAAATGGCAACTCACTCCTGGAAAATTACATGCCTGGAATTATTGCCTGGAAAACTCCATGGACAGAGGAGCCTGGTAAGCTATAGTCCATGGAATCGCAGAGTCGCACACGACTGAGCATCTTCACTTCTTCATACTGTTCTCCTTAGTAGATACACCAATTTACATTCCCACCAATGGTGTAGGAGGTTCCCTTTTTGCCACACCTTCTCCAGCATTTATTATTTTTAGATTTTTTTGACGATGGCCATTCTGATTCCTATGAGGAGATATCTCACTGAAGTTTTGATTTGCATTTCTCTAATAATTAGTGATGTTCACAAGTGAATTCTATCAAAAAGTTAGAGGGCAGTTAACACCTATCTTTCTGAAACTGTTCTAAAAGTTGCAGAGGAAAGAATTCTCTTCCTGTGCTTTTTTCGTAGGAGCACTTTGCTGAACAGGCTGGGCATTGCAGAGACAGTGGGTCTCAAATATCCCATGGACTTCTCTGTATTTCCCATCTCACTCATTGTTGGATGGGTTTGTTGCGTGAACTCTTCCAGAAGCAGACAACAAGACAGAAATTAAAGTATCCCTGATATCTTCAGATGGGTTTCCCTGGTGCCACAGATGGTAAAGAATCTGCCTGCAATGTGGGAGACCTGGGTTCAAACCCTGGGTTGGAAAGATCCCCTGGAGAAGGGAATGGCAACCCACTCTAGGATTATCTCCTGGAGAATTTCATGGACAGAGAAGCCCAGCAGGCTACAGTTCATGGGATTGCAAAGAGAAGATCCAAAGATTGCAAAGAGTCAGACATGACTGAGCAACTAACGCTCGCAACTTTACCTGGTAAATTCCTCATCACACGATTGGTCCATCTGAGCCATGGGGCTGGTTAGGCTTTTTTGGTTGCGTCTGACTCTTTGTGACCCCATGGACTGTAGTCCACAAGGCTTATGTGTTCACTTTATTTATTTATTTTCAGTGTCATTCTTTTTATTTTTTTATTATTATTTTTTTAATTTTATTTTTACTTTACAATACCGTATTGGTTTTGCCATACATTGACATGAATCCACCATGGGTGTATACGAGCTCCCAATCCTGAATCCCCCTCCCACCTCCCACCCCATATCCTCTCTCTGGATCATCCCTGTGTACCAGCCCCAAGCATCCTGTATCCTGTATCGAACATAGGCTGGTGCTTCGTTCTTACATGATAGTATACACGTTTCAATGCCATTCTCCCAAATCATCCCACCCTCTCCCTCTCCCACAGAGTCCAAAAGTCCGTTCCATACATCTGTGTCTCTTTTGCTGTCTCGCATACAGGGTCATCATTGCCATCTTTCTAAATTCCATATATATGTGTCAGTATACTGTATTGGTGTTTTTCTTTCTGGCTTACTTCACTCTGTATAATAGGTTCCAGTTTCATCCATCTCATTAGAACTGATTCAAATGAATTCTTTTTAATGGCTGAGTAATACTATGTTCAATATATATGTTCACTTTAGATAAATCGATAAGTGGAAGTGAAGGCAACAGAGAGTGTAGTATTGAGCCAGCTTCCATTGTGGTCACCTGGAGCTTAATGCTACTGCAGAACTCTGAAAATCAGTGTGAAAGGAGCCTCAGAATGACTCCGACAGAGGAGTGAGGAAGCTGGGGTATTTATCTACCACTTTTTCTCCTACCAGTGGCTGCGGCTGCTCTCAGAGATCTGGTTTCATGGCAAAGCAGAGGCTGGCATAGCGAGTGGCGTTGAGAACGCAGAGATGATAGGGGACATAGAGAGGGCACTCACGTAGAGAGCTATGCACCAGCTTCTACCCGCCTGGCCCGAGAGAAGTGGCATGGCCTGCTCTCACCACCTCTTCTCTCCCTTTGGGCTTCCCCAGCGACTCCAGCGAATCAGCCTGTAATGAAGGAGACACAGAAGATGCGGGTCCAGGCCCTGGATCAGGAAGATCCCCTGGAGGAGAAAATGGCAACCCACTCCAGTATTTTTGCCTGAAAATCCCATGAACAGATAAGCCTATGGGCTACAGTCCATGGGGTCACAAGGAGGCAGACACAACTGAAAAAGCTTATCCAGCCACATAGCTCAGGGAAGAAAACCAGGCCTCCCTGTCCATCACCAACTCCCAGAGCCGATTCAAATTCATGTCCATCACATTGGTGGTGCCATCCAACCATCTCATCCTCTGTTGTCCCCTTCTCTTCCTGCCTTCAATATTTCCCAGCATCAGGATCTTTTCAAATGAGTCAGTTCTTCGCATCAGGTGGCCAGAGTATTGGAGTTTCAGCTTCAGCATCAGTCCTTCCAATGAATATTCAGGATTGATTTCCTTAAGGATGGACTGGTTGGATCTCCTTGCAGTCCAAAAGACTCTCAAGAGTCCTCTCCAACCCCACAGTTTAAAAGCATCCATTCTGAGGTGCTCAGTTTTCTTTGTAGTCCAGTTCTCACATCCATACATGACTACTGGAAAAACTGTAGATTTGATTAGATGGACCTGTTTTGGTAAAGTAATGTCTGCTTTTTAATATGCTGTCTAGGTTGGTCATAGCTTTTCTTCCAAGGAGCAAGTGTCTTTTAATTTCATGGCTGCAATCACCATCTGCAGTGATTTTGGAGCCCAAAAGAATAAAGTCTGACACTGTTTCCATTGTTTCCCCATCTATTTCCCATGAAGTGATGGAACCAGATGCCATTATCTTAGTTTTCTGAATGTTGAGCTTTAAGCCAACATTTTCACTCTCCTCTTTCACTTTCATCAAGAGGCTCTTTAGCTCTTCTCTGCTTTCTACCATAAGTGTGGTATAATCTACATATCTGTGGTTTTTGATATTTCTCCTGCCAATCTTGATGCCAGTTCAGTATTTCACATGATGTACTCTGCATATAAGCTAAATAAGCAGGGTGACAATATACAGCCTTCACATACTCCTTTTCCTATTTGGAACCAGTCTGTTGTCCCATACCCAGTTCTAACTGTTGCTTCTTGACCTGCATACAGATTTCTCAGGAGGCAGGTCAGCTGTTCTGGTATTCCCATCACTTTAAGAATTTTCCACAGTTTATTGTGATCCACACAATCAGTCTTGGCATAGTCAATAAAGCAGGAGTAGATGTTTTTTCTGGAACTCTCTTGCTTTTTTGATGATCCAACAGATGTGACAGTTTGATCTCTGGTTCCTCTGCCTTTTCTAAATCCCGCTTGAACATCTGGAAGTTCACAGTTCACATACTGTTGAAGCCTGGCTTGGAGAATTTTGAGCGTTACTTTGCTAGTGTGTGAGACAAGTGCAATTGTGCAGTAATTTGAACATTCTTTGGTAATACCTTTCTTTGGGATTGGAATAGGAACTGACCTTTTCCGGTCCTGTGGCCACTGCTGAATTCTCCAAATTTGCTGGCACATTGAGTGCAGCACTTTCAAGTTACTTTGCTAGTGTGTGAGACGAGTGCAATTGTGCAGTAATTTGAACATTCTTTGGTAATACCTTTCTTTGGGATTGGAATAGGAACTGACCTTTTCCGGTCCTGTGGCCACTGCTGAATTCTCCAAATTTGCTGGCACATTGAGTGCAGCACTTTCACAGCATCATCTTTTAGGATTTGAAATAGCTCAGCTGGAATTCCATCACCTCCACTAGCTTTGGCCATAGTGATACTTCCTAAGGCCCACTTGATTTGGCATTCCAGGATGTCTTGCTCTAGGTGAGTGATCACACCATGGTGACTATCTGGGTCATGAAGATCTT
Organism: Cephalophus harveyi; assembly: GCA_006410635.1. Taxonomy (NCBI): domain Eukaryota; kingdom Metazoa; phylum Chordata; class Mammalia; order Artiodactyla; family Bovidae; genus Cephalophus; species Cephalophus harveyi. Next base: position 26,937 of record SJYT01035444.1, read on the forward strand.
TTTTGTATAGTTCTTCTGTATATTCTTGCCACCTCTTCTTAGTATCTTCTGCTTCTGTTAGGTCCATACATTTCTGTCCTTTATTGTGCTAATCTTTGCATGAAATGTTCCCTTGGTATCTCTAATTTTCTTGAAGAGATCTCTAGTCTTTCCCATTCTATTGTTTTCGTCTATTTCTTTGCACTGATTGCTGAGGATGGCTTTCTTATCTCTCCTTGCTATTCTTTGGAACTCTGCATTTGAATGGGTATATTTATCCTTTTCTCCTTTTCTTCTTTTCTCAGCTATTTGTAAGGCCTCATCAGATAACCGTTTTGCCTTTTTACATTTCTTTTTCTTGGGGATGATCCTGATCATTGCCTCAATAAATTTCTATTAAATATTGGCAATTATTTTAAAGGCTTTCATAATCATTGACTCATTTAATACTTATAATTTTACCAAAAGGGTCTTATTCTATTTTTAAAGGTGAGGAGACTGAGCTTCAGAAATATTAAATTACCCAGATCACACAGCTAGTATGCAGAGAGTGCCAGTCCTCTTCATGGTGTCATTAAGGTGATCAGATCAGACCACTGTGAGAGGCCAATTTAACTGTGTCTCAGCTAGGTCGCCAAAGCAAACCCCACCTTAAATATATTCGTTTCTGCCATCACATCACTGTGGACAGTGACTGCAGCCATGAAATTGAATGATGATTGCTCCTTGGGAGAAAATTATGACCAACCTAGATAGCATATTGAAAAACAGACATCACTTTGTTGACAAAGGTATGGATAAGCAAAACTATGATTTTTCCAACAGTTATGTATGGATGTGAGAGTTGGACCATAAAGAAGGTTGAAGCCAAAGAACTGATGCTTTCAAACTGTGATGCTGGAGAAGATTCTTGAGAGTCACTTGGACAGCAAGGAGATCAAACCAGTCAATCCTAAAGAACATCTACCCTGAGTATTTATTGGAAGGACTTTATGCTGAAGACTTTAGCTTTATGCTGATGCTGAAGCTGAACTTCCGATTTTTTGGCCACCTGATGCAAAGAGCTGGCCCATTGGAAAAAACCTTGATACTAGGAAAGATTGAGGGCAAGAGAAAGGGGTGACAGAGGATGAGATGATTGGATGGCATTATCGACTCAATGGACAAGAATTTGAGCAAACTCCAGAAAGTCTGGCATGCTGTGGTCCACTGGGTCACAAAGAGTCAGACACAACTGATCCCCTGAACAACAAGAACTGTGACCAAATGCAAAATCCTCCAGGCTTCCCTGACTGAGGGAAGCCCCTGTCTGTGGAATCCAGAACGCAGAAGCTTCCATGGCAATTTCAACTCTTACATGTGAGAAGTGGCCATCACCACAAGTGGCATAGTTTATTACCACAATAAGATCCCTCTTTCTAAGCTTTCCCTTCCTCCCCTTCCTTCTTTCTTTTGTGAAAATTGCCAAACATTTCTTAGTAAAACTAGACAGCACCAATTCTGGGAGATGTATAGAAAAGGCATTTTCCATGTTTCACTTAGCTCGATATTTCACTGATCAAAGGCAATATATTTTACTCCCATGCTTCTCAAATTTGAGAATGCTTGAAATCCTGTTAGAAGAATTGTTAGAACAAAGATTTCTGAGTCCTGCCTCCACAGAGCCTCATTCTGCAGACCTAGGATGGGCACTGAGAATTTACATTTCCAATAAAGAGCCCAGGAAAAAGATGCCACCACTGCTGGTCCAGGGCCCACTTTGAGTAGTTAATACATAGGTTTATTGACTTCACTTCTGATAACTCTTAAACTTTACTGAATCCCATAGTCTCACCTTCACTTTGTTTTTCTTTACTGCTTGTAAAATTTTGATCTTTGTGACAATCTTTGCTTATCATTTAGAATCATCTCATTCATTTTCCATTCATACAACAAATGTTTATGGACTGCCTACTCTGTGCCAGGCACTGCTAGGTGCTGAGATTTTCAAATACAGTTAAAAACGGTATCAGTATCTTCAAGGGGCTCATGGTCAAATGGCTGGAAGGGGATTGGGGATATGGATCAGGGCATAATGAGAGCAGTGAAGCCTGGGAGTAGTTTGGGTATCATGGCAGAGGGAGGATCCCTGAAAGAAGGTTTTTAAAGTTTCTGTTGCTTACCTTCTTGCTTCTTTCCTCATCCTCCTCTTGTTCCCTTGTCTTCATCTTCACACTTGACTTGAAGTGCTCTGCATGTATCACCCTTTGATTTTTGGGTGGAAGAATGGGTCTCAAATCCTACAGGCTCCCAAATAAAGTCAGAGCATCCACAGTCATTAGCAAGTGCACCACGGCCACCTCCTATTTAGAAAAGCAGCTCTTTAATCACTGGAATCCAATACAATGTACAAATCACTGTGCGAATATATTACGGAGACGCCTTTCAGGCAGGAATGCTTCTCTCCCTGTCTTGCCAATCTGAGATGTTCTCCAAGTCTACAGGAGCAGATGAGTAGAGAGAGACTCCGATGGGATCCTGGACATAACTGCCTTCAAAAGCCAAACTACCTGGGTTCTTCAATTTGCCTAGGAATGTTCATTTATTACACTTATTAAAAGAAAAATAGCCAAATAAAAGCAAAGTTAATTTTAGGTAATGGACAACATTTTTTTTTTTTTTTTTATTCTCACCAGCAATATTTTTTAGTTATTTTGGCTCCGGCTCAAAGTTTCAAAGTCGGTAGTCATAGCTGCCTTTTTCACCAATAAGCTGAATGAGATGGTCCCTTTACTTCTAGCTAGAATGAGCTTGTCTGAACAGTAAATCATGTATGAAGGCACAGCTTAGAAAGAGCTCATTTCTCCAGCTTGCTTCCCCAAACTTCAAGTCTAAAGAAAGGTCTCAAGTTAACTGGTTCTTTAGCACATCACTACTGAATAGACAGGTGTTGGTAAGAAGAGCTCCAGGGGAATAAATTACTTTCTAAAATGGTAAAGCAAGAAGAGTAGAGGAAATGACTTATTTTTATTGATCAATTTATTTTTAATTGGCTGATAATAGTGTTACAGTATTTTGCTGGTTTCTGCCATACATCCACATGAAATCAGCCATAGGGCCACACATGTCCCTTCCCTCATTAAAACGCACACATTACCAGATGCAAGACAGACAGCCAGTGGGAATCTGCTGCATGAAGCAGGGAGCTCAAACCCGGTGCTCTGTGACAACCCAGAGGGGTGGTATGGACTAGGAGGTGGGAGGGAGGTTCAGGAGGAAATGACTTACTTTTAATAAGAACATGCTGCATTGAAAATTCTTTGCAGTCATTTTGTGGGGTGAAAACCATTTGCCCTCTGAAAACACCTGAAATCTGAAAAGTAGGGATGGAAGCCAAGTAAAACAAACACACTTTCAGTCAATTTTCATTGGCTAGTGTAGTTCTAGAACTTGCCAGGCAACGGAGTCACTTCCTTAAAAAGGCTAAAGTCTTCTAGCTTATCACTCCTTGCCTTGTTCTGTCTCTGGATTTTGGAAATCTATCTTTGTGGGTGAATCCTCTTAAGATATTCTAACATGGCTGTCTACCAGTTTATTTCCTGTAGTTAGCTGTGGGATCCCTATAGGAAATGAACTGTGCTTAGTTAATTCTATTAATGTGCAAAGTCTGGGAGACAGTGAAGGACAGGGAAGCCTAGTGCAGTCCATGGGGTCACAAAGAGTCAGAAGTAACTTAGCAACTAAACAATAACATTAATATGCTTGCATATAACTGATGTTCAGTATGCATTTAGTAAATGAAACAGAATGAAGTGGATGGATAGATAGATGAAGGAGTAAGTGAGTGAATGAATAAGTGGGTGTATAAATGGGTGAATAGATGGAGGGGTGAGTGGGTGGTGGACGGAAGCATGGAAACAGGCACAGACAGAAAGATGAATGACTGGAAAGACAGAAAGATGGAAAGGTCAATGAATGAGATGCTGGCCTAGGGGATAAATAACAAAATAAATGATCAACAAATGAGTGAGCCTAGAATTTTCAATTTATTGCTACTCCTGGACACTTTATTCTTGACAAAGTATCTCATATATTGGTGAAAAAGGAAACCAACTACATATTCAACTTAGTGGTAGAAAGTAAAGAATTCAACAATTAAATAAAAACAGATGCTTTACAGAATTTCAACCACTTTTAGAAGACAGATGCATTTTTTAGAAATCTAACTCCCTTTGAACCATAAGTCCACAAATATTCTATTAACAAAATTCAGAAATATTTGTCAAAACATTGAAGACCAAATCTGCACAAAAAGTCTTAACTAGAAAACTACACCTCTCTCTCTCCATCTCTTTTCATGTCTCCTTCTCAATCTCAATCAGTCCCTCTCCATATCATTCTTTATTTTTTCTATTCTAGTCATCTTTTACAACGTAACTCTGGCCAAAACATCCCCATTCTCCTGTTATCACTCTTTGGTGGTCCCCCAGAACCTGTAGGCCAGAGTCAGTAATGGACATGAGTTTTGAGGCTGTTCCACCCATCCATCTCTGCTCTTCTGCTCTCACTGGACACCAGCTGCCCCAGACCACCTGCCATTCCAGTCGCAAGAGACCACGCAGGAGCAAAGACGATGCCCTCTGGTCCATAGCTCAGACCTGCCATATGAAGCCTGCTTCTTTGTATGTGGAAATAGTACTTACCTCAGTAAATGTTAACACATTTTAAGCTGGAATATCCTTTCCTCCTGCCTTTTGAGGAAAAGCTAGCTTTGTTGGCTTTGAAGCCTTATTTGTGTCTCTAAGGCCTGCTGTGGGGTGGACTTCAGTGGTGTCTCATCCTCATGCCTCTGCCTTTATCAGTCTATAATGTAAATATGCTGATGTTCAGTCGCTCAGTCGTGTCCAACTCTTTGTGACCCCATGGACTGAAGCACTCCAAGCTTCCCTGTCAATTACCATCTCCTGGAGCTTGCTCAAATTCATGTCCATTGAGTCGGTGATGCCATCTAACCATCTCATCCTCTGTTGCCCTCTTCTCCTTTGCCTGTCTTTCCCAGCATCAGGGTCTTTTCCAATGAGTCAGTTCTTCGCATCAGGTGGCCGAAGTATTGGAGCTTCAGCTTCAGCATCAGTCCTTCCAATGAATATTCAGGATTGATATACTTTAAGATTGACTGGTTTGATCTCCTTGCAGTCCAAGGGACTCTCAAGAGTTCCAGTGCCACAATTCAAAGCCATTGGTTCTTCAGCACTCAGCCTTTATTTTTTTATGGTCCAAGTCCATACACATAATCGGACACATTGTGGTCACATCTGTACATAATGTAAATAAGCTCCCCTGCAATTTTCTCGGTCCTCAGCAAATAACAGTGAAAGCTAATGTTTAGTGAGTACCTAGTATGTGCCACTTTTAATAGATTAGGTTTATTAGTTTATTTAATATTCATGACAGCCTATGATGCAAATATAACATTATCGCCATTTCAAAGAAGAGGAAAATGAGAGTCAGAGAGGGTACATAACCACTGTGTATTCCCTGAGAGCAGATACATGCCTTTTCTCTATAGTTCTTGGCACATAGTAGGTGTTTGTAAGTATTGATTAAACAGGTGTCAGATAATTTGATCTCCAAACAAGTGTCAGATAATTTGAGCTGAGGCTGAAGAATGAAGGAGCAACCATCTTTTCATGTCATTTTCTGTGTGATATTAAACTGGCCTCTGCAAATTCCCATTTATTAAATTTCTCATATTTTTCACTTATGATTCAGTCCCTCAGGACTTTTACAATATTTTTAAGCTGAAAATATGACATTGTTTTCTCATATGGCAATCCAGGGTTTCCTTTAAGATTGTATTTAATAATCAGGCTGCAATATATGTCCCCTAAAAGGTCTTCACCAGGTGAAACTTTGTTCTAAAGAGAAACTGACATCCTGGTTTAACTGTTTGGAGGAGCAGTTATAACACCAGCCCGCTGTGCGTTTCTCCTTATTTGTGTGCACGCCTTATTCAATTTACTATATGCTTCATGTTTGGAGACTGAGTCTGGTCTGAATTTTATACCCCTGCAGTCAGCAGAACACAGAGCAGAGAATAAATGCTCAATAAATGATCAAAATGGCACTCTGCTGCAACCAAACAGCTTGGAATTTCATCTGCAAGATGGGTATGAGAAGAGCAACTTTAGGAGACTCTGGGGAAATGAACAAGGGAAGCTGTGGGCGGGGCCATGTGCCTCAGGATAGATGCATTGGTAGAAAGCCTTCTGTGAACAGTGGTGTTTGTGAACACTGCTAGAATGAGCTCTAGAATAAATCGATTTCAAAGTCTGAGATTCTAACCCAGTTTGAGGTCTTTACCCTTTACCCTCAGACTTTACCCTTTAAGTTTCAATGCCCTTATTGTAGAATGTGAATAATAATAGAACTTGCTATATATTTACCAAATAAAGACACAAGTCTCCCAGTGAAATCTGCATTTGAGATACACAGCAATGTTTTTTTTTTTTTTTTAAAGGAAACTATGTCCCAGGCAATATTCTGAACATACTACTACTAAAAGATATATCTTTTAACTGAAGTTCAAATTTAATTGGCTTCCTGAATTTTCTGCCAACTAGATAAAATAATATGTGTAATCCACTTGCATGGGATAGATACTCAATAACATTCACCATTATTTTATACTGTGTGTTCAATAAATAGTAATTCCCAGCCTGACTTCCCCCTTTTAAAAGAATCAGTGCTACTCCCATCCCTGCCTCCCTGCCATCCTCCACCTCAGTCTCTGCTTCTTAACATACATTGAGTTGTCAGGAGGGGTCTTGGATATAAAAAGGGAGCAAACAGCTGCCATAGAAAGAAGTTGCTGTCAGTTCAAATGAATGCTGAGCTAATAGGCCTATTAATAATGAGCTTTATTATAGGAGGCCACTTAGGCTAATAATTCTCTGTATTTAGTATTTGACGCTGTGACATTTATACTGAGCTGAATGGTGGCTCTGTGCGTGTGTGTGTGGTGTGTGTGTGTATTTAAAGCCATTTAGCTCACTTTTACTTTGAATACAGCTGCAACACTGGGACACAGAAAATGTTTTATTTAAACACACACACACATACACACAACTCATCTGACTCAACTTCTCATAGGTGTCTCTCAGCTTGAATGCTTTGGAGACACTGCCGAGAGATGAACAGATGGGAATCAGCCCTTACCCCCTTGCCTTGGGATTGTCAGTCCAATCCCCCACCCCTTGCCCTCACAGCCCAGAGAAGCTGAGGGTAGATTTAATCTGATTTGCATACTGTGACTTCTCACAACAGTAGCTGGAATTGTGACAGGGTCTAATTAGCATTTCCACCCCCTCTCTTTGCCTCTTTTATATTTGACGACAGTGCCTGAGCAGGAGGGGAAGTTTAACTAAACCCAGATTAAGAAGTCAGACTCTGGTTCTGGAAGTTAGAAAAATCAACATTCCCAGCGGGTGGTGCTTGACAAGGAAGGTGTTTGGGCAGAGGGAATATTTATTTCTATGGCGGTGACTTTAGCTCTAGTTCAGGCATTTGTGTGTAAGAGCACCCAAATATAAAGCCGAAGATAAAGGGAAGATAAAAGCAGAACTGGATTTCCCCAAGAGTTCCTCAATCTAGCGCGCCAAAAGTAGAACCCATCCTTATATATCCTGCCTTGAATCCAGTGCCATGAAATTTCTCAAATGGGCTAAGCAGCTTATTACAAACCATATAGCCAGAAATTGTTCAAGTCCAGGTTCAAAGTCTAGGCTTCCCAGGTGGCGCAGTGGTAAAGAATCCACCTGTCAATGCAGGAGACACAAGAAAGACGAGGGTTCGATTCCTGGGTAGGGAAGATCGCCTGGAGTAAGGAACGGCAACCCACGCCAATATTCTTGCCTGGAAAATTCCATGGACAGAGGAGCTTGTCTGGCCACAGTCCATGGGCTCGCAAAGAGTTGAACACGACTGAGCACACACACACACACACACACACACACACACACACGTTCAAACCCCACCAGGCAGGGTCCACTACCATCTGTCGTCTTAGAACTCAGATATCACACTAGAGATCCTGCCATCATACGCATGCCTGATCCAGATCGGGCCGGGAGCGCCTCCCATCTCCTGGTGACTCACAGAACCGTCCACAGGCTAGGGGTTCTGGTGACCATCTCTCCAGAGCTTGTGGAAAATGCAGAATCTGAGGCTGAATTAGAAGCTGCATTCTAACCAGATCCCTCGTGATCCATCTCCAACAAATTTTGAGAAGCCCTGCCTTAGAGCTTTCTTGGGCAGACAACAGGCTTCTCCTTGAATTTGTCATATGACTTGCAACTCACCTTCTCAGTGAGCACTCTGTCCCCTTGCTGGGCACGTCTCACACCTCACCTTGGCAGGGCCAGCATTTGGGAATCAATCCAGGCTTCTAAACCCCGAGGACAGACACAGTACTCCTCTCACAAGGCCAGGCTCTCAATCCCAAGCGGTTTTTCTCCAGCGGATGTCGTGTGCCCACCCCTCCCACCACCGACCAGCCCTCCCCTGCTTGCAGGAGCACAATTAGCAGGTTAATTTTGAGGCCACTGGTGCATGCACAAAGTACCTGGCAATTACCAAAAAAGAGAGAAGATATTCAAACTAGACTGCTCATAGAAGATCAAGCTAGATGAATATTCTTAATAAGTGTTTAAAACATCTTAAGAGTTTCCGGAGCTATTTTGCCGCTCAAGGGTTTTCAATAAGATGCTCTGATGATGGAAGAACCACTTTTATCAAATATTAAGCTACTGTAAATTTACTGTAATTGAATAATTTGCCTCTTAGCTTTGGTTCACTAAGACTGAAGCGAGGTTTTCATCCTTATGTGATTGCTCCACAGTCTGTTTCAATATATGTCATGTCAAGCAAGGCTCATCTACAGCACCATTTGAGTTTTAGTAATTTCGAAGCCAAGGGACCCTATAAATGGTCTGGATGATTGACCATAAAGTATGTACATATTTAGTTATATTAAATTGTGATTAGGGTTTCAACTTCCATATTTAAACTCTGAGTAGTTTGCAGAGGCTTTATGACTTTTATGGAAGTGCTAATGTGAATTCCGCAGGGCTTGTTATAGGAATTGAAGCAGGGGCAGACCTTTTGGTCCAGGTTACATAAATATTATGGAGATGGAGTAACAGGAAAAAAGCCCAACCATCAGTTGGAAATAGATAAAATTAATACCCACATCTATAAATTATGTCTTAAGAGATGAGGAGGCAAAAACAATCTGGAGCTTTGAAAAGGAACATCTGAATTTGTCCCTACCTCTTCCTCTTACATTGGTTTAGTGATTTTAGCAAATGACTTTCTAAGTCTCAGTTGACTCATCTGTAAAATGAACATCAAGTTGCACTGAGTAGATCATTGAGAGGGGCGTGAAGTGTCTGTGAAAGGTCTTGGAGACACAAACAATAGTTTCTCAAAGCATCACACTTGGACTCCTGTCTTGGAAACATCCCTGAAGCTTGTTAAAATTCTGATGCCTGGTCATCACATCTACTCTGCTAAAGGAGTAATTTTGGAGACAGGACTCAAAAGCCCTCATTTTTTCCAATAATATTAGGCAATTTTCATATACACTAGAGCACATGAAATCCATCTCTAACCATGTTTCTTACTATGTTGGAGTCGTGGAGGAAGGTGGTCCACTTTTTCTTTCAGTTCCCTCTATCTGTTCGTGTGCGCTCAGCCACTCAGTTGTGTCCAATTCTCTGCAACCTCACGGACCATAGCCCATCAGTCTCCTCTGTTCATGGAATTTTTCAGGCAGGAATACTGTAGAGGGTAGCCATGCCTTCCTCCAAAAACTGAACCTGTGTCTCCTGCGTCTCCTGCACTGACAGGTGGATTCTGTACCACTGAGCCACCTGGGAATCCCATCTCTTTCTATACACATTCTAAAATTCAGGTATTTTAGAGCAATTAGCTCCATATACCTGTATATGAAAAGTGAAGAATCTCATAACCGCTATATGCGTCCCTGACAGAAGAGATGAATCCAATAATAAAACAGCAGGAATTAGGACTTTTGTTGTTCAGTTGATAAGTTGTGTCTAGACCTACAAGATCTTTTAGAACTAACACCCAAAAAAGATGTCCTTTTCATTATAGGGGACTGGAATGCTAAAGTAGGAAGTCAAGAAACACCTGGAGTAACAGGCAAATTTGGCCTTGGAATGCGGAATGAAGCAGGGCAAAGACTAATAGAGTTTTGCCAAGAAAATGCACTGGTCATAGCAAACACCCTCTTCCAACAACACAAGAGAAGACTCTACACGTGGACATCACCAGATGGTCAACACCGAAATCAGATTGATTATATTCTATGCAGCCAAAGATGGAGAAGCTCTATACAGTCAACAAAAACAAGACTTTTAGAACTAACACCCAAAAAAGATGTCCTTTTCATTATAGGGGACTGGAATGCTAAAGTAGGAAGTCAAGAAACACCTGGAGTAACAGGCAAATTTGGCCTTGGAATGCGGAATGAAGCAGGGCAAAGACTAATAGAGTTTTGCCAAGAAAATGCACTGGTCATAGCAAACACCCTCTTCCAACAACACAAGAGAAGACTCTACACGTGGACATCACCAGATAGTCAACACCGAAATCAGATTGATTATATTCTATGCAGCCAAAGATGGAGAAGCTCTATACAGTCAACAAAAACAAGACCAGGAGCTGACTGTGGCTCAGATCATGAACTCCTTATTACCAAATTCAGACTCAAATTGAAGAAAGTAGGGAAAACCACTAGACCATTCAGGTATGACCTAAATCAAATTCCTTATGATTATTGGCGCAACAAATGAAAAACCCTTCACCAATATAACTCCTAACCAACCTACTATACTAATAATTTCTAAGTTCCCCAAAGAATTTGCCTTTAGTAAGTCTAAAACATCTTGTGCCTCTCACGGTCAGGAAGCTGTAAACAATCACATGTGGCTGGACGAACCTATACAGGCAGGCTAGATAACCTTCAGAGGAGTTTGTAAGTTGAAACACTCTTGTCACGCCCAGGAATTTTTATTGAATTGGAGCTGCAAGTTAACTCCTTCTCTGACAGAGGTAATGGGGGTCAGCCCCCTGTAAAGTCAGAGGTACAGGTGAGAGCATGAAACAGTAAAGTAGGTAGACTCTGGTTTGGGGGGTAGATGCTCGGGAACAGGGGGTTACCTGAGGATTGATCATGCCTTTGCGTATGCCAAGCCTCCTTCCTCATGAACTTTGCCATGGGTGGAGTGCATCATGCTGGCTCCCGGCAAGTGACACTAGTTACTGAAATAAAGTGAGAGTCTGGCATTTTCAGCAACACTCTTAACAGAGGCCCACTGAGCTTCTCAACACATTTTCTGATCTCTTACTATTTCAAGTTTTGGTTCTTACCCCTGTAGATCAGCATTCATATTTTGTCCACAGGAACCAAGCAAACCAGAGTACTGAGGTCACCTTCATTCTCTCGGGCTTCTCAGACTATCCTCAGCTCCAGCTGCCCCTGTTCCTGGTCTTCCTGACCATCTACACAGTCACTGTGCTGGGGAACCTGGGCATGATCCTGATCATCAAGTCCAGTTCCAGCCTCCACATGCCCATGTACTTCTTTCTCAGCCACTTATCCTTTTTTAATTTCTGTTCATCAACAGTAGTTACACCCAAGCTACTAGAAACCTTGATTGTAGAAGACAGAATAATCTCCTTCATAGGATGCCTCATGCAATTCTTCTTTGCCTGCATATTTGTGGTGACAGAGACATTCCTCTTGGCAGTAATGGCATATGACTGATTTGTAGCCATTTGCAGCCCTCATCTTTATGCAATTGTCATGTCCCAGAAGCTTTGTTCATTGTTGGTGTCTGTATCATACTCTTGGATTATAGCTTGTTCCTTAATATACACTTACTTTTTGTCAACGTTATCCTTTTGTGGGACTAAGTTCATAAATAACTTTATCTGTGAGCATGCTGCCATAGTGGCTGTTTCCTGCTCTGATCTCTACATCAGCCAGGAGATCACTTTAGTCTCTGCCACATTCAATGAAATAAGCAGCCTGATGATTATTCTCACCTCCTATGTTTGCATTTTTATCACTGTCTTAAGGATGCTTTCAACTGGGGGGTGCCACAAAGCCTTCTCCACCTGTGCCTCTCACCTGACCGCCATTACCATCTTCCATTTATTTCTGCTTTATTGACTATGCCAAAGCCTTTGACTGTGTGGATCACAATAAACTGTGGAAAATTCTGAAAGAGATGGAAATACCAGACCACCTGATCTGCCTCTTGAGAAATCTGTATGAAGGTCAGGGAGCAACAGTTAGAACTGGACATGGAACAACAAACTGGTTCCAAATAGGAAAAGAGTACGTCAAGGCTGTATATTGTCACCCCGCTTATTTAACTTATATGCAGAATACATCATGAGAAACACTGGACTGGAAGAAATACAAGCTGGAATCAAGATTTCTGGGAGAAATATCAATAACCTCAGATATGCAGATGACACCACTCTTATAGCAGAAAGTGAAGAGGAGCTAAAAAGCCTCTTGATGAAAGTGAAAGAGGAAAGCAAAAAAGTTGACTTAAAGCTCAACATTCAGAAAACGAAGATCATGGCATTCAGTCCAATCACTTCATGGGAAATAGATGGGAAAACAGTGGAAGCAGTGTCAGAATTTATTTTTCTGGGCCCCAAAATCACTGCAGATGGTGACTGCAGCCATGAATTAAAAGACACTTACTCCTTGGAAGTTATGACCAACCTAGATAGCATAATCAAAAGCAGAGACATTACTTTGCCAACTAAGGTCCGTCTAGTCAAGGCTATGGTTTTTCCTCAGAGGATGAGATGGCTGGATGGCATAAAGGACTCAATGAACATGAGTCTCAGTGAACTCCGGGAGATGGTGATGAACAGGGAGGCCTGGCGTGCTGCGATTCATGGGGTCGCAAAGAGTCAGACACGACTGAGCGACTGAACTGAATTGAACTGATGGGATCATCCTTTTCCTCTACTGTGTTCCTAACTCCATAAGCTTATGGTCAAGGTGGCCTTTGTCTTTTACAGAGTAATCATCCCCATGCTGAACCTACTGATCTAGAGCCTCAGGAACAAAGATGTGAAAGAGTCAGTGAAGAAAACAATGACTATTAAATTGTTCTATGATAAAATGTAAAGCTAGAAAGATATTTTGAGAGTAAAAGTGTCTCAATAGCAGATTGAACTGTGAACCTAGTTTAACCTTGCAATTGATAGGCCAATTTCTGTTCACTCTTTTATTTTATTAAAGTAACTTTAAAATTAGAAATTAAAACAGAAATAAAAGATTACTTAAACTAAACTTTTGATACAGAATTGTAATTTTTTCTGTGTATAATATTTGACTTTTTAATTTTCCTGGTTAAACTTCAGTTTGATCTAAATCATGTGAACTGTAGGACTTTTGAAATGATCTAAAGAGTTATAGCCTACAATAAGGAAGTTTACTCTTTGATATAAAAGTAGTATGTTAAGAGCTGCTCAGCATAAAACTGTAAGTATCTTAAGAGAGACTTTATTAACTCCATAAAAAAACACTTTGGCTTTGGGAGATTCCCAGGCAAATAAAGACAAATAAAAAATATGTCCACCTTAAATAGTTCAGAATATGGCATAGTTAAACTATAATTGACAATATAACCAGATATAAAATATTTTCTATGTGCTAGTACAAGAAAATGATACAAATGTTGGAGATATATATCTATCACTTAAGTTTTTCCCCTTACATCATTGTGGTTGTACATTTTAAAATTTATTTATCTATTTATTTTTCCTGGAAATTTTCCTGAGGTAATTTTTGATTCATTATAAGTTATGGCACCTTTAAACCATTTCTCCCATGGTTTAAAGTTTAAATAACAACAGAGAAATTGATTATGATTTAATATACAGATTTCAGTAAAGCATTAGGTATTCACTGATGAAAAAGAAACATTTATTGTCGCGGTCCTTTAATGGACAAAACCTGATGGTCTGGAGTCAACGATAAGAAAGTGAAAGAGAGAAAGAAGCTAATATTCCCTTGTTTACACAGAGAACCAACAAAACCCATAGAACAGGGCTTGCACCACTCACAAAGGCACAGGGTGCCCTCTCGAGGAGGTCTTGAAAGCCCAAGCAGGAGAGTGAGCTCGGCGGGTTTCCACACTCCAGAGAATTAGCTAGAGGGAGGAAGAGAGGGAGGGGAAGGATGGGAGAGAGAGAGAGAGAGAAAGAGAAAGAAAGAAAGACACGGGGACCCAAGCCTCTGGTGGAGCAAGTGTGCTTTAATGATTTTTCTGTGAGTATATATAGGCTGTTGTACAAGGAATTTCTTTCTACAATGATAAAGATCAGAAAAGATAAAGATAAAGATCAGATCATGATGTTGCTGCTGTAGCAACCATTGTCAAGGGAACAAGGGATTAACAATGGTCATAAGGTCAGGAAACAATCCATATCTTAAGAAAGAGGATCGAGACTAAGCAGTTTCGTTGTAAGGAGAATGTTTACTGAAGGAGATTCATGCATGTGTCTCATCCTATGACCTCAGTCCTGGGAGTCGCATGCCATTCCACTCGTTCCTGTTGCCAGGAACTGATATGGAACGGAAGATTTATGAGAGACAGCACGTAGGAATCCTCCTGTTAAATGTTCCCTGACAATTTATGAACTCCATTAGGTTTCAACAACAGATTTCTTTGAAATAGTAACTTTATTGAGGTAGCTCTGCTGATATGAGGCAGGTCACTCGAGCTTCAAGGCTGAGCTAATCGGACCAACTAATTTTCAGTCTACAGGCTTGTCTGAAAATCATCCTCCTTGGACCATTCTTATGTTTAAATCAAGTCCCTGTTTGGGTCTCATCTATTAACTTTTTACAGATCAAAGGAAAAAAAAAGTGTCTAAACTCAAAAGCAAGGTGTGAAAATTTTTGATTCTTTTAGGGGCTGACAATGCCTGAGTTAAATCTTGGAGGACAGTTTGCAAATGAGCTCTATCCGGATGAGCTATTAAAATACCATCCATGTAATGGATCATATATACTTGTTTATATCTAGCCCTAATATAAGAGTGGCATTAGCAAAATTTTGATATAAGGTAGGGCTATTTTTCATTCCCTGAGGTAACACTTTCCATTGAAACCTCAAATAAGGCTGTTTAAGATTTTCTGATGGCAGACTAAAGGGAAATTGTTTTTTATCATCAGCACTTAAGGGAATGGTGAAAAAACAGTCTTGTAAATCAATTACAATTATATTATATCCCTCTGGAATGGCTAATGGGGAAGGGAGCCCATGCTGTAAGGCCCCCATGTCTTCCATGGTGGCATTAATCACTCTCAAATCTTATAAAAGTTGCGACTTGGCAGATTGTTTTCTTAATGACAAAAATAGGAGTTCCAGGGACTATTGGAGGGCTCAATATGTCCCAATTGTAGTTGTTCAAAGATTAACGTTTTAGCTGCCAGTAAGTTTTCTTTAGGCAGAGGCCATTGTTTTACCCACACTGGATATTGAGATTTCCATGTAATGGGGTCGGCAGCAAAAACAATGGCCTCCATTATAAATTTGGATATCCCCGTCCAGTACGTAGCTGTCAAGGAGTTGGACAGATTGGCTAAATTATTCCTGCCTATTGTTTACCTAATCCTTTTAATGGGACAGGTGCAGGAGGGCCTAGAGGAGCTATCCCACATTGAAGGTCAGGAATGGTGGCAGTAAGAAGATACCTCTCATCCAAGGTAAGGAGCAGCGGCTGTACTTTGCTGAAGCAGCTGTGAAGAGATACCCACACCCAAGGAAAGAGAAACCCAAGTAAAACGGTAGGTGTTACAAGAGGGCATCAGAGGGCAGACATACTGAAATCATACTCACAGAAAACTAGTCAATCTAATCACACTAGGACCACAACCTTGTCTAACTCAATGAAACCAAGCCATGCCTGCGGGGCAACACAAGACGGGCGGGTCATGGTGGAGAGGGCTGACAGAATGTGGTCCACTGGAGAAGGGAATGGCAAGCCACTTCAGTATTCTTGCCTTGAGACCCTATGAACAGTATGAAAGGGCAAAATGATAGGATACCAAAAGAGGAACTCCCCAGGTCATTAGGTGCCCAATATGCTACTGGAGATCAGTGGAGTCATAAGTCCAGAAAGAATGAAGGGATGGAGCCAAAGTGAAAACAATACCCAGTTGTGCATGTGACTGGTGATAGAAGCAAGATCCGAGGCTGTAAAGAGCAATACTGCATAGGAACCTGGAATGTCAGGTCCATGAATCAAGGCAAATTGGAAGTGGTCAAACAAGAGATGACAAGGGTGAACGTCGACATTCTAGGAATCAGTGAACTAAAATGGACTGGAATGGGTGAATTTAACTCAGATGACCATTATATCTACTGCTGCGGGCAGGAATCCCTCAGAAGAAATGGAGTAGCCATCATGGTAAACAAAAGAGTCTGAAATGCAGTACTTGGATGTAATCTCAAAAACGACAGAATGATCTCTGTTCGTCTCCAAGGAAAACCATTCAATATCACACTTATCCAAGCCTATGCCCCAACCAGTAATGCTGAAGAAGCTGAAGTTGAACGGTTTTATGAAGACCTACAAGACCTTTTAGAACTAACACCCAAAAAAGATGTCCTTTTCATTATAGGGGACTGGAATGCTAAAGTAGGAAGTCAAGAAACACCTGGAGTAACAGGCAAATTTGGCCTTGGAATGTGGAATGAAGCAGGGCAAAGACTAATAGAGTTTTGCCAAGAAAATGCACTGGTCATAGCAAACACCCTCTTCCAACAACACAAGAGAAGACTCTACACATGGACATCACCAGATGGTCAACACCGAAATCAGATTGATTATATTCTATGCAGCCAAAGATGGAGAAGCTCTATACAGTCAACAAAAACAAGATCCTTGGAAGAAAAGTTATGTCCAACCTAGATAGCATTTTCAAAAGCAGAGACATTACTTTGCTGACTAAGGTCCGTTTAGTCAAGGCTATGGCTTTTCCTGTGGTCATGTATGGATGTGAGAGTTGGACTGTGAAGAAGGCTGAGCACCGAAGAATTGATGCTTTTGAACTGTGGTGTTGAAGGAGACTCTTGAGATTCCCTTGGACTGCAAGGAGATCCAACCAGTCCATTCTGAAGGAGATCAACCCTGGGATTTCTTTGGAAGGAATGATGCTAAAGCTGAAAGTCCAGTACTTTGGCCACCTCACGCGAAGAGTTGACTCATTGGAAAAGACTCTGATGCTGGGAGGGATTGGGGGCAGGAGGAGAAGGGGACGACCGAGGATGAGATGGCTGGATGGCATCACTGACTCGATGGATGTGAGTCTGAGTGATCTCTGAGAGATGGTGATGAACAGGGAGGCCTGGCGTGCTGCGATTCATGGGGTCGCAAAGAGTCGGACACGACTGAGCAACTGAACTGAACTGACTGAATGGACTCCTTTGCGACCCCATGAACTATAGCACACCCGGCTCCTCTGTCCTCCACTATCTCCCAGAGTTTGCTCAAATGATAAACCTATATAGCATATTAAAAAGCAGAGACATTACTTTGCCTACAAAGTTCCATATACTTAAAGTGATGGTTTTTCCAGTAGTCATGTATGGATGTGAGAGTTAGACCATAAATAAGGCTGAGTACTGAAGAACTGATGCTTTCAAACGGTGGTGTTGGAGGAGACCCTTGAGAGTTCCTTGGACTGGAAGGAGATCAAACCAGTCAATCCTAAAGGAAATTAACTCTGAATATTCACTGGAAGGGCTGATGCTGAACCTCACATCACCAACTCAATGGACATGAGTTTGAGCAAGCTCCACTCATCCTGAGATAGTGAAGGACAGGGAAGCCTGGCAAGCTGCAGTCCATGGGACTGCAAAGAGTTGGACACGACTGAGCGATTGAACAATAACTGAATTGGTGACGCCATCTAACCATCTCATCCTCTGCTGCCACTTTCCCTCTGCCTTCAAGTTTTCTCAGCAGCAGGCTCTTTGCCAGTGAATCAGCTCTTCACATCAGGTGCCCACAGTACTGGAGCTTCAGTTTCAGCATCAGTCCTTCCAATGAATATGCAGGGTTAATTTCCTTTAGAACTGACTTTTTTGATCTCCTTGCAGTGCAAGGGACTCTCAAGAGTCTTCTTCAACACCACAATTCAAAAGCTTCAGTTCTTCTGCACTCTTTATGGTCCAACTCTCACATCTGTACATGACTACTGGAAAAACCATAGCTTTGCCTTATTATATGGACCTTTGTTGGCAAAGTCATATCTCCACTTTTTAATATGCTGTCTAGGTTTGTCATAGCTTTCCTTCCAAGGAGCAAGTGTCTTAAATGTAAATTATTTCCACTGTGTCTAAGATGGTATTTCCCTTGTTAACTCTAACTTCTATTCATCCTTCAAAATCCAAGTTAAAATCCTCTCTGCTGTGAAATATGTTCAGATCCGTGACCTGACAGCTAAGGACTGTTGCCTCCTAACATGTCCAGAGTAGACAATGGCCATAACGGATGTGGTGGGAAGAACTCCCACATGACCTGAAAGTTTCCTGTCCTCTGAAATCCCCTCCTTGTGAGTGTGGGTGGGGCCAGTGATGATGATCAGATGTTCCCTTGATCAGTTTACGTTATACAAGTAAAGAGGCAGATTCTACTGCTGGTTGATATCTTGATTTTCACCTGCTGAGTGTCTGAGCATCAGACCCAGCTAATCTGTGTCCAAAATTTTCACCCACGGAAGCTGTGAGATTATATATTTGAGTTATTTTAAGCCACTAAATATTTGATGCTTGTCTATGCAGCAGTACAACAAAGGGGATAAATAGTGAAAATACCGAGGAGAGACTGTAGAGATTTCTGGAATCCTAGAGCTCTGATCATGAAAGCTTTTTATAGAAAAATGTGTTGTCTCTACCTAGGGAACCAGTGGTTGGTAGGACATCAACCTAGTTCAGACTCTACCCATTTCAACCCATCAGAGACTGTAGGGCATAACATGAGTGGCACAGTTCAGGAATAATTTTTCAATTATCTATGTGCTATCATAACATTTCTGACTGGGATTGGGATGGAAAGAAAGAATTCTGCAAACAACCAGCCATGTCAATGTGCCTTGAAATCTGTCATTCTTTACCACCAGTGGCTCAGTGGTAAAGAATCCACCTGCCAATAGGGAGATGTGGGTTTGATCCCTGGGTCAGGGAAACTCTCTGGAGAAGGAAATGTCAACCCGCTCCAGTATTCTTGCCTGGGAAATCCCATGGATGGAGGAGTCTGGTGGGTTACAGTCTATGGGGTTGCAAAAGAGTCGGACAGAACTTAGCCACTAAGCAAGAACAGCAACAAGCTCCTTTAGAATTAAAGTTCAGTACTTTTCATCCATCAGCTACCAATGAAGCTGTCAGGCTCCAGCAAGAGCTTGTGCCTGGGTGCTCTGTGCAAACACAGTTTTTGTAGTTTGTCATAAAATTGCTTCCTCTCCATCATATATTCCCTTTCATCCAACGAGCTCCTAGTGTTTTATTCATAAATATAATTATCCTCATTTTACAGATGAGGAAACTGGGTCATAGAAACGTGAACACTGTGAATTAATAATAACAACAGAAGCAAGATTTGCCTCAAATTGCAAGTGACTAAGTCTCCCTTTTCGATTACCGTTATGTGTATGTAGGAGTCACATACGTGCATATGCATCGTCATATGCATATCCATACAGTTCCATTTTGCACAAGTAACTTCCAAACTCTTGTTTACCATGCCAGGTTTTCCCCAGTACAATATTTCTATCCCACTGCATCCAGCCAGGAACATTCACAGTGATTTAACTCCAAGTAAAATTCAGATGTGCTTTTATATCTGTGTGGGCACAGGCACAAAATCTGACTGCCTGTGGCCCACACTGGCAACTTGGTCCTATATCACTCCACCTTAGAGACAAAATGTTTAAAAGAATATCATGACTCCTCTATAAATACCAACACTGTGGAGCTGAAAGCAATTGGCAATGTGCTTTGTTAGAATGTTGCCTGAAATGTTAGCTGGTGCTTTTCAATGGGGCCATGAATATGAAGAAAGACAACCAGCTCTGCCTTGGACCCACTGAGCCCTTGCTGTAGTCTGAGTTCATCAGTCATGGCTTCATCACTGGAAATTTGAAAAGTCTAGGCATTTTCTCCAGCCCAAGCCAAAGCAGAAATGAGACTGGAGGTCTGGGTACAGACTGAATTCTCTTTCAGAAACACAGAACCCCCTCTAGGAAACTGAAGAGGACACATCCTCTGCTCCTTATCTGTCTTATCTTCAGCGAATGGTCAATATCGTCCCTTAAAAATTTTTCTAAACTTAAGGATAATTACCTTATTCTTTGTCAAGGATCCTAAATTCATTTGAGATGTTAGACTATGTCAAATGAAATGGCTTCTGAAACTGATTTGGGATTCTTCCACTGGTACATGGACTAGTTCCTGGCTAACAGATGCTCAGGTAATGGTCATTGCACTAAATTAAGAAAGTTTATCAAAATTCTGTCCCCCGTTCCATCCCGTTCCCTCTATGATAATTCACAACCTTGTTATCTCCTGCCCACTTGAATGGCCGCCTCGCTTATCTTCCATTGCCTGTTTATGCTCCCACTGAAACTTGAATACTAATTCCAAAGCCTAAATCTAACCATCCTATTTCTCTGTTTCGAACTCTTCAACGCTGACCCCCTCCCCCCCCCCAAGAAATAAAGAACAGAGTTCAAGCTCCTGAACATGCAGACAAGGCCCCTGGCCACTGTTTTTTGCTAGATCTCTCCCCCACCCCAGCCTATTCATCATCATCCCAGGACTGTTCATAGCTGCATCATAAGGCCACATCGAGATGCATCTTGCCTTTGCTTCTGTCATTGATTCTCTCCATTTTCTCCTCTTGGTATCTCCCAAAATTTCTACCCTGCCACTTACATTCTCGTTAACTGAAAAATCCTGTTAGCTTTTAAGAATCAGCTTGGAGCTCTGCTTCCAGGGAATGCTGTTCATCTCTTCTAAATATGAGTTCTGCTGTATGCCCTTTTGTACCCAACTTCGTAACGACACTGGCCCTTTTATCTGTATTCTTGTCTACTTTCCCACGTTAGAATGTGAGACCTGGCGAGCAGGGATTAAATCATATGCATCTGGGTATGCCCAGGGTCCAGCATTGGGATTCACGCACAGTAGACGCTCAATAAAGCATCCTGAAAGAATGAACAGGTGCCAGAAATAACTGATCCATGGATGAGTGGATAATGTCAGCAAAGTTCTGTTCGGAGTGCTTCGCTTCCTATGCTCCAAAGGGTTAATTGCCTCTTACCTGGAGTTCTGAGTGAATTCCACTCTCTGGTGTCAAACTCCATTTCCACTCACCTCACCCTTGTTCTAATGACATGCAACTGGACAAATAGGAAAAAGCACCCATGGCACAATTGCTCCTGATGAATATTTCAGCAGGTGCCTCTTGGCTGAAAGTCAAGATGAAAGCCTGGCTCCAGGCAAATTAAGATGGGGAAGAAAGACTTGTAAGTACATAAGGCTTTGGAGAAATGCCCCGATGCTGAGCTGGAGACAGGAGTTCTGCAATTGAAAGCAAGGAGATCACAGCCTGGGTACTCTCCAAGTCTCCTTCTGGGCTTGGGAAGGGGGCGGGGGACATGCTGCTCTCAAAGTTAGATCACAAGCTGTTCCCAGGACACTTAGCCCTGGCAGGATATGACTGAGAGCCAAGGCTGCCCTTTCACCTACGCATTTTCGGCCCCCGGTAGAGCTCGGCTTCCGGAGTACAAGGCAGGCCTGAGGATCTGTCCCCGGGTCCTGTTCCAACATGACTTCCACGTTCTTGGGTGTTTTGTTGTTGCTGTTGTTGTTATTTAAAGAAGGGCTGGGCTGAAGCAAGCCAGACTGGGACCATCTCTGAGTTGTTGTTGGTTCAGTTGTTCAGTCGTGTCAGACTCTTTGGAA
Source organism: Cephalophus harveyi (assembly GCA_006410635.1). NCBI lineage: Eukaryota > Metazoa > Chordata > Mammalia > Artiodactyla > Bovidae > Cephalophus > Cephalophus harveyi. The sequence goes on from SJYT01035444.1 coordinate 48,986, forward strand.
CCATCTGAGTGCACACTGCTTTCTCACATCCCCAGGTGACCCAATGGGAAAAGAATCTCCGGCTTCTTTGAATATTTCAGAAATCGGGTCCAATATTTCAAAGCAGGCTTCCCTCTCTTTGTTTCAACACAATGATTTGTTGGGATTCTACAGATACTTTTTACGGAATCTATATGAAACTATATGATTTTCTTAAACACCTTGAAGTTGGATGGACAGAAAAATGGAGTCAGAAAAAAAAAGGGAGGCTAATTGGACTGGACAAGGAAAGCCACTAACAGGAGCCTGGGCAAGTTCCAGGAAGTGGGGAAGACAAGAGAGGACTGGGAGTTAGGAGCTCTGGTTCTGAACTTGACTCTGGCCCTGACCTTACACAGTGACTACCCTTTTCTGCTAAGGGTGTCAATTTTCTCAACTGCAGAAGGAAAAGCATTGTCTGAGATGCTGCAAGATGCCTTAAAGTTCTACTTAGTTGTGAATCGATCTATTGGTTTTTATAAGACCTCTGGCTCAGAAATGACAATAGTAGAACCAGGAGCCCTCTAAGCAAGGTCTATATTTCAGATGTGTCTGAGATGTAGGAAAGTCTTCACAGGGCGGTTTGCCTTTGCCTGTCAGAAGTGGGAACTCGAAGGGAACTCAAGAGGAGTCTGACTGAATCGAAGAAATAAATCTTAATGTTGAAGATTCAACCTGTGGTTGGTGGGAACTTATACACAGGGAATGAAGGTCATAAGTAGAGGCCCCTAAGCCTCTATGGAGAAGGAAATGGCAATCCACTCCAGGGTTCTTGCCTGGAGAATCCCATGGACAGAGAAGCCTAGTAGGTTACAGTCCACGGGGTCGCAAAGAGTCGGACACGACTGAGCGACTTCACCAAGCCTCTAAGGCAGGGACCTATCTGCCAAGTTTGTCAGGAGTGCTGGCAGAAGGCGGAGCACAGAACTGGGAAGAAGGAGAGATGGGGCTCTGGAGCAGTCACAAGGACCCCCGGATATCTCGGGAGCTGGAGCGTGTGTGCTCACTCAGTCTCTCTCAGTCATGTCCGGCTCTTTGTGTGGACTGTAGCCGCCAGGCTCCTCTGTCCATGGGGTTCTCCAGGCAAGAATACTGGAGTGGGTTGCCGTTTCCTTCTCCAGGGGATCTTCCCGACCCAGGGATCGACCCTGTGTCTCCTACATTGGCAGGCACCTTCTTTACTACTGCGCCACCTGGGAAGCCCAATTTCGGAAGCTGGAGAGACCCCTTCAAATTCTCCAAGCTGGGGCATGGGAGTGGCTATGTGCACCCCATGCATTGATCAGTTAATGTTTGGGTTGCCTTCAGAAGGACCCGATTTCTCAGGCCAGCTGTCCACAAAGGTCTATCAGTTGCCCATTTTTGCAGAAACTGGGGAAATAAGTCCTTCAATTCTGCCTGGGTAATCAGGGTGGCAGAGCAGAGTGTCCACACAGGGTAACAGCTCAGCAAGCAAGTAGCTGATCACCCTTAGGGCAGATGGATTTTGCCAATTTAAATTGCTTACCAAGTAAGATTATCTATACCATTTTGATGATTATTATTTCCAAACAGAAACAGAGACACAGACATCAAGAACAAATGTATGGATACCAAGGGGCTAAAGGGGAGGTGGGATGAATTGAGAGATTGGGATTGACATATATAAACTAGTGATACTATGTATAAAGCAGATAATTGATGAGAACCTACTATACAGCTCAAGGAGCTCTACTAAGTGCTCCATAGTGACCTAAATGAAAAGGAAATTCAAAAAAGAGGGGATATACGTATATGTATAGCTGATTCACTTTGCTGTACAGTAGAAGCTAACACAGCATGATAAAGCAAGTATACGCCAATAAATGTTAATTAAAATAAATAAATAAATTGCTTACCAATCACAGGGGAGTTTGTTAAGTAGTCATCTCCCTGGCCTCAGTCTGAATCAGTTAAGACAAAATCTGAGAGTGTGATTACGTACATAATTTTACAGCATCCCAGGTGATTCTGTTGTTAGCTGTGGTGAGACATAATGGTATTTGGGGAAAAATGGAAAGAGTTGGAGACATGGCATCAAATTTTGAGTTCCAAAAATGGCTCCACTCCTTGCAAATCAAGAGACTACACTGATCACACTTCTTTCAGCGTTATTGCCTCTATCTAGAGAAAAAGAATGAAAGAGCAGAGAACTATTGTGGAGTCAATAATATTATTTTATTCAAGAATTTTATGGAATTCTACACCAATATTAGATATTTCCCCTGAGTTCAGTGGTTATAAACATGCATCTGAGAAACAGTGCCAGTCTGCGATGCAATTTTCTCCAATCTAAAGAAAAATAAAATTTTTTAATAGCGTTTTATCTAAAGACAAAATCAATTTAAGGTTCTTTATACCTGGCACATATTAATTGCTCATTTAATGCTAATTATAGCTACTACTAAAACAAACAAAATTTTCAGCAGAGAAATATTTTTAAGGATCATCCCACCTTGATTGTTCCTCTAAGATACAATGATTACTTTTAAAATAAGACAGAGCAGCTTATTGTTTTAATAACATTTCTCCTCTTTTATCCCAACCCATGTGAGTAGATGCGTTGGACAGTGTCTTGAGTGAGCCATTTTGCCTGGTGTTTTCTCTAACATTCAGCCACGTTCTTGTTTTCCTTTTGTTGGGAGCTCATTTCTCCCCTCCAGGAGCCGCTGTGAGTGTCCCCAGTCGCAATGATCATGGTAGATGTGAACAATGTAATGCTCTCGGTTTTCTCTCTCCACCACGCATTCTGCAGCTAGTTGTTTTTCTTTCCATCTCTAACTGCCCCTCCTGTCTTTCCTCTTTGGCTTCTCGTCATCCTCCAGTAACTGTTTTCTTTCCTCTTTCTCTTCCTTTAGTCTCCCCTACCAATTATTCTTACGCTAAAAAATGACCAAACAAAACAAAGAAATAAAAAACAGACACAATCTATACATAGGCATGGGGAAATCTGTGTAGAGCTGAGGGTCAAGGTACTATTTTAATTGTGTCCATTTTTAAATTGATTGATTCAAGTAATACATAGGACTCACTGGAACCCATCTTAAAGAGATGAGGATACCAGGTCACCATACCTGCCTCCTGAGAAATTTCTATGCAGATCAAGAAGGAACAGTTAGAACTGGACTTGGAAGAACCGATTGGTTCAAAATCGAGAAAGGAATATGTCAAGGCTGTATATTGTCATCCTGCTTACTTAACTTATATGCAGAGTACATTATATGAAATGGCAGGCTAGATGAAGCTCAAGCTGGAATCAAGATTTCTGGGAGAAATATCAATAATCTCAGATATACAGATGACACCACCTTTATGGCAGAAAATGAAGAACTAAAGAGCCTCTTGATGAAAGTGAAAGAGGAGAGTGAAAAAGTTGGCTTAAAACTCAACATTTAGAAAACTAAGATCATGGCATCTGGTTCCATCACTTCATGGGAAATAGATGGGGAAACAGTGGAAACAGTGAAAGACTTTATTTTTCGGGGCTCCAAGATCACTACAGATGGTGACTGCAGCCATGAAATTAAAAGATGCTTGCTCTTTGGAGGAAAAGCTATGGCAAACCTAAACAGCATATTAAAAAGCAAACACATTACTTTGACAACAAAGGTCCATCTAGTCAAAGCTATGGTTTTTCCAGTGGTCATGTATGGATGTGAGAGTTGGACCATAAAGAAAGGTGAGCACTGAAGAATTGACGCTTTTGAACCGTGGTGTTGGAGAAGACTCTTGAGAGTCCCTTGGACTGCAAGGAAATCCAACCAGTTTATCCTAAAAAAAATCAGTCCTGAATATTCATTGGAAGGACTTATGCTGAAGCGGAAACTCCAATACTTTGGCCACCTGATGTGAAGAACTGACTCTTTGGAAAAGACCCTGATGCTGGAAAAGACCCTGATGCTGGTAAAGACTGAAGGCAGGAAGAGAAGGGGACAACAGAGGATGAGATGGTTGAATGGCATCACCGACTTGATGGTTGTGAGTTTGTGCAAGCTTCAGGAGTAAGTGATGGACAGGGAAGGCTGGCATGCTCCAGTCCATGTGGTTGCAAAGAGTCAGACATGACTGAGCGATTGAACTGAATTGAACACCAATTGGGTCAATCATTAGGCTCACAACAAGAGAGTTAAGCCAGGTTGGAAACACAGGATGCTTCAAAAGCATGGAGGGCGCTTCTCTAACCTCTGGTCTCTCATGCTACTCATGATCCAGACCTCTTCTCCATCTTGCTTTTCATCTCTCCTGGGATCATGAGGAGAAAATTTAAATAGTTCAGCAGTCCACAGTAGAGTTGGACTCTACTATTGTAAGAGTTCTGCTCTGTGTTAGGTCCTCCCTAGTTATCTATTTTATATATAGCAGTGTGTATAGGTCAATCCCAACCTCCCAAATTATCTCTCCCCCATCCCCTTTGGTAACCATAAGCTTACTTTCTACATTTGTGACTCCATTTTTGTTTTGTAAATAGGTTCATTTCTATCATTTTTAATATTTTTAGAAAACAGTTTCTTAGATTTTTTATCTTTTATTGGAGTGCAGCCAGTTACTAATGATGTGCTAATTTCCGGTGGACAGCAAAGGGACTCAGGCGTGTATATATATCCATGTATCCATTCTCCTCCCAATTCCCCTCCCGTCCAGGTTGCCACATAACACTGAGCAGAATTCCCTGTGCTATATAGTAGGTCCTTGTTGGTTATCCATTTAAAATATAGCAGTATGTATCATTCTTTCAGGTTCTACGTATAAGTGGTATATTTGTATTTCTCTATCCGACTTACTTCAGTCAATATGATAATCTCTAAGTCCATCCATGTCGAGGGGCCTTTTTAAAAATTTAAATGTGTGCCTTTGTGTGGGTGGGCGACAAGATGCAGATGAAGCAAATGTCTGCAGAATAAATGAATAGAAAAATAAATCAGTGAATAAGCTAAGGAATTAACATAAGAATGAATGAAGCTCTATACTAGAAGGTGCTTAATCAGAAAAAGAAAAAAAAGAGAGAGAGAGAGAGAGAACCAGCCTTAGAACTGTTGAGAAAGGATTGGTAAGCTAAACCTTGCAAGCATTTTGAATCTAAGGCAAATGCCAGACAGTGGAATTTTATAATGATAACTCACCTTTGGAAAAATTTAATGTTCATGTGAGCTAATAAAGCTGATGGAATTTAGATGGACTTTTAATAGGGGAGCTGAGGAAGTACAACATCCCTGACTATTTATTTTTAACAAAAGTCAAAGTGAAAATACAATTTTCACTGATATGTTGCTAAAACCAAATCGACTAGAAGTAGGCCTTCGAGGGTCCCCTCTTTAATTGGTTGGAGGCAGTCTAGTGGAGGTAGTCACACACTGGAGAGTGAAACTGGAGATCCCTGTTAGTCGCACAAAGAGCAGCCATGAATATGGTTTCTCTGAAGATTTTCTCCACATACCTCTCTCTTCCAAAACTGAGGCTCTACCAACTTCAAACAGAGAGTCTTTCAAGCTTCTCTGTGCTCCTAGAAAAGCCACATCAACAGGCTATTGATAAGTATACTCTGCCCTCTTTTCCCCAAGACATAAAGAGAATACTTAATTCTTCTTTGGGTTCTAAATCACCTTTCTTCTTATAGTGTAATATTGAAAAGAAAGCTTATGACTCAATGAAAAAATTTCATATCTCTAAAATTAAAATGGGTTGACAGTGGTGAGGTCCTGTATTTAGTAGTTTGTGATGGTAGTTTGGGATAACGACTTGAATGTCAGCATTAGACATCTATAAGGGAGTTCAAAGTTGCTCAGAGCCATGCTTCTTGAAGATTGGATTTGAACAAGAAGTCATGTACAGTACTCGAGCAGCAAAACACCCCGTTCTAGGAAATGGTTGCCATCTTCGTTATGTTCTTGGATCTCAGAGGTCCAGCACTGCCCCTTCTGCCTTCCAGGTGCCCAGTGGACATACACGTATAACACGTACCATGCTGCATTAGCTGATCTGTCTCCATGCATCACCTTCCCCAGGAAGAGTGTGAGGAGCGAGGCAGAACACGGAAACCTGACCGAGTCATCTCTGAATCCTCAAGGTCTAACACTGAAGTTAACTTTTAGTAGAAGTTGGCTTCCCTGGTGGCTCAGACAGTAGAGAATCTGCCTACCAGTGAAGAAGACAGAGAGATGAGGATTCGATCCCTGGGTCGGGAAAGTCCCTTGGAGAAGGAAATGGCAATCCACTCCAGTATTCTTGCCTGTAAAGTCCCATGGGCAGAGGAGCTTGGTGGGCTACTGCCCAGGGGATCACAAATCGTCAGATATGACTGACCTACTGACACAGATATCGTAGTAGAAGAGAGTCGAAGCGGGTCCTTGAGAGGATGAGCGTTTGGATGAATGGATGGATGCATGTGTGGATAGATGGATGAGCAGATGAATGGGAGGATGTCTTGACTTATTCATGTCTTCTTCAGAAAAAAAGAAGGTGAGTTGTCAAGAGAACTGATAATATGTTGTGGGTAGTGCCTCTGGATTAAGGACTGTCACATATCTAGAAGAAATAAATGAGAGAGAGAGAATCTGCTTCTTTCTGTTTCTTGCTGTTTTGCACCTTGCTGTGAGAGGATATGAACCTGGAGCTGCTGTAGACACCTTGAGAGCCTGAGGGGACATCCATTTACATGGTGTGTATAGTATAGCAGAAAGGTAGGAGCAGTCAGGGTCCGTAAAGACTTTGACGAGCAGCTGACCCTCCCTGGAGTGGCCTCTATCCGGGTTTCTTATTAGATGAGAAAATTCTTTTACAAGAGAAAAATGAATCCCTGATGTACAAGCTTCTATTAGCTCAGGCTCTCTCCTTCTATTACACTCATTTCTTCTCGAGCTCCTTTCTCTCCTGCGTTGGGGTGGCACTAAAGCAAGCAGTCCCTATGGAGCCGAAGCCATGGTATGGCCCCGACGCCTGGCCGGTGCAGCCCTGCCTTGATGGGCTGGAGAGCAAGGCAGAGGAGGGCAGTCGTGCTGCTGGTGGCAGGGGCGTCCCGCACGGCCGGCCAGGAAGCAGAGCCTTCTGGCCATGGTCTTGCCCAACTGCGCTGATCTGGAGCGACTCCGGAGATGGGCCCTGTTGGTTTCTCATTTGACGCTTGAACATGTCTTCTGAAAGTCTCCCACTTCCAAGAAAACTGACGCAGCTGATGTTCCAGTTCAGCCCTTAGAATTTCTTGCTTGTATCATTGAAGATGGTAAGCCCTCTCTGCTGTTTTTTAACCTCAAAAACAAAAATGGGAAAATCAAAATACACCATAACAAGGGACACTAGGGGGAGAGGATGTGGAATGAAGAGCGGGGTGAGGCTGGGCCAAGGGAGGGTGCGGACTCACAGATGGAGAGAACAAACACGGCTACCAGTGGGGAGAGGGAGGAAGGGAGGGGTGCTATAGGAGGAGGGGAGCAAGAGGTACAAGCTACTAGTATAAGACAGGCTGCAAGGAAAATAAATAAAATAAATTACAAGAATAAATTGTACAATACAGGGAAGATAATATCTTGTAATAACTATGAATGGAGTAAAACTTAAAATTTATGAATTACCATATTATACACTTATATGAAATCAACTGTACCTCAATTTAAAAAGAAGTGCATTTAACAAATGCTCCTCTTCTCTCCTTGTAGTTTTAATTATTTTTTGCAATTTTTATTAAAAGGGATTTTTTTTTCCTCCCTACCTGAGGCCAATACAGAAACAAACTGGCTTTACCTTGGTTTCCAGTATGAAAATATTAGAAGGAGATGAAGCCTATTTTTAGTATGAAAGGGCAATTGTGAGTCTAGGCTTTGAAAATAACAAAACTCATTGAAAAAAGCATTTCAATACCTGGCAGAGAGTAAGCACTCACTTTACTTATTATCAATAAAATTATTATTTTAAATAAACTGTTGACTGTTTTGATGTTATGTTACAAACTCAAAGACGACACAGTTGTAAATTATGACGGAGCAGCTCACCCAGACCAAATGACCAACTTTAAAAGTAGAGGAGTAAAAATGCCGTGAATTGCTGTTTTCTTTTCTTTCGGTTCTTATGTTAGTCAACTTTTCATTTTGGGGAAAAATGTGAATTGAGCAGAAAGTAGAGTTTCTTCTAGCAGAGTTTCCCATGGCATCTTTTCATGGTAAAACAAAGTCTACAAATGTGGGGAAAAGGGTGGCATTTGTCATTCTCGCAACTTGATCTTCTTTCCTTGGATAGAAAGGGGAAGAGAAATTCAAAGACCATCCTTAGAAGAGGACGAAAAGAGAAAGTCCCTTGCTAAATGTTAGTTATTAGAGCTGGACAAATTTCCACTGTTTAGATAATGCGATTATTCCCCACACTATGTTTAATTATCAGGTGTGCAGATAAGCTGACACTTTTATTCCTCTTTTAAATATTGAAACTTAATTGAAGAAAAAAGCATCCTAAAAAGTGGGTAATTAAACAAATATGCTATGAAACAAAGCCATGTGCAATTTTATTTTATGTGTAAATTATATGTAGACCCAAAGGGGATGCCATCTTATTATACAGTTTGTTCCCTCATTAGCATTCAATGGAGAGACTTTTCCTTCTGGTTTTGAGGAACTCAGAGGTACAGGGAGCACCTGCCAACGGTGTGTGCGAAGGAAGACTTCTAAAAGTTTGTTTGCTTCTTGGAAAGAAAAAACAAAAACCTTTCCGAGTTGATTGTACTTGTATAGCTTTCTGCTAGCTAGGAAAAATTAACCTCCGTTTGCATGAAGGAATAATTTCTGCATAGCATCACAGGATGGTAGAAGTGAGTCATTCCATAGCTTGGAGAGAATGCTGAGCATGTTTGGTCCTGAGACAGGCCAGGATTCGGGCCCTGAGATCCTTTGCTTCAGGACTTGCACCTAAAAAATGGCTCCTGGGGCAACAAAATACAAAGAACTGATAAGAGAGGGAAAAATAATTGTGTGCATTTGCAGTTGGGGCATGGACTGTAGTCCAGCAGGCTCCTCTGTCCATGGAATTCTCAAGGCAAGAACACTGGTGTGGGTTACCATTTCCTTCTCCAGGGGATCTTCCTGACCCAGGGGTCATACCTGGGTCTCTGGCATTGCAGGCAGATTCTTCACAAGGGAAGCCCAAACTATGGACAGCAAGATACAAAAGAATCAAAAACCCAACTGCCACTTCTGAGGAAGAGGGAGCAAAGAAAGGGAAAATGAAAGTGAAAGTCGCTCAGTTGTGTCCAACTCTTTGTGACCCCATGGACTATACAGTACATGGAATTCTCCAGGCCAGAATACTGGAGTGGGTAGCCTTTCGTTTCTCAGGGGATCTTCCCAACCCAGGGATCAAATCCAGGTCTCCCACATTGCAGGTGGATTTTTAACCAGCTGAGCCACCAGGGAAGCCCAAGAATACTGAAATGGGTGGCCTATCCCTTCTCTAGTTGATCTTTAGACCCAGGAATAGAACCAGGGTCTCCTGAATTTCAGGAGGATTCTTTACCAACTGAGCTATGAGGGAAGTAAAAGAAGGGAGTTGGGTGCAAAAGCAGGGTACTGTACACACCGCCAAGGGGGTGGGCAGACCATCTCAGCCATCCAGCTGACTGCCCCGGGACCTCTCCTTAGCTTCATCCTTATTTAAGGAGCTAGCTCACTCCCCCTTGGGGATCTAGCAAGGGAAACTGTTACTTTTTTCCCTCTTATCCCCTGCTGTAACAGGGGCCCCAGTAAAGTCTTGTCTGAATTTCTCATCTGGCCTCTTAATCAATTTCTACTGATCCAGGAGGCCAAGAACTCTGGTCTGTAACATACTGAAAAGACCACAAAAAGAAACTGAATTCCAAGGAACCAAGATAGATCTCTGGTCATAACACTGGACACTCTGTGTGTCTCTTTTCATCTTTCACCCCTTATTTGACTGAAATCAGCTTAAAAATGTAGAGACTATAAGTTGATTATTAACAATTCACCGACCTGTACGATTCTAGGATATATGCATGTGTGCTCAATTGTGTCCGACTCTTCACCACCCCCACGGACTGTAGTCCACCAGGCTCCCCTGTCCATGGCATTATCCAGGCAAGAATACTGGAGAGCGTTGCGTTTCCTCTTCCTGGGACTCTTCCCCACCCAGGGATCAAACCTGCATCTCTGTGTCTCTTGCATTGCAGGCAGATTCTTAACCACTTGAACCATCGGGGAATGAGCGAGATTCAAAAGGAAAATGTGGAGGGATTCTTACCGTTCTGACATACTGCAGCCCGTGACAATGCTGATCCTAGGTTGCCACTGTATTTCATCTGGGGGTTCATTTTCACTCCCACTGTTCCCGGAACTGCTCCAAGACTGTGGGAGCTGTTTCCACCATCAGAATTTCTTCTTCTTGAGTTTTTGAGGTCCTCTCTGTATCTGTCTTTGACTTTGACATGCAAATATTGTTAAGCAGGGCTACACTTAAAAATGCTTATGTCTTAATGGAAATTTATTCGAGAAGACATATTAAAATGTTTTAAACATCTGCTGCGGACAAGAGCTCCTCAATAATGTGTATTGCCCAAAGTTAGAATCACTTAGTGAAAAGTCTGACATTAGACTTGAAGACCTCAGTTATAAATAATGCTGCAATGGATATTCAGGTGCATGTGCCTTTTCAAATTATAGTTTTCTCCTGATATATGTCCAGGAGTGGGATTGCTGGATTATATGGTAATTCTATGTAGACTTTTCTGATGAAACTCCATGCTGTTTTCCACAGAGGCTGTACTGACTTACATTCCCAACAACAGTAAAGGATGGTTCCCTTTTCTCCACACTCTCTCCAGAATGTACTTTTTGTAAATTTTTTAATGGTGGCCATTCTGACCAGCATGAGATGATACCACATTGTAATTTTTACTTGCTTTTCTCTAATAATTAGTGATGTTGAGCATAAATACATGTGTTTTTTAGTTATCTGTATGTCTTCTTTGGAGAAGTGTCTATTTAGATCTTCTACCCATTAAACAATTGTGTATAAATAATTCGACTCTTCCATACTCTATCTCAAACATTGTCTTAATAAATATTTCAATTTTTGCATTTTTAATGAGGACAAAGAGAATTACAGTATGTGTTTCTTTTCTTTGGTGTCACTAAAAGAATGCTTTTATTTTTAAAATAAAAATTATATGTATAAAATAATGGATTGAGAAGATCCTCTGAAGAAGAAGTAGCAACCCACTCCAGTATTCTTGACTGGAGAATTCCATGGATGAAGGAGCCTGGCGGGCTACAGTCCACGGGGTCACAAAGAGTCGGTCAGGAGTGAGTGGCTAACACTGTTATTTAAAGAAGAGAATTAAAAACCCATGTCCTTCATTTAAACAGTGGTATCTGTATGTGTTTGTGCTTTTCTCCATGAAGCCACCTTATACTGCTCCACTGTCTATGTTTAATTGAGTACTATTCGAGTGAACTCTAAGAGTTGGTGATGGACAGGGAGGCCTGGCGTGCTGCGATTCATGGGGTCACAAAGACGACTGAGCGACTGAACTGAACTGAACTGAGATAACCATTATATGGGCTTCCCTGGTGACTTAGATGTAAGAATTTGCCTACAATTCAGGAAACATAGGTTTGATCCCTGGGTCAGGAAGATCCCCTGGAGAAGGAAATAGCAACCCACTATAATATTCTTGCCTGGAAAATTCCATGAACAGAGGAGCCTAGTGGGCTACAGTCCATGAGGTCACAAAAGTGTTAGAAACCACTTGAGATAAAGCAACAACAATGTAGCTATTATATAGAAGGAAGGAAATTTCCCAGATTTTTAACACCTTCTAATGTTACCATGAAATATTCCAAATCAACCCTGAGAGTCATTCAAATTGTGTTATTTTATATTTACTATTAGTAATATTATTTAAAGGAAGCTGTTAATTTCTCTCTGGTTCATACTGTCAGGACTCAGGATGAATCAAGAGGACAAGGTCAACAGCCTCTGAGTGACATGGAAAGTCTGCCCAGGGAGGAGGGGATAAGGTTTTCCAGGTCAGACTGACAGTTATATACAGACAGTGGATTTGCACTGAAGGCAAGTAGGGGAGCTGAAGTGGTGTTGAGGCTTGTAATCAGGAGGGGCACAAAGATTAAAACCAAATGGGCATTCATCATAAAAGAGGATGTGTGGATTGAATTGGGATGAGGGGCTCAGGGTCATAAGTCACGAGGGTTCATCGATTCCTGTCTCCCAGGGTGATGGGATACGAGATGAGGTTGAACATGGTGGCTTCATAGATGATCAGACAATGTCAGTCACTGCATTAGGTGGTCCACAGCTAGAAAGAAAGCATCTTAGCTTGCAATTAGGAGACCTGAATTATCTACATTGGGTCCCTTGGCTCAGCTGGACCATAGTGTCCCATAAAAAGATGTAAATAGCAAAAAATATAGTTTGGTAGGAAATAAAAAGACACGGCACTTGTAAAGGAATTAGGTTTTAAACAGTTCAAGACAGTTATAACCACTCTTATAAAAGAGAAGATTTCTACTGTGTTTCCTACTGAGTCATTCAGAGGAGAGACCTACTTTGAAATTTCTCAGCAAATTCTTGGAACCCTAATGCACAGCTTGAACCCCAAAGCAGCAGATGTTTTGAAATAGTGTAAATGCAGAGAAAATGGCTTTCAAGAATCCAGTAAAATGTTGGGAAAGGGATTAAGGATAACACAACTAAAAAAGCAAACAACACACATTATTCAGATATAGCCTTCATTTCTAAGCTCATGGACAAAAGGATCCATTTTCATTTCTACGTTATATCAAGTCCTTTTCCTAATTTTCCCATAATTTAACATTCAATTTATTTTACTACCCATATTACAGATAATTCATGGATAGAGTCTTGAAATTTTGATATGATTCATTTCATTCCCAAATAACATAAGGCCTTCTGCCTAATTTTCCCATATTTTTACATTCAATTTATTTTACTATCCACATCATAGATAGTGGAGGATAGAATCTTGAAAACTCAATTTGATTCTAAAGGTAGTGAGTATGAAATTACAAATGAATAGCAAAATAGTTATACATTCATTTAACAAATATTTATGGAAAATCTCACTTGTTCTCTACGTTAAGCATTGTAGGGAGTAGAAATAAATATGGGGTGTGTGTGTGTGTGTGTGTGTGTATGTGTGTGTGTATGTATATGTGTGTGTATGTGTGTGTATGCATGTATGTGTATGTGTGTATGTGTATGTGTGTGTATGTGTGTGTGTATATGTGTGTGTGTGTGTGTATATATGTGTGTGTGTGTGTGTGTGTGTATGTGTGTGTGTGTGTGTGTGTGTGTGTGTGTATGTGTGTCTTAGTCATTCAGTTGGTCCAGCTGTTTGTGACCCCATGGACTGTGACTCTCCAGGCTCCTCTGTCCGTAGAATTCTCCAGTCAAAAATACTGAAGCGGACTCCATTCCCTTCTACAGGGGATCTTCCCAACCCAAGAATTGAACCCGGATTTCCCACATGGCAGGCAGATTCTTTACCATCTGTATCACCAAGGAAGCCCGTGAATATGGCACAGACTTCATCAAAGAGCCGATACCTGATAGAGATGGTGAAACACATATGAAAGGTAAATAAGTGTGTAAAGTAACTATCTGAAGTTCCTAGTGCTTTAGGCATTTTCAACATTTGATCTTTACGAGATCTCTGAAAGGCAGATATTAGCATGCCCATTTTTCTGATAAGAACCCCAAGTTTACTTAGGTTGACCTTATATGACAAAGCTATGATTTAAACCTGGTCAGTGTGATGCAATATCCACAATCTTTTAATTATACTAACAACTTTCTAATGAGTAAAGACAAAATTGACAAATTAAATGATGATGAAGACAAAAGCAAAGAATTGGGAAAGCTTTTGGGGTGGGAGGTGCTAAGGCATGAGAGACGCCATCTAGATGGATGGTGTGTTGGAACAAACATGTGTGACTCCATCAATGCAAGTGTGTGCAACTCTGCCAATGCAAGCATGTGCTGGTGTATATGTGTATGAGTGAGCCTTTTGTTACAAAAACAAACAAACGAACAAAAAAAAACAAAACAACTTGAACTATGTGTGTCTCTTTCTATAGAAAACATCATCCTCAGTTGCTAGGCTTTTAATCACACCACATAGGGCCTTCCTGCAGTTTTCCTGACATTCTAGACACCCTTCAGCTTCTTTGAGAGATAGGATATCATTGAGGAAAAAAAAAAAAAAAAAAGAAATGGCTGCAAAGTGAGAAAAGTTGGAAGGAAAAGGAGATGACCTCACAAGATGAATGTATTTCTGTGCAGCTCATTTGAGCAAGGGCCCATGACAAGGCTTGGATGGACAGTTCACTCTGACAAGCCATTTGGGTTACCATGGTCAAAGAGATTATAGCTCATGTTATTACAAAAATATAAGTGGTGGTGGTGCAACTGAAGTTTTCCTGGAGCTGAGGGAGGTTTTGATCACATCCTTTCATTTCTGGATGAGAAACTCAGAGAGATGAATAGACTTTCTTATGTTCACACAACAAATCAGGCAGGCTGCTACGGTAAGAATCTGGCGATCTCAATAATTCCATCGAGTGCTAGGTTGATTCAGCCGTGTCTGACTCTTTGCAACCCCATGGACTGTAGCCCACCGGGCTCCTCCGTCTTTGGGACTGTCCAGGCAAGTGGAGTGGGTTGTCATTTCCTCCTCAAGGGGATCTTCCTGACCTACGGATAGAACTCATGTTTCCTGCATAGGAAGCAGATTTTTTACCACCTTAACCACAAAGAAACATTATTCTGGGTTGCCTCCTGAGAAGAATGAATGAGACGACCTATTTTAAAGTGTTTAGCTCTAAGTGTTCCTTGATAATAATGTTTGTTATTAACTGAACAGAGATCACCAAAGAGTTGGCCACGATTATCTCCAGGTCCATGCAAAGATTTTGACTGAGCTTCTTAATGCTGTTTTGGACTTTACAGGAAGCTGTATTTAAAGGGAAAGGAAGCTGTATTTAAAGGTTCTTGAAAACTTGGAGCTGTGCAGCCTCCAGTCCCATGGGTCCCCATATCATCTTTGATGGGCTGGGTATCTACATAGTGGCTGCCTCCTTTGACCCGGAATGGATTCACTGCTTTGCCCCAAGTGCTAGCAGACTCAAGTCTCACCTAAGTTACCCTTCTAGCCTATAGGACACTATACTTCTACCCACTATCAGAGAGAGTTCTAGATGTCTTTTCTTAAACTGCTAATGTGTCCTGGCTTAAACAGATAGATGCAACTATATGAACAGCCATCTCTATTAGCTCCTCAACTGTATTCCTGGATATGAGCCATGTTTCTCCGATTTTCCCCAGAAATAAGACTTTAATATCCTGAACATTGTACACTCTGTTGTTATTGAAATGTCACCTAGATTAAGAAAAATTCTGTTCTTGCCATTTTCTTGCTTTGCTATTTCAGTTTTGCTCTTATCTCCTCCTAGGAAAGCATGCGGTGAACGTGAAAGACAACAGGCATGGTTCTTGGGTGACAATTAGACTCAACAGTGATTCAGACCTGAAGCCTACTTGTCCTCCTTTTCCTCATATATGTTTTCTGTTGCAGAATGGGAGTTCATATATTTCAGTGTGGAGAGCAAGGGATGAGAGGAGGCTTTATGAAGTCCATGGATTTCAGCAGAAGTTAAATATATGTGCTGATCTGGGATTCCCCTAGCCTAGCTTCCCTCTATGAAGGATGAAGAATTCATTAACGCACTACTCACTTTTCCAACTAAATGAAGCTGAAAAAACTGAAGCTGAAGTCGCTCAGCCGTGTCTGACTCTTTGCGACCCCCTGGACTGAGCCCACCAGTCTCCTCTGTCCATGGGGTTTTCTAGGCAAGAGTACTGGAGTGGGTTACCATTTCCTTCAGTCTTCCTGACCCAGGGATCGAACCCAGGTCTCCTCCATTGCAGGAAGACTCTACTGTCTGAGCCACAGGCAAGCCTAAATAAAGCTGCTCTAAGAAAATTACGTGTTGAGATACTGAAAGAAGTCAGGCTCTATTTCTGAATGTTCACCCCAAAAAGTGATACAAAGAAGAAAAAACAAGGGTCATACCAAACAGCATCCTGACACTTCTTGATGGCTCCATAATGGAATATACTATCAGGAACAGAAACGAATAACCATCTGCAACATGCACACACACGTAGCAGCACAGGGTAGAGTTTCTGGAAAATCAGTCCTGAATGTGGATGCACAGCACAGGTGAAGAATGTCTGCTTCGGATTCTTCTTTCCTTCCTTCGTTCCTTCCCCCTTTCGCTTCCTCCAGCCCTCCCTCCATCCTTTCTAGAATATAACTGAACATTCTTTGGTCTTTGATGATGGCCATTTTCCATCCAGTCCAGGAAAACCTGAGGACTGCCCGGAGCTCTCTGGGACAAGAAGATGTAATGCTGACTTGAATCAACAGATGGTATCCAGAGGGGAAAAATTCTATCAGCATTTTAAGTGTCAGAGTTTGACAGAGAACTTGCCTTTGGGGTGTCTAGGAACCTGGACAGGAAAATGTGTCTTGACCTTATAAGAAGTAGGGCTGGTTTCTCAATCTTCTAAAATGATCTGGCTTGGTGAATGGGTGCAAATATGAGGTGACATGCATATTTTTTTTTTTGTCATTGGCAGAATACTTAAATAAAACAATCACATTTTCAGGAAGGCAGTATTGTAGAATATTCAATAGCAAAGAAAAGAATATCTTGACTGGATATAAATGCTTATAATGTTCTTGGCTTTTCTTTCAGAGAGATGAGGAATCACAATCTTTTTGCAAATGATATTGATTGTAGATATATACAGAAATAAGGAAATAATGATGATGGATATATATTCTTTCCATCATCATATAATGTTATATATGACATCAGATTAAATATGTGTGTGTGTGTGCCCAGTCACGTGCAACTCTTTGTGGCCCCCTGGTGTGGCCCCACCAGGCTCCTCTGCCCATAGCATTTTTTAAGCAAAGATACTGGAGTGGGTTGCCATTTCCTGCTCCTTGGGATCTTCCCAACCCAGGGATAGAACCCACCTTGCACCTCCTGCATTGACAGGTGGATTCTTTACCACTAGCACCACCTGGGAAGTCTGTATTATATATAGTATATATAATACATATACTATATTATATTATAATATATTATATTATGATGGAAGAAATATAAAATCCACCATTATTATTTCTTTCATTGTCAGCCACTTCCTATCTGTTTGAACACAACAAAAAGCTGTGTAACCTCTCCTAGCCTCAGTTTCCTTATCTAGAAAATGGGCACAATGACCTACACTTGCAGAGGTGTTGTGAGCATTAAAGTGACACCTGACTCTTGGAACCACTTGGTCCATGACCAGCTTACTTGGCGTATCTTGACGGCAATGACCTTGTCTCTGTTTCCCCAGGCACAGACACTGTGCCAAGCACATATTAAGTGCTTAGTGTGTGCTTGTTTGAACACCACTTGAACGGAATTCTGCCTTTGATTTCTTCACAGTCTTCCCAAAAGGTGCCTTCTACTGATGTTTGATCTTAGCAAAGTTTCTGTTTGCGCTGGGGTCTTCATTCTCCATTGATACAACACAGAGTAGTCTTTCTGGAGAGCTCTCTAA
This sequence comes from Cephalophus harveyi, assembly GCA_006410635.1. Taxonomy (NCBI): domain Eukaryota; kingdom Metazoa; phylum Chordata; class Mammalia; order Artiodactyla; family Bovidae; genus Cephalophus; species Cephalophus harveyi. The sequence goes on from SJYT01035444.1 coordinate 66,674, forward strand.
AAGGTAGCTAAAATGTTTCCAAACATGGTTTTGTCTCCAGAGAATGTTCTGTGATATTCAGCCGGTAAGAGAATTCTTTCTTGGCAATGCTTTTTCTCCTACCCCATCACACGTAGCAAGCATGCTCTTGAATCTTATGGCTTCAAGAAAAGCAACTATGTGAATCTCAGAACAAATTTAGGAAGACCTAGCCAGCTAGTTACCCACATGGTAGTGATAAATAAAGAGCCTTGGGGTCAATGGTTACCCAGAATTTTTTTCTCTTTGGTATTCTTGGGTTTGTGGAATTTTTTCATGGTTTCAATCAACACTCTTCTTTTCTGTGTCTGCTGTATGCCACACATGGTACCGCAGAGGTTTCTCCCTTGAAGTCCTAAATACTTTATGTCGTCACTTTTGATAAAATCAACAAAAACAGTAACTTTCTAAAATGAGATATATCCAGGAAACCTTCTGTGTTTTGAAAGTAAGATCCCTGAACACCATCCCACATTTATCATGATTTGGCCATCCTTATGCACAGAGTAAAAGTCTCTCATAAAAGAAAATGTAGTGAGAATTTCTGCTTGCCCTGTTTTCTGAATGGCACCACACTGCATACTTTTAAAATCTGTTCTGCATAGTTTCCTGCCTTCTCCACTTCCTGACTATGCCTTATCACCACCAGTGGCCCCGCCCTATTGTCTACCTGCTTAAAATACATTTTCTACTTTAAATTCATTTTATTTAGCTGGGATTGGTAGTAAGAAAACCAAGAAGTGAAAAGAGTTATGTGTGCCATCAGAAACATCAGTGGATAGAGTTGGAATTCTTATTCTGACACTTCTCAGTTATGGCACTGGGCATATAACTTTAAATCTCTGATCTTTATTCTCCTGTCTTTAAATTAGGAAATTATCCAACCCCATCTTCTTGCATTGTTGAAGAAAGAAGCCATGCTGCTTACAAAGCTGTTGCTCAGTGGCCCAAATGCTGCCGTTGTTGGGGTGTGCAGAATCCTTGCTTCCCTAAATATTCTGTAGCCACTGTCTTACGTGTCTGGGTGCATCTTCAGCTTCCTATGGCTGTGTTGTTGTTGTCGCTCAGTCGTGTCTGACTCTTTGCAACCCCATGGACTGCAGCACACCAGGCTTCCCTGTCCTTCACCATCTCCTGGAGTTTGCTCAAATTCATATCCCTTGAGTCCATGATGTCATCTAACCATCTTGTCCTCTGTCGCCCCTTTCTCCTCCTCCCTTCCATCTTTCTCAGGATCAGGGCCTTTTCCAATGAGTTGGCTCTTCACATCAGGTGGCAAGAATACTGGAGCTTCAGCTTCAGCATCAGTCTTTCCAATGAACATTTAGGACTGATTTCCTTTAGGACTGACTGGTTTGATCTCTTTGGTGTCCAAGGGATTCTGAAGAGTCTTCTCCAGCACCATAGTTCAAAAACATCAATTCTTTGGCACTCAGCCTTTTTTATGGTCCAACTCTCACATCCATACATGACTACTGAAAAAAGCTATAGCTTTAACTATATGGACATTTTTTGGCAAAGTAATGCCTGCTTTTTAACATGCTGTCTAGGTTTGTCATAGCTTTTCTTCCAAGGAGAAAGTGTCTTTTAATTTCATGGCTGTAATCACCATCCACAGTGATTTTGGAGCCCAAGAAAATAGTCACTGTTTTCATTGTATTCCCATCTATTTGCCATGAAGTGATGGAACCAGATGCTATGATCTTAATTTTTTTGAATGTTGAATTTTCAGCCAGCATCTTCAGTCTCCTCTTTCACCTTTATTAACAGGCTCTTTATTTTCTTTTCACTTTCTTGCCATAAGGGTGTTATCATCTGCATATCTGAGATTATTCATATTTTCCCAGCAATCTTGATTCCAGCTTGTGCTTCATTCAACCCAGCATTTCACATGATGCACTCTGTATATAAGTTAAATAAGCAGAGTGACAGTATACAACCTTGATGTATCCCTTTCCCAATTTTGAACCAGTCTGTTCTTCTACGTCCAGTTCTAACTGTTGTTTCTTGACCTGCATACACATTTCTTAGGAGGCGTGTAAGGTGGTCTGGTAGGTAAAGTGAAAGTCACTCAGTCATGTCCCACTCTTTGTGATCCCTTGGACTATAGCCTGCCAGGCTCCTCTGTCCATGGAATTCTCCAGGCAAGAATACAGAAGTGGGTAGCCATTTACTTCTCCAGGGGATCTTTCCAACCCAGGGATCCAACCCAGGTCCCTTGCATTGCAGGCAGGTTATTTACCTTCTGAGCCACTAGGAAAGCCCAAGAATACTGGAATAGGTAGCCTAACCTCCAGGGGATCTTCCAGACCCAGGGATCAAACTGGGGTCTCCTGTACTGCCAGCAGATTCTTAACCAGCTGAGCTACCAAGGAAGCTCCTGGGTAGGTAAGGTGGTCTGGTGTTCCCATCTCTTTAAACATTTTCCAGTTTGTCATGATCCACACATTATTATTTTCCAAGCTATTTTTTTTTTCCTGCTTGGAAAATAATAATCAAAGGGGTCAGTCACTGAAGTCACGCATTTTAGGCCCGTTACCGTCTCGGGCCCTCATAGCAGAGCAGTGATGCTGGCTCTGCGGTGCTGATTTTGCAGATAAGAGCACGGGGCTCAGGAGGTTAAATGGCCTGTTGAGATCACATAGCTAGTAAGTGACTCAATACCATGTTTCTGACACCCAAACCATGAATCATTTCACTGCACTGGACTTCCTTTCTGGGAATAAGACAGGTTTTCAGAGAGTAGAGTAATGGATCATGGCAGTGTAACTCTACCAACCCCAGCAGGCGACCAGCTGCTCTGATCATTGATTATCTTTGGCAGACCCTCACATTTAGGGCCATGAAAGATTCAGGTACTGAGACAGGATAGCCTGGTTCTCTCCTCTGCCTCTGAGCTGAATGTTTGAGGACAGCAGGATCTACTTGACAATTTGGAGATCTGGCTCTCTGTCTTCCTGCAGATTGCCAGAGATAATGTATTTAAGAGATGCTGGACCAATCAGGTGAGAATTTATGTAAGCTGAAACCATTAGGTGGCTTAATTAAATCAGGGCATTTAACTCATTAGCCTTCTGCTCCTGGGACTAATAAATTTGAACCTGGTGCTGCTAATCGCAAAAGAAGTCAAGTTGAGGATTTTGCCCCTCCCCTCTTTGGTGGAGAGATGAGAAAGAACGGGAGAACCTGAATAACTAACCAAGAGAAAAGATGCCTGGCAACATCAACAGGCAATGTTGAGAATTCTGAGCCTAAGTCAGGATCACCTGGGAGAGAGCAATGATGACAATGGTGTCTAAAAAGAACTTAGGATGTCCCCTGGTCATCCCACAAAGATGCCTCGTGGGAAGGCCATGTCCAAGCCATCACAGAGCCTTATCTGTTGAGTGACATCCTGCCCTAGGATTGGTAATTGACCTGTGTGTGCTCAGTCACCAGTCGTGTCTGACTCTCTGCAACCCCATGGACTATAGCCCGCCAGACTCCTTTGTTCATGGAATTCTCCAGACAAGAATATTGGAATGGGTTGCCATTTCCTCCACCAGGGGATTTCTCTGATCCAGGGATCAAACCTGCATCTCCCGCACTGACAGGAAGATTCTTTACCACTGAGCCACTTAGGAAGCCCATACTATGGAATGGAAACTCCCGGAAGCCAAACCTCATGTCTCTGCTCACAAGTGTGTGCATTGCCTTCTATTTGCTCAGGCTCACTTATCTCCTTCACTGGGATTTTGAGATGAATGGCGTTCTATGGTTCTCCTCTCTGTGTCACCAAAGTACCTTACAAACTCATGTCTCTTCCTCTGATCTTATCATTTCTTCTCAAACATAGCAGCCAGACTCATCTTCTAGAATAGGAGTCATGATGCCATCTCTCAGCCTGAAATCCTTCTGTAGACGTTCACTACTTTCAACATCAAGTGCAAACTCATTAACGTGCCCAACCAAGTCTTCCTTTAAGTTTCATCTGCCACCCCCACTACCGCTAGTTCTCCCTTCCAAGGAGGGCAGGTGTTCATAAATAGTATGCAGTGGCTTACATTTCCCCAAATATTCCACTCTCGTCTAACAATATGTACCCTTGTATGCCCCCATTTTGTTTGGAAAGTCCTTCCTCTTCGGTTGGAAATCTTCCTTCACTTCCATCATTTGATGGCTCAGACATCACTTTCTCAATCAAGCTCTTGGTATCTTCAGGCTTCAAAAGCCTTACTTGGGCTCCTACTGCATGCTTCATAAAGACCTTGCCTTTCTCCTGGGCACTCACCTGTTTGCATGTCTGTCTTCTTTTCTTCAGGCTTTTCCAGTGGCTCAACTGGTAAAGAACCCATCTGCCAATGCGGGAGATGCAAAAGAGGAGGGCTGGATCCTCGGGTTGGGAAGATCCCCAGGAGTAGGAAATGGCAATCTACTCCAGTATTCTTGCCTGGAAAATCCCATGGATAGAGGAGCCTGGTGGGCTACAGTCCATGGAGTTGCAAAGAGTCGGACATGACTAAGCACCACCACCCCCCACCCCACCCCACCACACACTTCCTTTCTAGACCCCCAACTCCTTGGAGTCAGGAACCATGCATTACTAATCATGACAGGCAGCCTAGGGTGCCATGTTTGAATAACCCTGGATGGTGCCCAGCAGCTTTCTAAGATGGAGTGACACTTGGCCAGCATTCTGTTATCCCAGATGGGGAGCAAGCTGAGATCCAGAACAGAAGTGGAGCTCAGAGAGGCCACTGAAAAGAAGAGGATGGTAAAGAGAAGCTGATATTAGGCAGGAAAATCTGGAGTGAGGACAAAAGATTCCAAGGAGGGTTTTGAGGCGTTTCGCCACATGTCATTGAATGAAAAACATTTCTATATCTTCTCATGACATTTTCAGTAAAATAGCTATTTGTTAATCTGTGGGCTTCCCTGATAGCTCAGTTGGTAAAAGAATCTGCCTGCAATGCAGGAGACCCTGGTTCAAATCCTGGGTCGGGAAGATCCGCTGGAGAAGGGCCAGGCTACCCACTCCATTATTGTTGGGCTTCCCTTGGGGCTCAGCTGGTAAAGAATCTGCCTGCAATGCAGGAGACCTGGGTTCGATTCCTGAGTTGGGAAGATCCCCTGAAGAAGGGAAAGGCTACCCACTCCAGTATTCTGGCCTGGAGAATTCCATGGACTATATAGTCCATGGGGTGGCAAAGAGTTGGGCACGACTGAGCGACTTTCACTTTCACAATCTGTGGTAAGTTGGCTCTTCTGGGGAGTATGTGTCATATATTTCCATGATTTTAAGGTCATGGGACAGCCACTTCATCTATATTGCTTTTTCCCAGTGGCCATAAATAATAGCTTGGCTTTCATGATCATATGCCAGTACCTGCTAGGCACTATCCTTGCACAATTTTATTCAATACTCGCACCAACCCTGGGAAGAATTGCTATTATGATTAATACAACTCTTATAGTGAGAAAATTGAGAGGAAGATAAAAGATGTTCCAAAAGTCACATGCTAAGTGGGATACTGGGACTTGAACCAGGTCAATATAAAAGAAAAATCTATGCTGGTAAACTGTTCTCCGGGGACCCATCTTGAGACAGGGCCCTGGTTTCTAGGCTTTCTCAACATCAGTAGTCCAAGGATGTCAACAGAAGTGATTACGAACCATCTGGGGCCAAGCAGGGAGGAAGACCTGCTGGGAGGTGTGTGACTTCAGGATGCATGACAGAGGTGCTCTTGCTTCCCACAGAGGTAGAGGCTTAACCAAGCCCTGTCAGGATTTCTGATGCTGCAGTAACCTTCCTAGTGTTTTGACATTTTTTTCCCCCAGTTTCCTCTCTTCAAAAAATGTAGCGAAAATGACGGGGAGCCATCTCTGTCAATGCCTGAGAACCCAAATCAGCCTGAATGAGAGAGGTGGAGAGAAGAAGCCCCATTTGAAATGTGTTTTTGTTCTAACCTAAATATGATGAAAGGCAGCCTGCAAAGTTTGTCATCCAGAAGGCAGGAAGTACCCAGAACAGAAGTTACCTACTGGGTAATGTAGGCATTTGCAGCGATTTGGCAGATACAATCTTCTGTGTACAGACATCCTTCAGAGTTCCAGTAACTTTGCATAAAATCACCGTCACTCACAAGCCCATGGGACTGGTCAGAGCACTGACCTCAGCCCACCCTTGACATTGAGAAGGGAATGAAAGTGTTAGATGCTCAATCATAACCAACTCTTTGCGACCTCATGGACTGTAGCCCTCCAGGCTCATCTGTCCATGATTTTGAGGGCTGTCCTTAATCCCTTATCTGACATACCTAAGTCTCAGGGTCTCCATCTGTCCATGAGGGCTTGAGTTCCAACTCTGAGTGGTTGTCAGTATTATGAGAGAATGATGGACGTGCATGCATGTAAGACTCCATCATGTTGGTCCAAATCTTTTATGTAGTAGGTGCTGATTCTATCTCCTCATTGAGAGGGGAAGGGGCTCATCTTAGATCTCATGGCACTCTCATGCCAGCCCCAGGAAGTCCCACTCCATTCACTAGTGGCTCAAATCAAGGTCTGTGTCTTTTTTAAAACTTTTTATTTTATATTGGAATGTAATTGATTAACAATGTTGTGTTAACTTCAAATGTACAGCAAAGTGATTCAGTTATACACATACATGTATCTATTCTTTTTCAGATTCCTTTCCATTAATGGTTATTGTAAAATATTAGATCAAGTTCCCTGTATTGTATGGCAGATTCTTGTTTATTTTATATATAGTAGTATGTATATGTTAATCCCAGCCTCCGAATTTATCCCTTCCCTCTTTCCCCTTAGGGTATTGTAAGTTTGTTTTTGAAGTCTGTGAGTCTGTTTCTGTTTTGTAAATAAGTTTGTGTCATATTTTAGATTCCACATATAAGTGATATCAGATGATGTTTGTCTTTGGCTGACTTACTTTACTTAGTATGATCATCTATAGGTCCATCCATGCATTTGCAAATGGCATTTTCTGGCTCTGAAGGGCACTTCTCCACATTTACTCCAGGTCAGTGACCCACTAGATATGGGACAACACACACACACACACAAAACAGTGCCTCTGAATTTGGCCTCTCCAGCACTGTAGTCACAAAACATGTGTGACACTGGGCACTTGAAATGTGACTGATCTGAACTGAGATGCACATGAAGTGTTACATATGCCCACTGGGGTTCAGATAGTCAGTACACGGATGAGGAAGGAAAATCTCTCGTTCATGATCTTACGTGGTTTACAGATTGGAAATAATATTTTGGATGAAAAGTAAAAGTGAAGTCGCTCAGTCATGTCCGACTCTTTGCCACCCCATGGACTGTAGCCAACCAGGTTCCTCCATCCATGGGATTTCCCAGGCAAGAATACTGGGGTGGGTTGTCATTTCATTCTCCAGGAGATCTTCCCAACTCAGGGATTGAACCTGGGTCTCCCGCATTGTTGGCAGACGCTTTACCGATAAACAAGGTTCAATAAAGTATAATATTAGATAATGTCACTTGTTGCATTTTATATTCTTTGAAAATGTGGTGAATGGAAAATAGAACATTGCATATGGGTCCCTCATTACATTTACACTGAACAGCACAGGTGCAGCATCTCTCTCTCCCTCTCTCTTTGTTCCCTTTTCAGGAAAGATGCTCCAGCCCTTTTTGTTTTTTGGTTCGTTTCTTTTGCCACTGTGCTCACTGTCTAGCTTTACTTGCCACACAGTTTTCTCTAGTAATAGTAATAATAGTTGTGTAATGATTAGGGCTATTTGTGAAACTCTGCCTTCTCACTGGTCCTCTTCCTTACAAAACTCACCCATATGGTTTCTTGTCCAGCTTATTTTTGCTTGTCTTGTCAGGATGTCTCCGGACCCCTAAACAGTCATGGAGAATTTCCAGGAGATGCCCTTCTGTGAGTAGCCATCCCAGGGTCAAAATCAGAGGAAAAAGTCACACTCTCAAGCCAGCTTCATTCTATTCCCTCCAACTCTTCCAAGAACATGTCCTGAATCTCTCCCTTACATTTTTTTTTCTTTTTTGAGCATATAAAAAGTTGTACATAATAAATACATGCACCTTGATACATTTGGAGGTAAGTAGACACCTATGGAACCATCACCACAATCTATATCATAAACCTACTCATCACCTCCAAAAGTGTTTTCTCTCCATTTTGCTTTACTTTTCTAAATTTATTTTTAATTGGAGGATAATTGCTTTATAATATTGTGTTGGCTTCTGCCATACATTAACAAGAATCAGCCATTGGTATACATATGTCCCCTCCCTCTTGAACCTCCCTCCCACCTCCCACCCCATCCCACCCTTCTAGGCTATCAGAGAGCACTGGGTTTGAGCTGTCTCTTATACACATCTTCTTTTAATTTCATGGCTGTAATCACCATCTGCAGTGATTTTGGAGCCCCAAACAATAAAGTCACCCACTGTTTCCCCAAAGATGTGTATAAGAGACAGCCTCCCACCCCATCCCACCCTTCTAGGCTATCAGAGAGCACTGGGTTTGAGCTCCCTGGGTCATACAGCAAATTCCCACTGGCTATCTATTTTTACATACGGTAATGTACATGCTTCAATGCTACGCTTTCGATTCATCCCCCCCCTCCTTCCCCCTCTGTGTCCACAAGTCTGATCTCTATGTCTGTGTCTCCATTGCCACCCTGCAGATAAGTTCATTAGTACCATCTTTCTAGAGTCCTTATATATGTGTTAATATGCAATATTTGTTTTTCCATGTTGTTTATAACAACTACTACTGTCATTTGTGATAAGAACATTTAACGTAAGATCTGCCCTCTTAGCAAATTTTGGACACCAGGCTGTACAGGGTGTACAGATCTCTAGAGTTATTCTTATATAACTGAAATTCTGTTCATTGACTAATACCTCCCTGTTCCCTTCCTAGAATCCCAGCCCCAGGAAACCACCATTTCACCCTCTGATTCTATGAATTTGACTGTTTTAGATTCATTCTATAAACAATATCATGCAGTATTTGTCCTTATGGAAAACCTTTTTGAGTATGGAGTTTCCTTAAAAAACTAAAAATATCACATGATCTAGCAATCCCAGTTCTGGGTATATATATAGATGGCATCTTTGACTCAATTGATGTGAGTCTGAGCAAACTCCAGGAGATAGTGAAGGACAGGGAAGCCTGGGATACTGCAGTCCATGAGGTCACAAAGGGTTGGACAGGAGCGACTGAACAACAACAAAATACAAAGGAATTAAAATCAGCATCTTAAAGAAATACCTGCATTTCCATATTCATTGCAGCATTATTCGCAATTCTAAGGTAAGATAGCAACCTAAAAGACCATTCACAGATGAATGGATAAAGACAGGGCAGTGTATACATACAATGGAATACTGCTCAGCTTTTAAAAGAAGGGCATCCTGACATTTACAACACCACGGATGAAGCTGGAGGACATTTTGCCATGTGAAGCAAGTCTCCCCTGCCTTGGGCCTGAGGTGGTGTAAACACTGTGAGTTCAAAGAGTGGTTTCCTCTTCCTGTTTCCTCTGACCCTCTCCATGCTGTTTTGTTCTTTGTGACTCACTTAACCATTGTAACTGGCTGGGGCCTAGTTAACTCAACCACTCGTTTATTTGGCAAACACTCACTCTATATGGGCAGAGGAGCCTGGTAGGCTGCAAAGAGTCACAAGCCTGGGGTCACAGAGTCAGACACAACTGAGCGACTTCACTTTCACTTTTCACTTTCACACATTGGAGAAGGAAAGGGCAACCCACTCCAGTGTTCTTGCCTGGAGAATCCCAGGGATGGGGGAGCCTGGTGGGCTGCCGTCTATGGGGTCGCACAGAGTCGGACACGACTGAAGCAACTCAGCAGCAGCAGCAGTATTCTATATCTCACAAATACCAGCTACTGAAGTAGTGGCAGAGATGGAGAGATGAGCTTGGTTTGACCTTTGACCTGAAGGAATCATAGAAGAGTTGAGAAAAAAGACCTGCAAACACAAGATTAGAGCAGGTGGAGGCATTGCTTGAGTACACAAAGCAGGAAAACATAACCCATCCTGAAGGGTAAAAGAAAAATGTCCCTAATGGTATGTTGGATGGAGTAGCAAGGCTGATGGAGACTTAGCTAGGGCTTATTGCTATGGTTATTACTATGATGTCATCATCATTAGCATCATGTTAGAGGTGGAGGAAAGGCATCCCTGACCAAGGAAGCAGCAACTGAAAAGGCATGAGCTTGAGCAAGAGAATGAAAAATGCGAGGAACCAGAAACACTTTGATGATGTTGGTTGACAATGGGCTCTTGGGGAGAATAAAAGGGATTGGAGCAGAGGAGGAGGCATGAGCTAGCTTCTAGCGGCTCGTAAAACAAGTTTAGCACAGAAATTCAGCCTTAACTCTAAACCTAGAAAGAAGCCACACACGGAGCTCAAGAAGGTACGTGCAATGGATGAGTGTTTTGTGAGCCAAGGATGAGAGATAAAATTGCTCTTACCCTCTGTACAAAGAGCAGGTCAGCCACATGTCCACATAGTCAGACTGGCTTGTCTTAGAGACACACCGACCAGGTATTTGCAATTCATCTTTTTCCCTGTTATCTGAAGGAGATGCCTCCTAGGGGTCTAGGGCTTGTCTGTAATATTATTTCCCACAGTCCCTCTACGCTTAAAGGCTTGTATGTATGTTTTCTCTCCTTGATGATGAGGGCAAAGGTGATGGGTCAGGCAGGCGCCTTGGGGAACCAGACCAGACTTGAGGGGAATCTGTCCTTCTTAGCCCCAAAGAGACTGGCTTGGTTCAGGGACCCCTGGGGCCCTGTCTATAAAGTGGCTTTTCTCATTTCCCTTTGATCAGGCAGTTCATGGCATATTTGGAAAGACAAGGAGTGATTTGTCTTGCACATGTGTTTTCATTTATTCCTCAAAAGCAGAGCTAAAACATTAAGCGAGAATACAATGAAGTCCAGTGGGCAGACAAGCTTCAAACAATTTCAAAGGGTATATCTAAGATAAGCTCGTTTGTTTATAATTCACTTAAAAAAAAAAAAAGTAGCTTATGGAAAATACTGCATGATAAAATTATGACTGGGTAAATGAGGATGAAAGTGAAATAAATAAAATGATGCCAGGCAGGAGGTCAATTCTGGAAAAGGTTGGCATACATTTCTGAATAATTCACGAAGATGGGGGAGGCATCATTTAGGCTTGAGCTTCCTAGCAGCCAATTAAATAAGGGACAGAGTTCCATAGGGAAAGTGTGGGATAGAAGAATACTTAATTTTTAAGTAATTTTTATTTATTCATTTATCTCTGGCTGCACTCGGTCTGTGTTGCTGCTCGGCCTTCTCTCTAGTTGTGGTGAGCAGGGCCCACTCTCTGATCGCGGTGTGTGGCCTTCTCATTGCAGTGACTTCTCTCGTTGCAAAGTACAGGCTCTAGAGCCCGCAGGCGTCAAGAGTTGCGTACATGGGCTCAGTAGTTGCAGCTTCTGGAATCTAGAGCCCAAGCTCAGGCACTGTGGCCCACAGGAGCTCCGAAGCACGTGGGATCTTCCTAGACCAGGATCAAAGTCCTGTCTTCTGCCTTGGTAGGCAGATTCTTTACCCCTGAGCCACCAGGAAAGCTCACAGTCACTTACTGTCGTACTTAGAGCAAAAGAAATTACATCGGCAGTTCCTCGTTAAGCATACATTTTGCAATTACTTGGGCACTGTCTTTAGTAATACCCTGATTACCATAAGATTCTAGGTGTTAGAGTTTACCTGATTTAACTTTCCTTCATTTAAGTATTATTCCTGGAGTATTTCAGATGTGTAAGTGCGGTAAACTATAGTCAACGTGCTCAAATATATACTGGCTTTCCCTGCCCCTTGCCTATTGCTCTGGAGTGTGGGATACTCCATCCTGGAAGAGCACATGCTCACCAGGCCTACCATTAAAGAATGTCAAGTTTAGCCACATGATGTGCTTTGGCCAGTAAGAGGAAAGTGGTCCTGAGACCCACTGCAGGGTGTTGCCATCACTCTTTTCCCTCTGTCTGGAGAAGTTCAAGTGCCAGAGAGACATTGCATATTCAGCCTAGATCTCAGTGCAAAGGTAGAATGAGTGCTGGCCCACCATTAACATCCATGTGAGCAAAATATAAACCACTGCAATAAATTCCTGAGATTCAGGGACTGTTTGTTACTTCAGCATGACCTAGGACAAGCCGATGAATACTGCTTTATCAATGCCTCTGGAGAATACAGAGTTACAAAAAAGCATCTTTATCCTCTGGGAACCTACAACTGTGTAAGCAAGAAAGAGAAATACCGTATGACGTACCTTTTCTGTAGAATCAAAAAACATATGATACAATTTTATTTATAAAACAGAAATAGACTCACAGAATTAGAAAACAAACTTATGGTTACCAGGAGGGAAGGGATAGTTAGGGAATTAGGAATAGACATGTACTCACAGCTATATTTGGATTTCCCTGATAGCTCAGTTGGTATAGAATCTGCCAGCAATGCAGGAGATGCTGGTTCGATTCCTGGGCAGGGAAGATCTGCTGGAGAAGGGATAGGCTACCCACTCCAGCATTCCTGGACTATATTTAAAATGGATAACCAATAAGGACCTACTCTATAGAGCAGGGAACTTTACTCAGTGTTATGTGGGAGCTTTGATGGGAGGGAAGTTGGAGGGAGGCTGGATACATGCATATGTACAGCTGAGTCCCTTTGCTGTATACCTGAAGCTATCACAGTGTTGTTAAATAGATAACTTCCAATATGAAATAAAAATTTTTAAAAATTGGCTGAAGGATGTAAAAGCCACATTTGATTCTCAAGAAGAAATATCATGGTATACAAGATTTGATATAGATAAATAGATGAATCACTTCCTCCAGGAGTGGGTCCTGATAAGATGGGTGAGGTCAGGGTAGAGGATCCACAGTAGGAACTCACACGGAAGGCTGAATTTAGCAGAGTGGGTTATGGACACACAGAGAGAATGTCACAAATGGACCTCTGACTGAGAGGAAGAATGTGATAGGAAATATATTTGTAAATCAGAGAGGAATTCAGAGAGTCTTAGCATAGTTCCAACTGTAGGTACAGTGTTTGTTGAGAACCTACTGTCACTAGGCAGCCTTTTCAGGGTTGTACATATCTTGTTTCATTCAGTCTTCATGAAAGCACTGGGAGATGGAGTTTCCAATGAACAGTTTGCCCAAAGATGAGGAAACTGAGGCTTAGCCCCAAAGACAAAAGGGCAGTAAATGGCAGAACTCAGATCTGATTCTTATGAGCTCCTAAGTCCCTCTCTCTCTTTGCCACGTTCTCTAGAATCTCATGGATTCCCTGGTGTTCAGATGATAAAGAGTCTGCCCAAAATGTGGGAGACCCGAGTTCAATCCCTGGGATGGGAAGATCCCCTGGAGAAGGAAATGGCAACCCACTCCAGTATTCTTGCCTGGAAAATCCTATGGACGGAGGAAGCTGGCAGGCTACAGTCCATAAGGTCACAGAGTGTTGGACATGACTCAGTGACTTCACTTTCACTTTCTTTCCAGATGTACGGAGAGATGGTGAAAGGTCTGGCATGCTATGCTAATGAGTGTAAACTTCATTGGGCACACAGTGGAAAGCTACTGAGGGCTTCTAAAGCTAGGAGGAGGGCAACATTCATCTGGCCCGTGGCTTCAGCCTTGTAAAGAACAGCTCTCATATACTTACCAGGAGAAAGAATATATACAGTTCAATGGTGACATTTTCGTACATCGGTAGCCAAAGAGTCCATTCAGTTATCATATGAGTGAGTTTGACTCCAACAGACCTGACAAATGTCTATCCAGAGGTATATGTTCCAATAGATTAATTTCTTAATGTTATCTTACTGCCATTCTGACTGATACGAAGTGACCTCACATTGCAGCTTTGATTTTCTAATAATTAGTGAAATTAATTAATTATTTCTAGTAATAACCAGTGTTAGGTGCATGAATCAAGGGAAATTGGAAGTGGTCAAACAGGAGATGGCAAGAGTGAACACTGACACTTTAGGGATCAGAGAGCTAAAATGAATTGGAATGGGTGCATTTAACTCAGATGACCATCATATCTACTACTGTGGGCAAGAATCCCTTAGAAGAAATAGAGTAGCCATCACAGTCAACAAAAGAGTCCAAAATGCAGTATTTGGATGCAACCTCAAAAACGACAGAATGATCTCTGTTTGTTTCCAAGGCAAACCATTCAATATCACAGTAATCCAAGGCTGTGCCCTAACCAGTAATGCTGAAGAAGCTGAAGTTGAATGGTCCTATGAAGGCCTACAAGACCTTCTAGAACTAACACCCCCAAAAGTTGTCCTTTTCATCATCAGTTCAGTTCAGTCGCTCAGTCGTGTCCGACTCTTTGCGACCCCATGAATCACAGCACGCCAGGCCTCCCTGTTCATCACCATCTCCCGGAGTTCACTCAGACTCACGTCCATCGAGTCCGTGATGCCATCCAGCCATCTAATCCTTGGTCGTCCCCTTCTCCTCCTGCCCCCAATCCCTCCCAGCATCACAGTCTTTTCCAGTGAGTCAACTCTTCGCATGAGGTGGCCAAAGTACTGGAGTTTCGGCTTTAGCATCATTCCTTCCAAAGAAATCCCAGGGCTGATCTCCTTCAGAATGGACTGGTTGGATCTCCTTGTAGTCCAAGGGACTCTCAAGAGTCTTCTCCAACACCACAGTTCAAAAGCATCAATTCTTTGGCCCTCAGCCTTCTTCACAGTCCAACTCTCACATCCATACATGACCACAGGAAAAACCATAGCCTTGACTAGACGGAAAATAAAGTCTGACACTGTTTCCACTGTTTCCCCATCTATTTCCCATGAAGTGATGGGAACAGATGCCATGATCTTCATTTTCTGAATGTTGAGCTTTAAGCCAACTGTTTCAAATCCTGAAAGATGATGTTGTGAAAGTGCTGCACTCAATCTGCCAGCAAATTTGGAAAACTCAGCAGTGGCCACAGGACTGGAAAAGGTCAGTTTTCACATAGGGGAATGAAATGCAAAAGTAGGAAGTCAAGAAATACCCGGAGTAACAGGCAAATTTGGCCTTGGACTACAAAATGAGGCAGGGCAAAGGGTAATTGAGTTTTGCCAAGAGAATGCACTGGTCATAGCAAACACCCTCTTCCAACAACACAAGAGAAGACTCTATACACGGATATCACCAAATTGTCAACACTGAAATCAGATTGATTATATTCTCTGCAGACAAAGATGGAGAAGCTCTAGTCAACCAGCAAAAACAAGACCAGGAACTTACTGGCTCATATCATGAACTCCTTATTGCAAAATTCAGACTTAAATTGAAGAAAGTGGGGAAAACCACTAGACCATTCAAGTATGACCTAAATCAAATCCCTGATGATTGATTATACAGTGGAAGTGAGAAATAGATTTAAGGGATTAGACCTGATAGACAAAGTGCCTGAAGAACTATGGACAGAGGTTCATGACATTGTACAGGAGGCAAGGATAAGATCATCCCCAAGAAAAAGAAATACAAAAAGGCAAAATGGTTGTCTTACAAATAGCTGAGAAAGGAACAGAAGTGAAAAGCAAAGGAGAAAAGGAAAGATATACTCATCTGAATGCAGAGTTCCAAAGAATAGTAAGGAGAGATAAGAAAGCCTTCCTCAGTGATCAGTGCAAAGAAATAGAAGAAAGCAATAGAATGGGAAAGACTAGAGATCTCTTCAAGAAAATTAGAGATACCAAGGGAACATTTCATGCAAATATGGGCATATTGAAGGACAGAAATGGTATGAACCTAACAAAAACAGAAGCTATTAAGAACAGGTAGCAAGAATACACAGAAGAACTGTACAAAACAGATCTTAATGACTCAGATAATCACGATGGTGTGATCTCTCACCTAAAGCCAAACATCCTGGAATGCAAAGTCAAGTGGGCCTTAGGAAGCATCACTACAAACAAAGCTAGTGAAAGTGATGGAATTCCAGTTGAACTATTTCAAATCCCAAACGATGATGCTGTGAAAGTGCTGCACACTTTCTGCCAGGAAATTTGGAAAACTCAGCAGTGGCCACAGGACTAGAAAAGGTCAGTTTTCATTCCAATCCCAAAGAAAGGCAATGCCAAAGAATGCTCAAACTACCGCACAATTGCACTCATCTCACATCCTAGCAAAGTAATACTCAAAATTCTCCAAGCCAGGTTTCAACAGTACATGAACCATGAACTTCCTGATGTTCAAGCTGGATTTCAAAAAGGCAGAGGAACCAGAGATCAAGTTGCCAGCACCCATTGGATCATTGAAAAGGCAAGAGAGTTTGAGAAAAGCATCTACTTCTGCTTTACTGACTATGCCAAAGCCTTAGGCTGTGTGGATCACAACAAACTGTGGAAAATTCTTCAAGAGATTGGAATACCAGACCACCTGACCTGTCTCCTGAGAAAAATGTATGCAGGTTGAGAAAAATGTACGCAGGTCAAGAAGCAACATTTAGAACTGAACATGAAACAACAAACTAGTTCCAAATAGGAAAAGGAGTACGTCAAGGCTGTATATTGTCACCCTGCTTATTTAACTTATATTCAGAGTACACCATGAGAAATGCTGGCCTAAATGAAACATAAGCTGAAATCAAGATTTCCAGGAGAAACATCAGTAACCTCAGATGTGCAGATGACACCATCCTTATGGCAGAAAGTGAAAAAGAACTAAAGAGCCTCTTGATGAAAGTGAAAGAGGAGAGTGAAAAAGTTGGCTTAAAACTCAGCATTCAGAAAACTAAGATCATGGCATCTGGTCCCATCACTTCATGGGAAATAGATGGGAATATAGTGGAAACAGTGAGAGATTTATTTGGGGGGGCTCCAAGATCACCACAGATGGAGACTGCAGCCACGAAATTAAAAGACACTTGCTCCTTGGAAGAAAAGTTATGACCAACCTAGACACAGAGACATTACTTTGCCAACAAAGGTCCGTCTAGTCAAGGCTATGGTTTTTCCTGTGGTCATGTATGGATGTGAAAGTTGGACTATAAAAAAAAAAAAGCTGAGTGCCAAAGAATTGATGCTTTTAAACTGTGGTGCTGGAGAAGACTCTTGAGAGTCCTTTGGACTGCAAAGAGATCAAACCAGTCCATCCTAAAGGAAATCAGTCCTGAATATTCACTGAAAAGATTGATCTTGAAGCTGAAACTCCAATACCTTGGCCACATGATGTGAAGAACTGACTCATTTGAAAAGACCCTAATGCTGGAAAAGATTGCAGGCAGGAGGAGAAGGGGACAACAGAGGAAGAGATGGTTGGATAGTATCACTGACTCAATGGACATGAGTTTGAGTAAACTCCAGGAGTTGGTGATGGACAGGGAGGCCTGGCGTGCTGTAGTCCATGGTGTAGCAAAGAATTGGACAGGACTGAGCAACTGAACTGAATAATGAGTGATGTTGAACATCTTATCATGTGTCTCTTGGCCAACTGTATGTCTTTGAAAAAAAGACTTTGGTCTGTTTAGGTTTCTGCCTGTTTTTTGTTTGGGCTGTTTGTTTTTTGATATTGAGCTCCACAAGACACTTGTATATTTTGGAGATTAATCCTTTCCTCACTGTTTTGTTTGCAAATGTTTGCTCCCATTCTGGTGGTTTTCTTTTCCTCTTGTTTATAGTTTGGGAAGGGGAGGGTAGGATGAATTGAGAAAGTAGCACTGAGATAAACACTACCACCTGTGAAGCAATTAGCTGGTTGAAACCTGCTATATAGCACAGGGAACTCAGCTCAGTGCTCTGTGAGGACCTAGAGGGATGGGGTGCGGGGGAAGTGATGGGCGGCGTAGGTGCAAAACGGAGAGGATATATGTATGCATGTAGTTGATTCACTTGTTTGTGCAGCAAAAACTAAAACGGCATTGTAAAGTAATCATGCTATAATTTTTTTAAGTTATTTGAAAGAACATCTACAGTAACAACTGGTGTGGTGAGCCATCTTCCTTCCTATTTAGGGTACTTTGCCTACATGTACACCTGAGGCAGGGGGGTGGATCCCACAGACTCTTAAGGGACTTTCCATCTTGTAATTATGATAGCCTCTTCATCTTTATTGTTCAATAAGAGAAACCTAGTCAAATTTTCTTTGTCCAGATCTAATGATCATCTATCTACATGATGGGGGGAAAGTGTTGAAATTCAAAGTAAAATCATGAGTATTAGCACTTGGTGGTTTTCTTTAGTCTGCTTTTAGGACTTTTCCAAGGTGAGAAGAGATTCAAGTTTCGTACCCTCTCCTGGGCATCTGTTCTATGGAGCTATGGGCAGAGAGCTCCTTAGAAGGGAGCAAACACAGAAAAGCGTTCAAGACATAAAAATAAGCAAGGGGAGAGGAAAAAGGAAAAGAGGGAAATTTTAGCACTTGTAGAATTAGGAATACTGAAGGCAATGGCACCCCACTCCAGTACTCTTGCCTGGAAAATCCCCTGGACGGAGGAGCCTGATGGGCTGCAGTCCATGGGATCGCTATGAGTCAGACATGACTGAGCAACTTCACTTTCACTTTTCACTTTCATGCATTGGAGAAGGAAATGGCAACCCACTCCAGTGTTCTTGCCTGGAGAATCCCTTGGACAGAGGAGCCTGGTGGGCTGCCGTCTATGGGGTCGCACAGAGTTGGACACGACTGAAACGACTTAGCAGCAGCAGCAGTAAACATCAAGTCGACGATCAGGTTGCTTGGTGGGGGCCCCTAACAATGATTTATACAAAGTGATCTGCCCTTGTTTCTACAAAGCACTTCTTTGAAAGGCATGAGCCCAGTGGGAAGATTGCATGCTTTCTTCTGCTGTTAGGCAGCATTGGTCCCCAAGATAAAGACTTTGAACACAACTTCCACGGAAGAACAATGCCTGGCACACAGTGAGTAGGTGCCAAATGAATATTTGTTATTGAGTGAATAGATGAGCTGGGCTTAAGGAGGACCCCAAAAGCCATCTTGTACCAAAGAGTGGGATCCTTTTGTGGCATTTTAAAGATCGTCTCTCGAGGGCCACCCTGGACACCCCAAGATAGCAGATGGATGATGCAAGGGCAGAGTTCTCAAGGAAGCTAGACCAAGGACAGTAAATTAGACTTCCCTTTGAACTTGGCTCAATTTCACCTTCAGGCACTTTCCCAGCAAAAGGTCAGACTTCTGACCTCTGAAACATATAATCTCTCTTCCTGTCACAGGGTTCTTTGACTCAACAACTCAAACCTTAGCTCAAAAAAGAATTAGAGAAAGTGAAAAACACCACACCCATTAAAACACCAACAAATTGTACCTTCTTCATCTGGAAACATCAAAGAGGTTTGTGGTTGTCAATAGTTGATCTGGGAAGAAGCCAGGCTTGCTTTTTCAGCCTGTCTTCTTTGATTCAGGCAAAGAGGTAAGTAATGGTAGAGACAGTTGGCCCAGAGCAAACAATAACGAGGACCCAGAAGGGAATAGGCCTTATGTAGGCAGTCTCAAGGATTCATGAAGCAGGATCAGAATTAAAATTCTTTAGAAATTCCTCAACGTGCTTCCAGCCTCTTGTATGGGACATTCTGATGAGTAAATGAGCTTTCTATGGGCAGGGACAAGAGAAAGTGTCGGTGCCATTTTTGAATGTAATTTTGGAGAGTCTAAGGGCAAAAAAAAAAAAAAAAATTGGGTTTATGCTATATTTAAAAGCTCTGCTTTGCACAATAGGTCCTAATCATTCTGCTACTGAGATGCATCAATACCCGTGTTCTAGTCTCAGTTGGTATTTTGGGGAGCACACAGCCTCTTAGCTGGAGGGGTGGGGTTGGAGCTTATGACAGGTCTGTAATCACTACACTTAATAAATCACCAGCTTCCCCTCAGCGTGAGTTATTTCAAGGCAGTGGAGAAATGTAAATGCCAACTCATCATGAAAGAGATGTTACAATCAAACATTTTATAATTTACCTGGCCTTAAATCCCAATAGACCCATTGAGTGTATTTTCGCTACAAGATGCCGAACAATTATAATAGAACGACATCAAAACAAACCACAATACCCATGGATCATAATCAGATTCTCTTCTGTTGCATCAAGTAAGCATACTTTTTACATCTCCTTTCTTTGGAAGGAATGATGCTAAAGCTGAAACTCCAGTACTCTGGCCACCTCATGCGAAGAGTTGACTCATTGGAAAAGACTCTGATGCTGGGAGGGATTGGGGGCAGGAGGAGAGGGGACGACCGAGGATGAGATGGCTGGATGGCATCACGGACTCGATGGATGTGAGTCTGAGTGAACTCCGGGAGTTGGTGATGGACAGGGAGGCCTGGCATGCTGTGATTCATGGGGTTGCAAAGAGTCGGACACGACTGAGTGACTGAACTGAACTGAAAAGGTGAGAATGGTGGAAGTTTCCCTTGGTCAGTTTTAAATTCAATTCTGTACTGTATTTTCTGGACAATCTGATATTTTCAAAATTAAAAAATAATGTAAAAAATATCCACAATGGACAAAATATTAGAAGATTTCAATAGAGAAGGGATTCACAGGGTAAACTAGGGTGAGGTGAGAGAGGCGAATCTTGCATGTTCAGGATCAGATCCTGGTTCACCTAAATTTTTAATATTTTATTCACTGTGGATTTGTGGCATTAACTTTGATGTTTTAGGTATCACATTAAAATACCCCTTATTTGGGCACTTCCATGGCCTTCCTGTGGTTAAGTCTCTGTGCTTTCACTGCAAGGGACACGAGTTTGATCCCTCATCCAGTAGCTAAGATCCTATAAGCTGTGCAGTATGGACAAAAAAATTTAAAAATAAGTAAGTAAATAAATAAAAATTAGATATCCCTTATTTTGTCAATGAAGTTTTTTGACACCCCCTTATATTGTAGACCTTTGAGAAATACAAGTCCCCATCACTTCATGGCAAATAGATGGGGAAACAGTGGAAAGAGTGGCTAACTTTATTTTTTGGGGCTCCAAAATCACTGCATATGGTGATTGCAGCCATAAAATTAAAAGATACTTACTCCTTGAAAGGAAAGTTATAAGCAACCTAGACAGCAACCTAGACAGAGACATTACTTTGGCAACAAAGGTCCGTCTAGTCAAGGCTATGGTTTTTCCAGTGGTCATGTATGGATGTGACAGTTGGACTATAAAAAAACTGAGCACAGAAAAATTGATGCTTCTGAACTGTGGTATTGAAGAAGACTCTTGAGAGTCCCTTGGACTGCAAGGAGATCCAGTCAGTCCATCCTAAAGGAGATCAGTCCTGAGTGTTCATTGGAAGGACTGATGTTGAAGCTGAAACTCTAATACTTTGGCCACCTGATGCAAAGAGCTGAATCATTTGAAAATACCCTGATTCTGGGAAAGATTGAGGGCAGGAGGAGAAGGGGACAACAGAGGATGAGATGGTTGGATGGAATCACCAACTCAATGGACATGGGTTTGGGTGGACTCCAGGAGTTGGTGATGGACAGGGAGGCCTGGCATGCTGTGGTTAATGGGGTCACAAAGAGTTGGACATGACTGAGCAACTGAACTGAACTGAACTGATCTGAGTCCCCACCTTGCTGGACATGCCTTTCAAGGTTACCCTATTGAGGGAAGTAAATCGAAACTGTTGCTGCAAATGGTATTATTTCATTCTATTTTATGGCTGAGTAATAGTCCATTATATATATGTACCACATCTTCTTTATCCACTCATCTGTGAATGGATATTTAGGTTGCTTCCATGTCTTGGCTATTGTCAATAGTGCTGCTATGAACATAGATGTGTATGTATCTTTTTGAATTACAGCTTTGTCCAGATACACACCCAGGAGTGAAGGAGCGAAGTGATTATCAGGCCATCTCAATTTAAACTTTTATTTGGATTGCTGGCACAGCCTCATTCAGAAAGTTCTCCTAACCACCTGTCCAACTGTCCCTTCTCTGGGGTTCACAGTCCCCTGTGCTTAGCTCTGCCATAGCATTTTCTCCTTGGGGCTATAATTACCCTTCTGTACCATCATTTCTCTTAGGAGACATTCACTCACCAAGGGCGGGTGTCTGGGGTCCTGGTACAGAGCACAGGACCAGACATTTGAGTGATTAAGATGAAGGTTCATAAACAGCTATCAGGTTAATCCACGGATTGATTGCCAAATCAGTTGGTTTGTAATAAATTTTTACATTATCACCCACTTCTCTGCTTTTCCAAATGGTGTACATTTTCCATCAGTTAGCAACACAGCTTGCCCCATCTCTAGGTCCTCTTATTTTTTACCAAAACCCATACTTGGAGAAATGATAAAGAAAATGATGTGGAGCACATGTTATTTATCTACTCATGGAAGTTGCTATGTTGAGTTAAAGTCTTTCATCAGGCTGGATCCCTGGAAAGCTACTGACTTGGACCACTTTCTCTAGCTCCTTGCCAAATCACCTCCGTTGAGTTGTGTTTTGTTACATCTTTGCTTTTTATTGAGAGTCATTATGGAAAACAGTCATATGAAATTTGGTATGCATTTATTCTAGAAGCTAGTGTTTTGGACTTTGTCCACGATGCTAACTAGCTCTCCCCAGAGGATTTCGTGTGTGCCCTCTCTTCTTAAAAACAAAACAAAAATAAAAACACACATTTGCCTATATTTGCCCTTTGCCTTGACTGCCAGGAAACACAGGGGCAAATTGACACTCAGGTGGAGTAATTATAAAAACCCTGGTGGGGAGCTGATGCTATGTCCCCTCCTCCTTTTGAGTGGACCATACTGAATTTCCATTTTTGGTCATTCACTGACAAACTCGTGGCATGAGAATCCTTCAGACTTTGTCCCCAGTGAATTTCCAAAGAGATAGGCTCTGTTTAAAATGAAAATAAATAAAGATAATATTATATCATCTTTTTGTGTGTTTTCCGTATGTGTATAATACTACATGGACATGAACTTGGGCAAACTCTGGGAGATGGTGAGGCACAGAGAAGCCTGGCTTGCTGCAGTCCATGGGGTCGTGAAGAATCAGACATGACTTGGTGACTGGACAACATAATAATAAAATATTTTGAGCTAAATTCTAAACTATGATGAGGAAGGGAGAGATTATTGCCTGCAATTACTAGAACAGTGATGAGCTCACAGAAGATGCTTTATTAATGCTATTAATTGCCAAATGCTTATGCATACCACTCCAGTATTCTTGCCTGGAGAATTCCATGGACAGAGGAGCCTGTTGGACTGCAGTCCAGGGGGTCACAAAGAGTCGGACATGACTGAGCGACTAACACACACTTAGAGGACTTCTGGTGGGCATCATACTTTGGCCATATTTTCACTGGGCATCAACATTCCTGTTTTATCATGGGATGTCTCCTCTGATCTCATTCCGCAGATGGAGACAGAGCCTCATACAACCATCCTTCCTTCCTTCCTCTCTGTCTAGACACAGATGATGAAGGATGCTCTGGAGAGGCAGAGACCTTGTTGGCTCTGGTGCCCTGGTTTAGTGCTTGGCACAGAGTAGGTGTTCAATATGTGTTGAATGCTTTGTTCTGTCTAAAGGCAAAAATAATGCTAATCCTGCCACCTTCCACCTATGTTAGAGAGGATCTAACTTTGACCTTGATGTTTGTTCAGGACTTTTCATCCTTTGATTAAAAGGAATAATGTCAATTAATTTTCAGGTATGATAATAGTCATCATTGTATATCTGACTTTTCCCCGGGTCTTCCCAGACACCACCTGTGCGTCCATCTTGCTTGTGTTATTTGTGAATGCCCAGGGGGCAGGCATGCAGTGAACTTTCTGGCTGCTGTTGCAGCAGCATGGGGAATTAAAACGTCTTGCTCTGGGAATGCCAGTTAGTTTCTTGGCAAATCCCTCTGGTGTGGTCTATACCTCTTCCTGGATGGTGTAGAGGCCCTGGAATTCTGCTGCTCTGCATCCATTCAGGATTCCCTCCTCCGTGTCTCACCCTCAGGATTGGCTTGGAGCAAAATAGGAGAGTGGTGAGTGATGGGTCCCTGAGATGACTGAGCCCCCCTGAGAACTGGGTTTTGTCTTAGGTGGTGTTGTCTAGACCATCTCGATAATGCCTGTGAAACTCCTGGGACAGCTGTCCCATTTTTACATACAGGAAGCTCTGAGAAATTAGAGACTTGCCCAAGATTTCATAGTTGTTTTTGGAAAGAGTTGGGATTTAAACCCTCTTATCTGCTTGATTCTGAAGCACACAGTCTTCTTCCCACACCCTCACGTGGGCACAGATTTTCTCCTCTGTCCCCAAACCCTCCTCCTCTGCAAACCTCATCCCATCCTTACATTATTCCTCCTGTTTAGCATTTTCACTGGGCAGAAGGCAAATTTTGCACATTGGCCCGTCCATCTGCACCTCCCTACAGCCCCACCATTCCATCCTGATCACTGGAACCAAACTAAGACCTAGATGGAGGGTTCTGCCACAAAGCTCAACTGCCTCCATGTTCAGATGGCGGGGGTTAGAGTTAAAGAAAACATCACATTTGCCCATCAGGGTTATATAATCTGTTCAGTTCAGTTCAGTTCAGTTGCTCAGTCATGTCTGACTCTTTGCGACCCCATGAATCGCAGCACGCCAGGCCTTCCTGTCCATCACCAACTCCTGAAGTTCACTCAGACTCGCATCCATCGAGTCCGTGATGCCATCCAGCCATCTCATCCTCTGTTGTCCCCTTCTCCTCCTACCCTCAATCCCTCCCAGCATCAGGGTCTTTTCCAATGAGTCAACTCTTCATATGAGGTGGCCAAAGTACTGGAGCTTCAGCTTTAGCATCATTCCTTCCAAAGAAATCCCAGGGTTGATCTCCTTCAGAATGGACTGGTTGGATCTCCTTGTAGTCCAAGGGACTCTCAAGAGTCTTCTCCAACACCACAGTTCAAAAGCATCAATTCTTCGATGCTCAGCCTTCTTCACAGTCCAACTCTCACATCCATACATGACCACTGGAAAAACCACAGCCTTGACTAGACGGAGCTCAGTCGGCAAAGTAATGTCTCTGCTTTTGAATATGCTATCTAGGTTGATCATAGCTTTTCTTCCAAGGAGTAAGCGTCTTTTGATTTCATGGCTGCAGTCACCATCTGCAGTGATTTTGGAGCCCCCAAAAATAAAGTCTGACACTGTTTCTCCATCTATTTCCCATGGAGTGATGGGACTGGAGGCAGTGATCTTCATTTTCTGAATGTTGAGCTTTAAGCCAACTTTTTCACTCTCCTCTTTCACTTTCATCAAGAGGATTTTTAGTTCCTCTTCACTTTCTGCCGTAAGGGTGGTGTCATCTGCATATCTGAGGTTATTGATATAATCTGTTAGGTTGAGCAACATGAAATTGCCAACATTTGATTAATTACTGACAACTCTATAGGTTCAACTTAACACCAAAATGACAGGAGGAGAGTCATCCTTTAGCAAATACATACTCTAGTTTACATCTGTATGTTAGCTGATTTAGACTCATCAGGTTGTTTACACTTTACAATATCCCATGAGCATTCTGCTGAAAACCTGCGCTCCAGAGAGGTCACTTTGCTGGCCCAAGGTCACTCTTTTTGGAAGCCTTGGAGCTCTGATCCCCATTTCCTGGATTCTGAAACTTGTGTCCACTTAACACTTGCTGCAGGGTTAGACTCTGCCTTCAGGATGAGCAGAGTTCCGAGCGGAGGTTCACTGGGGCGAGTGGTCACAGGCTCTAGAAGCTAGCGTTTTCTGCTATTGCTGGATACTCATAATCAAGGGTGAAAGGCAAAATATCTTGAAGTCTGTAAGGCTTGGGCACTGATCAGTCAGAGCTGACATGCACCAATCAGAATGGATGCTGCCTGTGAAAGTGCTGGTCACTCTGTAGTGTCTGACTCTTTGTGACACCGTGGGCTGAAGCCTGCCAGGCTCCTCTGTTCATGCATTCCTCTAGTATGCTTCTCCAGGCAAGCATACTAGAATGAGTAATCATCCTCTTCTCCAGGGGATCTTCCTGAACCAGGGATGCAAGCCGGGTCTCCTGCATTGCAGGTAGATTCTTTACCATCTGAACCACCAGGGAAGCCTGATGCTGCTTGTAAGCCACTAGAAAGGCCATAAATGGGGGATGTACAATCCTGCTGTTGCCACTGTTCTAGTTTCCTGTTTGTCACTGTCTGCAGGGTACTCTTAGTCTGGACTACTGTGCAGCTAAGCTTGACTCTCTCCCCACCCTACTCACAAGACTGGGCCCATATTTTGCTTTCTCCCTCCCTGATCTGGACCTTGCTCATGACTGGGCTTAGCCACTGGGTTGCCAGTGGACTTGATGCAATCGGATGCCTTAGATGTGCTTGCTCTTCTCTGGATTTGTGTCTAACATGCCTGCGGTGGCTAACGCCCTTCCACTCTGGGACCCAAAAGAAATACCCACTGAGTGGACATGAATCCAGTCTACAGCCTAGAGCTCCATCCAGCAAACACATGGCCTGGAGCAGAGCCTTGCAGCTGAACCAAGTCTCACTCAACAGAACCACTGAGACCAGTGAGCATGGGAAGAAGCACTCGGGGCTGCAAACACTGGGCTGAGGTGGTCCTTCACCACTGTTTTGTTGCTGCAGCTGCTAACTACGTCAGGACGGTGCACCTTAGCGTGTGGCCTTTTTTAATAGCAGGGCTTCCCTGAGTGCTCAGCTGGTAAAGAATCTGCCTGCAATGCAGGAGACCCTGATTCAGTTCCTGAGTCAGAAAGATCTGCTGGAGAAGGGGCAGGCTACCCACTCCAGTACTGTTGGGCTTCCCTTCTGGCTCACCTGGTAAAGAATCTGCCTGCAATGCGGGAGACCTGGGTTCGATCCCTGGGTTGGGAAGATCCCCTGGAAAAGGGAAAGGCCACTCACTCCAGTATTCTGGCCTGGAGAATTCCATGGACTGTATAGTCCGGGAGGGTCACAAAGAGTTGGACATGACTGACTTTCACTTCACTTTGGAATTGCATAGTCCTTCATGTGTGTGTTCTGAGGTTTCTTACTTTAGTTTTTTTCCAGATTTTTGATTAATTGCTGTTATTGGCATATAGTTCCTTTACGATGTTGTGTAAGGTGCAGGTGTACAGCACCGTGAATCAGCTGTATCTACACATACATGCCCTCTCTTTTGGATTCCCTTCCCAGTTAGGTCACCACAGTGAATGAAGTAGGGTTCCCTGAGCTATACGTCAGCTTCTCGTGAGTTGTCTCTTTTATACATAGCCCCAATAGTGTATATGTGTCAGTCCCAATCTCCCAATTCCTCCTACCCCTGGAATTGCATAGTCCTTTGAACGGGGCTCTGCCTCCTTTTCGTACTGTGAGTGTGGGTCACTTAGCTTTAGATTCCCAGTAAGAAAAAGACTGTTTCTTTTTTCCTGCAGGACTTTGCTTTAAGCCACAGAGACCCACCATTATAAGTAAAATAGAAATAAACAACAAAGACCTACTGTACAGCACAGAGAGCTATACTCAAAATTTTGTAAAAGCCTATAATGGAAAGGCATCTGAAAAATTATACGTGCATATATCTATATAAGCTGAATCATTTTACTGTACACCTGACACTAATACTATACTCCAGTAAAATGCTGTTTGTTTCCCCAAAAAAATGTTTGAAGAGTTTCAAACTAGGGGGTCATGACTGTGTTAATGCATAATGGTGGCAACAATGAATGGATAATTCACTAATAGTTAAGTGATTATAGATTAAAAAGTCCCCCCACCCCAACCCCAACCCCGCACTGAGCGCTCTCATTTTCTCTGGATCCCATAATAGACACCACTATCCACTACTCCACTCCCTATTTGCCTGCCTGACACCAGTGAGTCTTGGTGATGAAGGGCGAGGTACATAGGCAGCAGTCCAGAGGATGCAAGACTCTAAGGCAGCGTTTTGGACAAGAATGTCTGGGTGCTGTTAGTAAACGCTAACACCACATGATAACTAACACCATCACCACCACCACAGCGCTTCCTTTTGTGAGTGCCTCCCTGGGCCAGGCGCTGTGCGTGCTTTATCTCACTCTTTGTTTTCACAATCACACTCGAGGGAAGCATTGTTTACCTTCATTTTCAAGCATGGAAATCAGGTTCAGAGAGGCTAGTTGATCTGCACAAGGCCACACAGCTAATATGGCGGAGAGAGAGCAGAATCCCAGCCTGGTTCGATAGCACATGAAACGCCTTTGTGATGGACTGAATGTTTGTGTGTTTCCAAAATTCACATATTGGAGCTCTGACCCTCAGTGCGGCTGTGATTTGAGATGGTGCCTCTAAGGAAGTGATTAAGGTTAAATAAAGCCATAAGAGTTGAACCCTGATCCTATAGAATTAGTGTCCTTTAAAGATGAGACTCCAGAGAGTTTGCTAGCTTTCTTTCTCTCTCTCTCTCTCCCCTCCCTCTCCCTGCAAGGACCCAAGGCAGGGCCCTAGGGACATGCTGGCCATCTACAAGCCAGGAAGAGAGGTCTCACCAGAAACCAAGTTGACCAGAACTTTGATCCTGAACTTCTAAACTAGAAAAATGTTAGAAAATATATATCTGTTGCTTGAACCACCCAGGCCGTGATGCTCTGTTTTTGCAACCCAAGCTACCTAATACAGCCTTAAAAACCTCCAAAGCCTGCATTCATTCAGGCACCCCACCACCCCTACCCCACTCAGGACACAGGCACGGTTCGGGTGTATCTTTGTCCATCTCCTTCGAGCACAGGTGGGAATGGCACATGGGTGGCCGCCAATAGCATCTCAGGACTCAGGACTGACTTCAGGCTGACACCTCTGGCTCCAGGAAGGACATTATCTAGATTATGCATTGTTTCACTCTCGTGGAAATTAGCCGCTGCTTCTTGTATAAATAACTAATGATGAGCAGCCGTATTCTCCCTATTGGAGCCTGATTATGACCTTGGAGACAACTGGGGGCTCAACCTGGGCTGATGCCGCTGTCTGCGGCCCTGACAGATCACTGCTCTCTCCATTTCCTGGTGAAATATTCCTCACGCAGGGGTCCTGTTTTCATTATCCATTGTGTGTGTGTGTAGCCTGAATCCTTTCTCTCCTAATTAAGGGGAATTCCCTGTAACTGGTGGGCAGTGGGGACAAGGAGGTGAGGGACTGGGGGCAAGCCCAGAGCTGCAGGGGAAAATGAGATGCCCAGGCTTCTGGCCACAGTCTGTCCTCAGCCTTTGCTTCTACAGGATGGCACAAGTGGGGCCTGGAAATATCTCCAACCCATTTCATGGACGCAGTCACTCCAGTTTTTCAGGCTGTCCTGTTTGCAGGAAAAACACAAAGGAAATGTTGTCGCCATAAAAGATGATCCTATTTTCAAGTCCTGTGTGTGTGGAGGGGGAATAATAACAACAAAACTAAATCAAAGAAAGAGAAGAAGAAAGCCCCAGTGCTGCCGGATGTCCACAACGTTCAGCCAAGTGGGCCTGTGTGCTGGACATCTCCCAGAAGCCACGCGGTGGAGGCCTCCGTGGTTCTGTCTGTACACTTCGTGCTCTCAGATGGGACAACCAGAGATACTTCTTTCCTGGCATGTCAAGTGTTTCATTTCCTTCTTAACATGTTTTAAAATGAAGCACACGCCTCCCCACACGGAGGCCCGAGTCAAACCCTATTTGCCTTCATCTCACAGCAATTAATCCAGCCAGAGGTGGTTGTCTCAGACACACAGGCAGTTCTTGTTGCACAAGAGAGGGGAGACAGGGCAGGGATGGAGAACTCTATGAACACTCCCCCTGGGTGTCCTCGTGGTTGGTCCACCGAGCCTCTGAAAGGCACGTGTATGGTCGTGCATTTTTTTCTAACAATAATAAAGATCAGGTGCAGCTGCAGGGAGCCCACAGCATTAGAGCCTAACACACATGTCATTCACCCCACAATTTCTGAGGACAGAAGTGCTTGAGATACTTCAGATGAGGGAACCAAAGCAATGGGCTTAGCAGTCATGTGTCTGCAGCCGTATGACAGGGCCGGAGTCAGAGCCCAGGACGACGAGACCCAAGATTCAACAAGACTCAAGATTAGGCTGGCTCAGCCCTCCCAGACTTGCAGGATCACCCACGAGCTGAGTGGAGAGAGAAGCTGGGTTCTGAGTGAAAGAAGCTGGGTGTGTGTATTGTGGCAAGAGATTTAGAAAAAAAATAAGAAGCAGCAGTTAAACGTTATTTTACAGTGAAGGATACCCAGAGACAAAACAGCGGAGGAGGTAAAGTGACAAAAACATATTAAAGCCACATTGAAGCAAAAGTGACTGCTGTTTAGGGCAGAGGCAAGGACCCCAGAGCTCTGCGGGGAGGTAAGGCTATCACCTAGAAAGAGAGGTGGGGGTGGCTTCAACAACTCCTGGAACACACACCCCCCACCCCTCAAGTTCCTGGGCATTGGAGGCTGAGTGACTGCCAAGAATGCCCTCTTCTGGTGATGCTCTCAAAGCCCAGGATGACAGCAAGGCAGACCAAGACCTGTGTTTTCAGATTCCTGGGGAGGTTCTCGGCATCAAGACATAGTGTCACTCAAGCAAATAGCTCTCCCCTTTCTCTTCCTCTTCATCCCCCCCAACTAGCAATAGGTCAATTATTCTAATAAGGTAAGATAGACCATGATCGAGATTTGGCTTCCTTTTCTCTCTCTCTTTCTCTCTCTCTAATCGGGAGTAATACTCTCTATGTCATCTGTATATTTATGATAGCTCAAAGACATGGGTGTGTGGATCTAATTAAAAATGTGAAAGGGTTTAGCAGCCTGCTGCTTCCCTGCAACTCTCTGGTTGCCAAATCTTGGCAGCAGTGTTGAAACGGGGCCAAGTGTTTAGTGTGGAGCTGAACGCCTGCCAGCCGGAGTGCTGCATTGTGGGGCCAGGAAGCCTGGCGGGGTTGCGTTAAAACCAGCTCGCACAGGGCCGGGCAGGGAGCAGGACCCGGGACCCAGAGGAAACCAGCTGCAGAGGAAGGGTCTTGCTCTCTGCTTGCTTCCCGACTCAACGCAGGACCACTTAGACCATCTCGGAGACTAGACAGCGCTGTGAGCCACTAGGTGGGAGATCCTCCCCACAGTCTTTGCTACAGTCGGGCCTCTTCAGAGAAGAAGCAACCCTCAACTCTCTCCTAGCAGCGAGGGCTGCACTGACAGCCGTCTCATGGTGCATAGGTCTATTGAGTTCCAGAAGTCTCCCCTGGAAGCCTGAGCCTCTCTCCATGGCTCACTCATTGTTCTGGGTCTTCCCTCTCAAGCAGCAGAGCCCCGTTCTGGGTGTCTCTCCAACCGGACGGGGCACACACATCCCTTGGGGAATCTGAGACAGGATTCTGATCCAGCAGGGAAAGGAGAGAACTCGTGTTGCCGAGATCAGAGCTGACCGGAACTGCTCAAGTGCTCAGTTATGAATTCTGACTCTTCATGTCATGGATTCAAGGTTGGTGGGTTCGGGAAAAGTCCAACCTAGGTGATTCAGAGTCCCTCTGGGGTCAGGGCTGGGGGAGGTGATTCACAGAGTTTGACCCCCTCCCTGGTGTGTTGACAAGTGAAATTAAAACACATCAAAGATAAGGGCTACTTCTCATTTCCTCGAAGTGTGCCCATTATAAACAAATTACAGAAGAAAAGGAATCACATTCTTTCTGTTCAGAAACACTCCCCTGCAAACAACAAAAATTTAGTTCAACAAAGATCTGCTGTGATATTGGGGAGTGACATGTCTGGGGGGCTAGGATAGGGGATAAGAGGAGATTTAGCCTTTTAACTTTTTATCTTGTGTACTATTGATTTTTATGATAATGCATGATGATGCATTCTTTTTAATTAAAAAAAGGGGGGAAGGCCAAAAAAAAAGCAAGAGTGCACCAGGTAGGGAGTCTGTTCATGACCTTCAGGCAACCATCAGGCCAGCAGTGGAGAGAGCCTGGAAGGGTTTGGAGTCACTCGGTCCTGGAGTGGAATCTCGGCTCTGGCACGGCGCTTGGGGAAGTCAGCTGACATTGCCAGGCTCCGAGGCCCTGTCTGCAGAAGGAAAGAGCTGTACCTTCATTGCCGGAGCTGCCTTGCGTGCTAGGGATGTGGATGCGAAGGGGTTCAGACCCAGGGGGTTGGGCCGGGCGTCTGACAGATCCAGGGCCCCTTTCCACTGGGGCCAGGGCACTACCCCAGGTAGAATTTCATCCCAGCAGACGACTGCCAAGAACAAATACATTCTGAAACCTCAGGACAGAAGTTAATCACTTCGGATGTCACCAAGCCACCTTTGACGGTATCAGAGGGAGCCTGGGAAAAAAAAAATGAGGTCCCTGGGGAACTGCAGAGAATTTTCTCTTTCTTTGACATAGGTAAATTTACACATATGGAAAGTTTAAAATGACATGCCAGATACACCCCAAGTCATCATACTTTAGCCAGCCGTGTTTATCCTGAAAAATTAAACTACAAGAAATCAGCCCTATGGAGGAAGATGCAGGTCACGTGGTCCTTGTACAGTTAAGGGCCGATGTTTTCATAAAATCCTGAGTTGGCATCCATGTCCATCTCTTCGTGGATGGATAATATAGAACTCACTGCTTCCATCACAGAGAGAGAGGTCGTTTGCTACTAAATATCCTAAGATTTTTTTTTTTTCTTTAGAAAAATCACACTCCAAGAGACTTTATCACATTTCACTCCTAACATGTGGGCAGGTGATTATCTAAACCACTGAGGGAAGATGTTCCAGGTAAACATCTAATTAATTAAAGAAAACGTCTCTCTCTCCACCCCAACCCAGAAAAGACCGCAATTTAGAAAGACACACACACATACACACACACTTTTAAAAAGGCTTCCAGGCAATGAATCGTCTAGCCTGACCACCTCTGATAATTAAAGTCTACAGACCTCAAATCTCCCAGCCTCCCTCCAGCGTCTGTGTGACCACCACCCCTCCACTCTTCCAAGCAACATTTGCTCCAACTTAATATTCTGGTGCTTTCGGGAACAACATTTAAAAATAAACCATTTTGGCATATTGTCAAAGTCTTGTCTAAATTTCTTCATGACAACCACCCTAAGTGAGATTTTAAAAATCAAAAGAGGTGGGGGTGGGGGGAAAAAAAGGAGTCCCCATTTACAGAGTTCTAATTTCAAACAATGTCCAATGAGAATCATTTATTTCTCCTTTGTCCTCGTTTCTGATTCCCTCACTTGCATGTAGGGCATCCTTGTCACACCCCTTCACTCCTAAGCCTGAATCTCTTTCATCCTCTCCTTGGGACCTGGCACCTGGGTTGGTGATAAAGAGACTCTGCAATCCTAGGACAACTTTTTGCTCATGGCCCAGGCTGGGCACTAGAGAGAGAAGTTCTGGGCAGAGAAGGGGCCTTGGGCAGGTGTTAAAATGTTGTTTCTGGTCCTGTGTAGCAAGCGCAGCACATCAGTCCTGTCTGCTCTGTTCCTATCAGCAGCCTGATCTCCTTGGTCTGTTGCTAAGAGACCAGCCTGTTGTTTACAAGATCGTCGGTGGCGTAGACTTCCATAATTTATAATTTATTATCTTAGTGTCAAAACTTGGGTTGGTTTTTATTTTATTTCACTGTAGATCCAATAATTGTTAGATACAACAAAGGTCACGTATCTGCCGGTGGTTCTGTTGTTGCTCTGATAGCATCCCTGGCTGCCCCAAGTTTAGATGCTATGGAAAAAAATGCTATTATAAACTGAAGATGAATATCATTTTTTGTCCATTAACTTCATGCATTATATGACTGCTCAGGTCAATGGATTCCCTCCAGATTTGCTCACTACTGAAAGCATGTTTCTGTCCAACCAAGAAAGAAATGAATTGAAATGATTTCAATTATCACAAGAAAGGAATTGAGTCTTCTGACTGTATATTTCAGCACCCAACTTGCCAATTCTCTCTCCACAAAGTTCAGGGCCAGAGACATTTAACTAGCACTAGAAATTACCCCTGAGCATTGTCGGGTATGGTGAGCTCACAAAACTACCTTTGGAGAGTCCTCCACTCACAGCAAGTCAATCAACCCAGTAAGGAAGTGATGACACAGAAGAAAGAGAGGCTTTTAAGTAAAATCAGCTCAGTCACAATAGCCCAGCCTAAAGAAAAAGAAGAGACAGTTCAAGTGTTATAATCAAGGTCAGTACTAACATTTATAGTGCCAGGCACAAGGCTGAGTGCTTAACTTGGACTAGCGTGCAAAGCTCCTGAGAAACTTATGAGGAAAATTCTAGTATTAGCCCCATTGAAGAGACAACAAAACCAGAACTTTATAACCTTCTATAAAAGGCAGGACTGAACTCAGACTGTGTCCCTGGATACATCGTTCTCATAGAAATTAAAAAAAAAAAAAAACACAGCTTGGGCTTTGTAATTTACTGTCTATGATAAGTCCACAGACATTTGATGGAGCAGGGAAATTAGCATAGGTTCCAAAATCATATCATCACATTATCTTTCCCTGCAGTCATTGGAATCTCTCTAGAAACCACAGAGCATGAGAAATTTCTAGGAAGGGTATTTTATTTTCCCCATCAAAGGACCTGGCAAATTCTAATGACATTTTACTGGGAATTAGATTTGTCGCTTTCCAGAAAGCAATTATGGTGATCATCCATACTGGCATTTTTCACTGCTTAATCTCTAGCCTTTCCCCAGTGGTGCTATGCCCAGGGTATCACACAGATCCAAGATCTCCTGGACCATCTCTGTTTGGGGTTGGTTGGCAGCCTCTTTCTAACTCCTGTGGTAAAAAGAGATAAACAAACAAGTTGGAAACCATTGACCACCAAAGAAGCAGTCAACCTCTTGATGACTTAACCATTTCTCAAGAGAGGTCTGAGACCTAATTACTTTTTTCTCTTCAAGCAGAGATTTAATCCCTTTCAAACATGTGGATTTTTTTGACTGGAACCCACAGATCCACCCCAAGAAGCAGAGAAAGGGGGCACAGATCCCTCAGTTTATCTTCCAAGAGCACCTTTCTGAAATGAGCATCACCCTGTAGTTGCGAATGGCACGCGATTCATCTTGGCAGCTACATGATGGATTTGCACGTCCTTTAGGGTGAAGGATCAGAAGTTGTGGCTTCAGTTTCCTGTCTACCACTTAACAAGCCCTGTGAATAGAGGTGGGTCTCTTCCACTATTAGGTTCCTAGATTCTGCATTCAGAAAAACAAGGATGATATGACCTTCTTTATAAGGGAGAGACGATTAAAACTGAACAATGCATGCAACACAAAATCAGGGGGAGCAAACTCTCCAAGAGTGATTAACATCATTGCTGAAGCCCTAGGGCCCCATGAAATGCCTGACAAATAGTAGCCTTTCGTGGCTGTCTGTGCAGCTGCCCGTGCTACGTGCCCCCAAACCGCTAAGCACTGAGGCCTCTAAGATGGAAGACGAAGCTTTCTCCTGTCAATTGTTCATTCTATCATGGAGGAGACAGATGTGTAAATGATTATTCAGAGCGATGCACTTACTTCTATGGAGACCCCGATTGAGACGCGACCTTGGGAAAATGTAGTCTTCAAGTCTCTTTTTTGTTTTCTGTACCATGGGGATATAACTGCCTGATCACCTTGAGAAGAAAAAGAAGGATGCCTCGTGCCATCTGTCACCCAGGAGGCGCTCAGTAAATATGGAGGGGTGAGAGGTGAGGAGGACCTGTGGTCCCATTCCAATTGCTACCTCTGTCCTGGCTTTCTAAGGGAGTTTCTAGAACAAGTGCATGCATATTCCTTGATAAAAATCAAAGGTCATTAGAGCAAATGACCTTAGCTAGCCGCCTAGGTGAGATCTTCATCCATGTCAGCAGGAACCATCTTACGAGTGATGCAGGTTCTGATTCCCCCTACTCACACCACTAATGTGGAGCCTCTCCTTTGGTCCTTAGCAAACCAGCAGCTAAAAAGTCGGGAAGCAGTAGGGCCAGCCAATTGTTTTGCCAGGAAAATGCTCAATTCTATCTATGCTCCCTGGTGGTTCAGATAGTAGAGTATCTGCCATAATGCAGGAGACCAGAGTTCAAACCCTGGGCTGGGAAGGTCCCTGGAAAAGACACCGGCTACCCACTCCAGCATTCTTGCCTGGAGAATTCCCTGGACAGAGGAGCCTGGCAGTCCATAGTTCATGGAGTCACAAAGAGTCGGACATGACTGTGGACACAGCTGAGCAACTAACACTTTCACTTTTACTAAATGTGATCAGTGAGGAAAGAGAGTGCAGATATAAAGAAAGAAAAAGCCCTTTGGGAGCCTGAATGAGTTGGGCTATTCAACTCAGCCATTGTTAAACTCTGACCAAGGTCAGGTTAATTAACCCCTGCGAGGGCAACCTCCTTGTCAACATAAACATGGATTGATCACATGGCTGATGCTCCTAGAACTCAGGGATGTTCAGTATAAGGCAGCTGCCTCCCTACCAAAGACTCTGAAGCACTGATGATGCTAAGGGAGGTTGTGCCATGATCTAGTATCTCTGGTACAATTTTAAGGGAATCAAATAAAAATTCATCACCAAGATTTAAGGATTTTTTCATCTCCTCCGAATTCCTAGCATCCAGTCAACACTATTGCCTAATGGTTTATTAATTAATGTATTTTTCCATTTTTAATTTTTTTTTGAAAGTGAAAGCCGCTGAGTCGTGGCTGACTCTTTGTGACCCTGTGGACTGTAGACCGCCAGGCTACTCCGTCCATGGTATTCTCCGGACAAGAACACAGGAGTAGGTTGCCCTTCCTCTCTCCAGGGGATCTTCCCAACCCAGGGATCGAACCTGGATCTCCTGAATTGCAGGTGGATTATTTTTTAATGGAAATACCTGTACAGGTGACAATTGTCAGGATTTGTTTCACTCTAAATTATTCTCCACCAGCCTCTAATCCTGGCCTTCTCTTATCTTCCCAGAACTGCAGAGTCCTCCACCAGCTGCACAAGACAAGGACCACAACATCACTGGTGATTCACAGCTCCAGGGAGCCCTCACCGCTGTGTCTCCTACATTCATATCAAAGCTATCGATTCCCTTTCCTAAACAAATCTCCTCTTTGTACAGTTCTGTAGCATCCAGGGCATTTACTAAACACATGATTCTAGACCAGGAGGATATACTCCTTACATTCTTATAAAGCTCTGAGGGCCCTCAGCTTTAGCACAGAATTCCATGGACAGAATTCTCCTGTTCCAGACCCTGGTACATCCCCTGTCCTCTCAAGCAGCCCTTCACCAAATATCCTTTCACCCTTTGGACGTGCAACGGGCAATTGCTTCTCATGCCTCAAACATGTCACACTGAGCCAACACTCTGACTTGGCACACTCAGTCCCTCGGGAAGGATGTGACCTCTTTTATAGCAATTTCTATTCACCCTTCAAGACACAGCAATTGTCACTTTCTCTCAGAAGTCTTCCTGACTTCTCTGGGCAGTGAAATAAACTGCATTTGTCTGATTCATCTCTGTATCATCCAAGCCTGACATGTCATAGCCTGCGCATGTGAGCTCAGTCAGGTCTGATTTTTTGCCACCCCAGAGACTGTAGCCCACTCATCTGTCTATGGATTTTTCAGTCTTTACATCTATTCCCCTGGATCTTGGCTTCCTTCTTATATTTTCAATGCTTCTCATTCTCCATTCTTCCTGGATCAGTCTTCCTCTACTAGCCATTACATGTTGGTGTTCCTCAAGCTTGGTCATATGTCATTTGAAATATCATGATCATAATTGTGTCTTGGCCATCCATCTACTCCCCAGGCAGCATTAGCCACTTACGAGCTGATGCCTCTTGAAGCTCCCTCTCTAGTCTTCCCTGCTTCTCCTTACACCCTGGACCTTTCCATTCACAGATGTATCGACAGTCCTGTGGATGGCCAATTTCCCAGAGCCCGAAAACTCAATAGTGTCAAGCTGATTTTACTTTTCTCTCTCTGTGCATGCGTGCTAAGTCGCCTCAGTCATGTCTGAGTGCGACCCCAAGGATTGTAGTCCACCAGGCTCCTCTGTCCATGGGATTTCCCAGGCAAGAATACAGGAGTGGGTTACCGTGCCTTCCTCCAGGGAATCTTCCCAACCTGGGGATCGAACCTGTGTCTCTTGCCTCTCCTGCATTGGCAGGCGGGTTCTTTACCACTAGCGCCACCTACCCATCCCTAAATCCTTATTCTATTTCAATGTTCTCTCATTGACATCCATGCTCAGTGTCCAAGTGAGAAACCTAGACATCTTTACTGATCTGCCCATCAGATTAAGCCTCAGGGCCCTTGGGTACTTCCTTTTCAATAGTTTTCAAATTTGTTCAGTCTCTCCAATCCATCACCATCCTTCATTACTTTCTTTGTCTAGACCATCATCGTTTCTTTTCTGGACTTCTGCAACGAACTTCTATTTTATTTTATCTCTCTGTCTCTAGTCTTTATCCTTGTCATCCATTCTCCATCTATTAGCCAGGACCATTGCTCTAAAATACCAAGTTTATCTCACCGTTTTTCTGTTTGACAGCTTTCAATGTTTCCCCTGCTTGTTTGGGGCAGATGTTCAAAAGCCTCTGTATGGCTCACAAAGAGCTTGACCTGGGTTGTCCACTCTGGGTTTCTGTGTCTTGCAGCTGAGAGCCCTGCAGCCCTATTGGGCTTCTCTTAATTCTGCCCTGGGCTCTGCTCTGTGCCTCGGCCTTCTCATCTGTTGTCTCTTGTCAAGCTTCTTTAACTCCTAGCCACCCTTCAGACATCAGTATGCAGTGTACTTCTTAGAATATCCCTTCTCCCTTGTCCACTGCAAAATGACCAGTCCCATGAAGGGATGTATAAAATGAATGGAATATGTATTTTTGAACAAATTATTGTATCCTTTTTCTTGAGATCAGCTATAGAATTAATTCAGCAAGACTTTTCCTCAAAAATTAGTCTTTCACCCCACCAATCTGTTCTCTTGTGATGTGTCTTTGCATATCCCTGAGTTTACACATTTAGAAATATACCTGCATTTTCTTTTAAGCTTATGCCAGAATTTCTTCCAAAGAGATGCTCTATATTCTATCAGGACTATAAGAATCTTCTCCTATTTCTGTTCTCAAAGCTTTGGTTGTAGAACCCACACGTGACTGATCAGAACAGAGGGTTTTTATTTTCTTTTTCTTTTTTTAACTTTTATGTCACATTGTCATGATAAGTGATCATGATCATGATCTGTGCTAGCAGATCCTCTAAGTCATTCTTTTACTGGCCATACATGGTTTATCCTTTCCACGTATATTTTTGAGCTCCTACGAACAGATTTTGAATGGTCCCTCAACTCTGAGTTGTTCCTGAGCTAACTTCCATTTTTTTTTTTAAGAAGGTTTCAAACAACCTGCATTTTAGCATCGTACATTTCTTCTGGTTTCTGCAATTCTAGACCCTTGTGCCAAAGCGAGAGCAAATCCTCTAGCCCTTTGATCTTCAGGATCCTTCAATTATTTTCTTGGTCTCCTTCCATTGTCATTAGAGTAAGTATAGTCGTCTTTGTCCATGAAAGGTAATCTCAGTCTTCTTTTCATTATTCCTGGGCGCCTTGGCTGAATGCCTTCTAGTCTTCGCCCTTCCTTCTCATACCACGCAGCCAAAAGCTGCACGGCAGTCCAGGTGCCGTCTCCGTGGAACTCTTGGATCAAAGCCAGGACCAATCCCCTCTGGTTCAGGAGTTCCCAGCCCTTGTCTCTCCCTCAGAACACAGCGTGACTCAGGACAGTGCTCTCACCACCAGCTCAGCCTGTTCACCTCAAATTCCATAGTCCTTCCCAGCTGGTAAATTACTTTGAAACCTAAGTGCCAACTGTTGGTCACTCTCTTGAGTTTTCACTCCATATTCCCTCTTTACTTGAAAGCATTGTGTTCTCAACGGTGATTTTGATCTTCAGGTTTGAACCTTCTGATTTAAAAGCTACAGGTGGTTCTACCATGCTTGTTCCTTCCTAAATAGCTCTTTGCAACACCTTGAAATTGGCTTAAGGAAAGCACAATACCTTGCTCCAGCATTTTACTTCTTGAAAGAGGAGAAAGAAGAGCCTAGCATATGTGCCCGTGCTAAGTCTCTTTAGTCATGTTTGACTCTTTGCAACCTCATGGATTGTGCGCAGCCAGGCTCCTCTGTCCATGGGATTTCCCAGGCAGGAATACTGGAGTGGGTTGCCATTTCCTTCTCCAGGGGATCTCCCCAACCCAGGGATCGAACATGCATCTCTGATGTCTCCTGCATTGGCAGGTGAGTTCTTTACCACTAATGCCACCTGGGAAGCCCATAGTGTATAGCACAGGAAACTATATTCAATATCTTGATATAGCTTATACTGGGAAATAATGTGGAAGACCCCAGTTTGAGTCCTGGGCCAGGAAGATCTGCTGGAGAAGGGATAGGCTACCCACTCCAGTATTCTTGGGCTTCCCTAGTGGCTCAGCTGGTAAAGAATCTGCCTGCAATCCGGGAGACCTGGGTTTGATCCCTGAGTTGGAAAGGTCACTTGGAGCTACCCAATCCAGTATTCTGGTCTGGCTTGGAGAATTCCATGAACTGTATAGGCCATTGGGTCACAAAGAGTCGGACATGACTGAGTGACTTTCACTCACTCATATATATATGAGATAAATATATGTGTGTGTGTGTACGTGTATGAATAACTTTGCTGTACACATGAAGTAACACAACATTGTAAGCCAATTATATTCCAGGAAAAAGAAAAACAAAATGAAACAAGATCTGCTCCCCACAAAATGACAATAATAAAATATTAAAAAAGAGAAAGAAGAAAGGATAAGAAATGCATCTGTGCTCTGTCCCCCATGACAACACAATGTTTTCATGTCTCACTCAGTGATAATGCCTGCCTGTCTTTCCAAATTACATTGGGTTTTCCAGTTAATGTTTTAAAATAAATGTTATTGTATCTGCTTTTAAAGTAAAAGTAGAAAAAATATAAGAGCCAGTATATTAGAGTAAAATGAGCGTGAATCTGATGGTAGGTAGTTTGGGTGTGTTTCCTCTCCTGTGGTTTGTTGAGCTCACTTTTGTTCATTCCCTGTGTCAGCATCTTCATCGGTGAAATGGGTAGAAAATACAAACCCAGTCTGTTGTGAAGGAAAAAGTGAAAATGATTCCAGAAGTTTTCTATATACTTGGAAGTTCTATGTAAATCAATCCGATTTTCTTCAGAAATCTTGGAAAAGTCAAGCATCTGAGGGTTAGAACTTTTTATACATTGATATGTGTATCAGGAAAGAAATGGCTACCCACTCCAGTATCCCTGCCTAGAGAATCTCATGGACAGATGAGCCTGGAAGGCTACAGTCCATGGGGTTGCAAAAGAGTCAGACCCAACTTAGCAAATAACAACAACACAATAACAGCCAAATATATTGACATAGAGGCAATTTCTAAAGAGTTTATTTTTTTAACTAAAAATGAAGAGGAGATTTGGTTATAAGAAAATGAGATTTCAAATATGTTATAATAAGAGATGATGTTTTTATTTTCTTTTAGCAGGCAATCTAGCATTTTTAAAGTCAGTCATCAGGAAATATACATTTAGCTGGTGAGTGTTATGAGCAGAATTTATCAGGGGAATTGGAGGAATTCTACAGCAAGAATACTGTCCTCCAACAGCTCAGAGTGGAGCTGGAGATATCATCCCCACATCAAAAAAGAGGGTCTAGGTTGAAATCAAGATACAATTTGTGAGTATCCAGAGAGTGCTGAGGAATGGAGAGTGAGATGTGGAGCATCAAGAAAGACTTCCTGGAGGAGGTGTGACTCCATCTAGGTCATGGGGAGCCTAGAAAGGTCACCCTAAAATGCATACAAGCATTCTTTCTTTAATTTAAATTTAATTCTAAAATAAT
The DNA here is from genome assembly GCA_006410635.1 of Cephalophus harveyi. NCBI lineage: Eukaryota > Metazoa > Chordata > Mammalia > Artiodactyla > Bovidae > Cephalophus > Cephalophus harveyi. The sequence continues at coordinate 108,594 of SJYT01035444.1, forward strand.
TTGAAACGGAACATCAATTTAAAATGAAATTTAAATTTAAGGAGAACACTGCATGAACACTTTTGTTCTCCTTCTTACTCTCCCTTGCATCTTGGCCCTGAAAACTCTTTGGCACTTGGCAGCCTTCTAGCCTTGGGTAGGGGTCACCTTCACCACCACCCTTCCCCCAGCTCACCCAGGTGGTCACTCAGAGTCGCAGCGGTGGTCATCACCTCATCAAACCAGCATTCACACTGTTCTGTGATGGCTACGTCTCACCCTGTGGGCCTCCTCTGCCCTCCCTCACCTTATTCTAATCTTTTTTTTTTTTTACATTCAATGACCATTTCCTGCTCTGTGCCCCTCTCCCTTCCATGAGGGTCCTTCACGGGACCCTCCGGGAACACATCTCTGCATCTTCTCTGGGCACAAAGGCCACACAGAGATGCCTGCGTTTCCTCTCTAGCCTCTTTATTCAGTGAGAATAAGAAAGCTGGGGTAGGCTGAACCAGGAATTCCCTTGGTTTTAACATAAAATATGGTCAGTGTAAATGGCCTATTTGTCCTGGCTAAATGACTGTCCCCTGGGAGAGCTGAAAATGCTCTTTTAGGCTGGCTAGCAGCTCCAAGCGCCTGGGCCCCCTGGGTTCCCGGAGGTGGCTGGTGGGAGTCCATTAGCCGCCTCACCTCCTGCCCTTTCTGGTCTCACCTGGACCCTTTTCACCTGTGCCGGGGCTTCCTAGTCTCAAGAGGTCCATGCCTGCTTCTGCCTGGGCCCCAGCAAAAATGGGGAAGTTCAAGCAATTGCCTGCCTTAATCCAATGAGCCTTGCCTAATAGAATGTGAGGAAGGTTTGGTGTGAGTCCTCCAAAGGGGGAAAAGGAATACAAAAGAATGTAGTGTAATAGAGTGGGAGGGACAGGGAAAGAATAAACATTGGACACCTTTGGCTTAGCATCTTGACAAAATATATAACTGCAACAGGTGATGCGGGATTTCCCTGGTGGCTCAAATGGTGAAGAATCAGCCTGCTAATGCAGGAGACCCTGGCTTGATTCCTGAGTTGAGAAGATGCCCTGAGGGAGGGAAAGGCTACCCCCTCCAGTCTTCTTGCCTGGAGAATTCCAGGGACAGAGGAGCCTGGTGGGCTACAGTCCGTGGAGTCACAAAGAGGCAGTCACGAGTGGGTGACAAAGCACACGTGCACGCCACAGGCGACCTGATCTGCAGAGCCTGAGTTTCCGCAGGCTTCCGGGTGGTCCACGGGTTAGGACTCGGCACTTGCACTGCAGGGAACAGGGGTTTGATCCCGGGTTGGGAGCTAAGATCCTACAGGCTTCACAGCCAGGTTGGTGTAGAGTGGGCATCCTAGCCTACACGCTGCAGCATGCTGGAAGGATCCCAGCTGATGGGGGTGCAGCCCCTGGGGAAGCATGCAAAAGTGGCGTCTAATGCGACGGTTATGGGTGTCACCCTAAACAGCTCAGGAACCTTTAGAAGTTGAAATGCCTGATTCTATTACCCACATTCATACGAGGGGACAATCTCATTTCTCACTTTCGTTAGAAGTGGTGTCTCTGGTGTTTATCTTCTGTGAACTTTCCAGAATTAAATGGCTTGTGTGTACAGTTAGACCGTTTTTTTCATGTTAAATATAATGATGTGCAGAAAAGAGGAAATTCGTTTTAATAGGACAAGTGAGCCTGTTTATAGTGACTACCCTTAACAATATTAAGTCATTTCCCTGTGTGATAAAGAAATAACAGGAGAACTGAGCCAATGCATGGGGTAGATTTTTATCCTGGGAGAGGAGCAATAAACCCTGGTCCTGCTTTTATCAAAGCCTGGTCAATTGAAAGAACGAACTGCAGTTCACAAGAACTGAATTTGCTTATTGATTAATCCATACCTACACAGGATTTGCTACTATATGTTACATCATGTTAAGATATAATTTTTTCCAAACTGTATGAGTCAAGTCATTTAAAATATAACAATTAGGTAATTATAGTCAGAAGAATTCATTAAAATTGGAGTATAGGTAAACAAAAAGGGGCCACTACCACTTAGTCATTGAAGTGAAGTCGCTCAGTCACGCCCGACTCTTTGCGACCCCATGGACAGTAGCCTGCACCAAGCTGCTCCGTCCATGAGATTTTCAAGGCAAGAGTACTGGAGTGGGTTGCCATTTCCTTCTCCAGGGAATCTTCCCAATAAAATTCTACAAATAAAATGTGAAAAGAAAAAGTAAAGACCAAACACAATTCACACCCTTCCTGTTATTCCTCCCATATTTTTTTTTTCCTTGTGAGTCAGATGCTCTGTGTCTGGGGAATAGTTATTTCTTACCTCGTTGATCAAGGTGGAACAGGTTGTGGGGGAGCCAAGTGTCCACTTGGGAGAGGTCACAGTCCCCAGAGCAGACGGTGTGGTTCTATCACCTGTAATTGTCATCAGAAAACTAACTTGAAGCTGCGAGATTGGACATCATTTATTGGGTAAGAGGAAGGAAGAGAGAAACATTAAAACAAAAGAAGGTGACAATCTTTAAAAAGGACCACATAACAGATACATCTCCGTAACTGCTCTGTAACTATCTGCAAATCAGTACTGCTTGGAGTCTGAGACACAGAGAGAGGATGGGGCAAAGCCACTGTTGACAAATTCTTCAGTGAAACAGGAAAAGACGGGTTGAAGGTTCTCTGTCTGTGTGGGGGTGGTGCGAGCCGAGGGTACAGCAGAGAGAAGGTAGAGTTTCAACATCAGTTGAAAAACACAGGCCACGTGAGCTCTCTGCAGACCAGCTGATTCCCTGCAGTGAATGCACCAGGGAGAAGGGATTTGTAGGTGAGATCTCATTACTAATTTTGTTAAAAACCCACCTGTGAACACAGCAAAAGAAATAGTCCCTGGGACCTGGGGTGGGGGGCGGGGGGAGGGCGGGGGTGGCTCTGTGCTCAGGTGTGGACAGCCCTTAACCTAATCAGCTGCTTGACTTCAGGGCTCCTGATAAACTGTAAGGAGTTCTCCCACGGAAAATGAATGCAAATGAATGAATGCAGATGAAGCTAAAAACCCAACCACGAGGCTACTGATGTCCACCTCGTTTCAGCTCCCAAAACTGATGTGGGTGATTAGCAAGCAAATGACAACAAATGATAAAACAGAGTTGTATTGGGTTGACCAAAACCATCATTCATGTTTTTTGTAGCATCTTATGGCCTCGTGGCTCAGATGGTAAAGAATCTACTCACTACGTGGGAAACCTGGGTTTGATCCCTGGGTTGGGAAGATCCAATGAAGGAGGAAATGGCTACCCTCTCCAGTATTCTTGCCTGGAGCAGAGGAGCCTGGCGGGCTACTGTCCATGGGGTCATAAAGAGTCGGACATGACTAAGTGACTAACACTTTCACTCTCATGGAAAAACTCAAATGGACTTTTTGGCCAACCCAAAATCTAACCCCTATCTAAAGAGGCAAAAAAGTTTTCTATGGCTGACTGTATGTATACACAGGGTCATGCATCTGTTATACCTTTCCGTAAATTAAATTTATGGACTCAGTGTTTTCTGAACAAACAGGTCAGGGGCTTCTGACTTCAGGTGAGCCTTGATCAAGAGGCTCAATCATGTCCCCAAGAATCTGGTTCTTCTGGGTCTCTTCGTTCTGTGTCCTTGGATGGTTGGGCAACCTCAGGCCGTATGCCATGGTTCCTGGGAAGCCCCTAGCTCTCCCTTCACCATAGCAAATGCTGCCTTGCCCTACTCCACATTTTACCACATTTCCATCCAAAGAAAAGTGGTCTTCTTCAGTGAGCCCTTCTGCAAAGCAGCTTCCAGGATGGGTCACATGGGTTATCCCTCCTTTATATTTTACTTCCTATGACATAGCACTTCCTGTTATGTTGGAAGTGGGCTTTGTATTTGTACAGAATTATGTCTTGGTTCACACTTTGGCCAACAACTGGAACGTGCTTTCTTCGTGACTTCCTTTTTATTCCTGTCTGTGTTTTATTTTGTTCTGATCTCTCACTCCATGCCACCAAACCTTGGCAACCACTGATCTTTCTATCATCTCCATAGTTTTGCCTTTTCTAGAATGTCATATAGTTGGAACCATCCAGTATTTAGCCTTTTCAGGTTGGCTTCCTTCACCGAGAAATATGCATTTACAGTTTCTCGATGTCTTTTCAAGGCTTGATAGCTCATTTCTTTTCATTGACAAATAATATTCCAGTGTACGGATGTACCATGGTTTTATTTATCCATTAACCTATTGAAGGACAGCTTGATTGCTTCTATCTTTTAGCAGTGATCAATAAAGCAAGAATAAGAAAGTGTGTGTGCTTAGTCTTGTCCAACTCTTTTGTGACCCCATGGACTGTAGCCCTCAAGGCTCCTCTGTCCAAGGGATTTTCCAGGCAAGAATACTGGAGCAGCTTGCCATTTCCTTCTCCAGGGGACAGTGATCAATAAACCTGCTATAAACACGAGTGTGCAGATTTTTATGTAGCCATGAGTTTTTAACGTCCTTTTTTAAAAAATTCAGCTCAGATGCCTGGGGGTTGGGAGGGGAGCTCCAGGAAGTACGGCCTGCTTCTCTCTGGCTGGGAGTGGGCACTGCCACTGTGTTCCCAGCGCACTTGGCACCTCCTGTGCCATGCTGCACATGAGACTGCATCGGGCAGCTTGCCTGCCAGCCACCCCAGCTAGACTGTAGGCTCAGAACAGGAGGGTCTCTTCAGCTTTGTTTGAAAAGCACCCACATTAAGTGGTCAAGATATATTTGTTGGTGTGAACTTTAAGCCAGACTTGAGTTCCTGGAGTTAATTCCAGCATTTTCTTTTAAGTGCCACTGGTGTAGATTCCCATTCTTGTGAGTTTAGGGGAGTTTGGGGTTCCCTTGTGGCTCAGCTGGTAAAGAAGTCACTTGATGTGCAGGAGATATGGGTTTGATCCCTGGGTTGAGAAGGAAATGGTTACCCACTCCAGTATTCTGGCCTGGAGAATTCCATGGACTGTATAGTCCATGGGGTCACAAAGAGTCAGATGTGACTGAGTGACTTTCACTTCATTCCAAAGTGGCACTAGTGGTAAAGAACCCACCTGCCAATGCAGGAGATGTAAGAGATGAGGGGACAGTCTCTGGGTCAGTAAGATCCCCAGGAGGAGGGCATGGCAACCCACTCTAGTATTCTTTCCTGGAGAATCCCATGGACAGAGGAGGCTGGCAGGTCGCAGTCCATGGGATCACAAAGAGTCTGACAGGACTGCAGAGACTTAGCACACATCTTCGGGTAGTTCATCCTCAAAGGTAAATGTCAAGTTAAAAAGCAAGATCTTAGTGGCTTCTTCTAAACCCTGTCTTGTGTGTCACAGTCTAAGTGTGACCTTGATTCTGGTGAGGAAAGGCAGATCTGCAAGCTTTGATGGAGTCAGAAATGAGGTTGAATGGCAAGAACAGAGCTAGTCTTCTGCCAGGAGGGAAAGCTGGTGTTAGTTGCTCAAAGAGAAAGTCAGTGTATCACGGTTCTAGGAAGGATAGAGAAGCAGCAGAAGAGAGAAGTAAAAATACATAAAGTGTAGAAATAAAAGAAGGAAAATCCTGCACAGATGTTAGGGATGTAACACAAATTTGGGTTTGAGTTCCCTGACAGCCTGAGCAAAGGGGGAAACAGGATGAATTACAATCCATAGTGGTCATCAGATTAAAGAAGAAAAATATGCCCTTCAGATGCCTTTCTATCCCCCCAACATTGGTTCCAGACATGTATTTTACTACAGTGGGTATCCACAAAGGGAACTCTATGTCAGGACTCGGTATCATTATTTTAACAGCAACAAGCCACAAAATATCACTTCTTAGTGTAGACAAGGATGATTCCACACAGTCTGTCTTCGGAAGCAAAAGCGGTGTTGATATGGACAAAGCAGTAATAATATGAGGCTATCAGGCAAAACAGACCCTCTGTACTGAACCCTCAGCTGAAATTGGATGAGTTCATAACTGATGCTTTTGAACTGTGCTGTTGGAGAAGACTCTTGAGAGTCCCTTGGACTAAAAGGAGATCCAACCAGTTGATCCTAAAGGAAATCAGTCCTGAAAATTCATTGGAAGGACTGATGCTGAAGCCAAAACTCCAAAACTTTGGCCACCTGATGCGAAGAACTGAATCATTTGAAAATACCCTGATGCTGGGAAAGACTGAAGACAGGAGGAGAAAGGGATGACAGAGGATGAGATGGTTGGATGGCATCACTGACTCGATGGGCATGAGTTTAAGTAAACTCCAAGAGTTGGTGATGGACAGGGAGGCCTGGCGTAATGCAGTCCTTGGGGTCGCAAAGAGTCAGACACAACTGAGCGACTGAACTGAACTGATAGGCAGAACCCCAGGGTATGTGGCAGTACTGGGAGTGACCAGCAGGGGGAGGTTGGGCAAGGCACCCTGTGGTGGTTTAATCACTAAGTTCTGTCCAGCTCGTGTGACCCCATGGACTGTAGCCTGCCAGGCTCCTCTGTCCTTGGGATTCTCCAGGAGAGAATACTTGTGTTGGTTGCCATTTCCTTCTCCAGGAGATCTTCCCAACCCAGGGACTGAACCCCTGTCTCCTGCAGTGCAGGCAGATTCTTTGCCAAATGAGCTACAAGCGAAGCCCAAGGCACCCACCCCGTGACCTTCTATTTGTCACTGGCTGTGGACACGACTGAGCGACGTCACTTTCACTTTCACTTTCATGCATTGGAGAAGGAAATGGCAGCCCACTCCAGTGTTCTTGCCTGGAGAATCCCAGGGACCGGGGAGCCTGATGGGCTGCCGTCTATGGGGTCACACAGAGTCGGACACGACTGAAGCGACTTAGTAGCGGCTGCAGCAGCATGGAGGTCAACCTATTCCTGTGCTGTCTGCTTCCTGGGTTCTGGAATATTCTAACATGCTTGTTTTGGGCTCAGTTAATCAGGGGCTGAAATGAGGTTGGTGGCTTCCATATGTTGATGCATTTCACGAGCAAGAGTATGTGCGAGTGGGAGTGGGTGAGGGACAGCGAGGAAAAGGTCCCAAGAGGACAGCTTTCTAAGGAGAAAAACATGCTGGAAGGAAGAGAAGAGGGTCATCGCCGTGGGCTGTGCTCTGTGTATGCTTCCTAGGTGGCGCCAGCGGTGAAGAACCTGGCTGCCCCTGCAGGAGACTTAGATTCAGGGTTGATCCCTGGATTGAGAAGATCCCCTGGAGGAGGGAATGTAAAATGTTCTTGGCTGGAGAATCCCATGGGCAGAGGAGCCTGGTGGGCTAGAGTCCATGAGATTGCAGAGTCCATAGCCAATAGTCTAGGTATCTTTGTATCTGTCTTGTATAATTAAATACTGACACAGTCACCCTGGTGGCTCAGGAGTAAAGAATCCACCAGCAATGAGGGAGCCACGGGCTCCATACCGGGTTGAAAAGATTCCCTGGAGAAGGGACTGGCAACCCATTTCAGTAGTCTTGCCTGGGAAATCCCATGGTTAGAGGAGCCTGGTGGGCTACAGTCCATGGGGTTGCAAGAGTCAGACACGACTGAGTGATTAAACCACCACCACCATCCCAAACAGCAGTCATAGGTGGATTCGTTCTCTTCCAGATAAAGAGACCAAGCTCAGAGGGGTGGGGACCACATAGCTATGAGGAAGAGACAAATTAAACTGAATGAAATTAAATCCGCTTAACTCCTTAAAGTTCCTCAGCTTGTCTGCTCCATCATCTTTCCCAGTGCCATTTGAAACACTTAATTGTTTAAAATTGTATATTGAGCTTATTTGATAATAATATTGTGTTTCATATATACAGCAAAGTGATTCATTTTTACATATACATGTATTTCTTTACCATGTGTTTTTTTTTAAGATTTGATTTCATGTTGGAGTATAATTGATTAACAATGTTGGTTAGAGTCAGGTGTACAGCAGAATGATTCCGTAATACACGCACGTATCTTTTCTTTTTCAAATTCTTGTCCCACTGAGGTTATTAGGGGATAGGAGCAGCGTTCCCTGTGCTATACAGTCGGACTTTGTTGTTTATCTCTTTTAAATATAATAGTGTGTGCATGTCAATGCATGGCAATATGTGGCATACATTCACTAGATAGGTGGTTCTCAGTATTTATTTTCATTAAAATACTCAGAGACGTTTTTCCTAATTGCCCCCCATGAAATATTGATACTGCCATATATTGAATACTTGTTTCAGTTCAGTTCAGTTCAGTCGCTCAGTCGTGTCCGACTCTTTGCGACCCCATGAATTACAGCACGCCAGGCCTCCCTGTCCATCACCAACTCCCGGAGTTCACTCAAACTCACGTCCATCGAGTCAGTGATGCCATCCAGCCATCTCATTCTCTGTCATCCCCTTTTCCTCCTGCCCCCAATCCCTCCCAGCATCAGAGTCTTTTCCAATGAGTCAACTCTTCTCATGAGGTGGCCAAAGTACTGGGGTTTCAGCTTTAGCACCATTCCTTCCAAAGAACAACCAGGGCTGATTTTCATTAGAATGGACTGGTTGGGTTTCTTTGCAGTCCAAGGAACTCTCAAGAGTCTTCTCCAACACCACACTTCAAAAGCATCAATTCTTCAGCACTCAGTCTTCTTCACAGTCCAACTCTCACATCCATACATGACCACTGGAAAAATCATAGCCTTGGCAAAGGCTAATAGAGTTTTGCCAAGAGAACGCACTGGTCATAGCAAATACCCTCTTCCAACAACATAAGAGAAGACTTTACACATGGACATCACCAGATGGGCAACACCAAAATCAGATTGATTATATTCTTTGCAGCCAAAGATGGAGAAGCTCTATACAGTCAGCAAAAACAAGACTGGGAGTTGACTGTGGCTCAGATCATGAGCTCCTTATTGCCAAATTCAGACTTAAATTGAAGAAAGTAGGGCAAACCACTAGACCATTCAAGTATGACCTAAATCAAATCCCTTATGATTATACAGTGAAAGTGAGAAATAAATTTAAGGGACTAGATCTGATACATAGAGTGCCTGATGAACTGTGGACTGAGGTTCGTGACACTGTACAGGAGAGAGGGATCAAGACCATCCCCATGGAAAAGAAATGCAAAAAAGCAAAATGGCTGTTTGGGAAGGCCTTACAAATAGCTGTGAAAAGGAGAGAAGCGAAAAGCAAAGGAGAAAAGGAGAGATATAAGGATCTGAATGCAGAATTCCAAAGAATACTTGTTTATGTACCATCTATATGCTTGTGCTTTAAATGTACAGTGAAATTTCTCTACTTCCCCAAGAAACAACTTTAACCTATTTTGGGGGTAATGTTGCCTTTCCCTGAAAATATATGCTTTGCCAAAATATATTATAAATGCATGGTCACTTAATAATATGTAAAAGCTTTATAAATTTGAAGTGATAGATCTATATCATTTAATTTGTTTTGTGAAAGTTGCTAAGTCATGCCCGACTCTTTGCAACCCCATGAACTATGCAGTTCATGGAATTCTCCAGACCAGAATACTGAGTGTGTAGCCATTCCCTTCTCAGGGGATCTTCCCAACCCAGGGATCAAACCCAGGTCTCCTACACTGCAGGCAGATTCTTTACTATCTGAGCTAGCAGGGAAGGTGGCTTATGTAGAAAAGAACCAGAGGGTCCAGGGAAGTGGGCCAAGCTCACAGAGACAGGAAAGACAGAACCAGGCAGATACTAAAGCATCCTGAATCCCACTCCAGCCCTCCCACCGTGCCGGGGTGATCAATAAATGGATGGCTTTTCAAGGTGCTCTGGGTCTTTCCTACAATACCTCCTGTACTTAACAAAATAATGCTATTTGGGAAGAAACCAGGGTCTGCCCAGTGGCCACGGAAAATCATCAAGGCACCACCTACAGCCATCTTTTAGACATATCACTTGGGCAATAGAGGGTATCAGTTTTCCATTGCTACCATGACAAATTACCATAAACTCAGTGGTTTAAAGCAGCACACTCTTATTCTCTTATAGTTTTGGAGGCCAGGAGTGCCAAATGGTTCTAACAAGGCCAAAATCTAGATGTCAGAATGGCTATGGGCCTCTGGAGGCTCTGGAGGAGAAGGTTTTTTTCCAGTCGCTAGAGATGGTCCACAGTCCTTGGCTTGTGGCCCCTTCTAGTAATCACGTCATTTGACCTCTGCTTCCAGCATCACATCTCCTCTGACTTGGAACCTTCTTCCTCTTTCCCTTCTCCGGATGTTGGTGATTACTCTGAACCCCCAGGGTAGTTCAGGTTAATCTCCCCATTTCAAAATTCTAATGTACAATAATGGCCTCTGCAAAGTTTTTCTTTTTTTTGGCCATGAAGGTAACAGATTTACACGTTTGGAAAATTAGGATTTGACCATCTTTGGGGACATTAGTCTAACCTATTCCTGTGCTGTCTGCTTCCTGGGTTCTGGAATATTCTAACATGCTTGTTTTGGGCTCAGTTAATCAGGGGCTGAAATGAGGTTGGTGGCTTCCATATGTTGATGCATTTCACGAGCAAGAGTATGTGCGAGTGGGAGTGGGTGAGGGACAGCGAGGAAAAGGTCCCAAGAGGACAGCTTTCTAAGGAGAAAAACATGCTGGAAGGAAGAGAAGAGGGTCATCGCTGTGGGCTGTGCTCTGTGTATGCTTCCTAGGTGGCGCCAGCGGTGAAGAACCTGGCTGCCCCTGCAGGAGACTTAGATTCAGGGTTGATCCCTGGATTGAGAAGATCCCCTGGAGGAGGGAATGTAAAATGTTCTTGGCTGGAGAATCCCATGGGCAGAGGAGCCTGGTGGGCTAGAGTCCATGAGATTGCAGAGTCCATAGCCAATAGTCTAGGTATCTTTGTATCTGTCTTGTATAATTAAATACTGACACAGTCACCCTGGTGGCTCAGGAGTAAAGAATCCACCAGCAATGAGGGAGCCACGGGCTCCATACCGGGTTGAAAAGATTCCCTGGAGAAGGGACTGGCAACCCATTTCAGTAGTCTTGCCTGGGAAATCCCATGGTTAGAGGAGCCTGGTGGGCTACAGTCCATGGGGTTGCAAGAGTCAGACACGACTGAGTGATTAAACCACCACCACCATCCCAAACAGCAGTCATAGGTGGATTCGTTCTCTTCCAGATAAAGAGACCAAGCTCAGAGGGGTGGGGACCACATAGCTATGAGGAAGAGACAAATTAAACTGAATGAAATTAAATCCGCTTAACTCCTTAAAGTTCCTCAGCTTGTCTGCTCCATCATCTTTCCCAGTGCCATTTGAAACACTTAATTGTTTAAAATTGTATATTGAGCTTATTTGATAATAATATTGTGTTTCATATATACAGCAAAGTGATTCATTTTTACATATACATGTATTTCTTTACCATGTGTTTTTTTTTAAGATTTGATTTCATGTTGGAGTATAATTGATTAACAATGTTGGTTAGAGTCAGGTGTACAGCAGAATGATTCCGTAATACACGCACGTATCTTTTCTTTTTCAAATTCTTGTCCCACTGAGGTTATTAGGGGATAGGAGCAGCGTTCCCTGTGCTATACAGTCGGACTTTGTTGTTTATCTCTTTTAAATATAATAGTGTGTGCATGTCAATGCATGGCAATATGTGGCATACATTCACTAGATAGGTGGTTCTCAGTATTTATTTTCATTAAAATACTCAGAGACGTTTTTCCTAATTGCCCCCCATGAAATATTGATACTGCCATATATTGAATACTTGTTTCAGTTCAGTTCAGTTCAGTCGCTCAGTCGTGTCCGACTCTTTGCGACCCCATGAATTACAGCACGCCAGGCCTCCCTGTCCATCACCAACTCCCGGAGTTCACTCAAACTCACGTCCATCGAGTCAGTGATGCCATCCAGCCATCTCATTCTCTGTCATCCCCTTTTCCTCCTGCCCCCAATCCCTCCCAGCATCAGAGTCTTTTCCAATGAGTCAACTCTTCTCATGAGGTGGCCAAAGTACTGGGGTTTCAGCTTTAGCACCATTCCTTCCAAAGAACAACCAGGGCTGATTTTCATTAGAATGGACTGGTTGGGTTTCTTTGCAGTCCAAGGAACTCTCAAGAGTCTTCTCCAACACCACACTTCAAAAGCATCAATTCTTCAGCACTCAGTCTTCTTCACAGTCCAACTCTCACATCCATACATGACCACTGGAAAAATCATAGCCTTGGCAAAGGCTAATAGAGTTTTGCCAAGAGAACGCACTGGTCATAGCAAATACCCTCTTCCAACAACATAAGAGAAGACTTTACACATGGACATCACCAGATGGGCAACACCAAAATCAGATTGATTATATTCTTTGCAGCCAAAGATGGAGAAGCTCTATACAGTCAGCAAAAACAAGACTGGGAGCTGACTGTGGCTCAGATCATGAGCTCCTTATTGCCAAATTCAGACTTAAATTGAAGAAAGTAGGGCAAACCACTAGACCATTCAAGTATGACCTAAATCAAATCCCTTATGATTATACAGTGAAAGTGAGAAATAAATTTAAGGGACTAGATCTGATACATAGAGTGCCTGATGAACTGTGGACTGAGGTTCGTGACACTGTACAGGAGAGAGGGATCAAGACCATCCCCATGGAAAAGAAATGCAAAAAAGCAAAATGGCTGTTTGGGAAGGCCTTACAGATAGCTGTGAAAAGGAGAGAAGCGAAAAGCAAAGGAGAAAAGGAGAGATATAAGGATCTGAATGCAGAATTCCAAAGAATACTTGTTTATGTACCATCTATATGCTTGTGCTTTAAATGTACAGTGAAATTTCTCTACTTCCCCAAGAAACAACTTTAACCTATTTTGGGGGTAATGTTGCCTTTCCCTGAAAATATATGCTTTGCCAAAATATATTATAAATGCATGGTCACTTAATAATATGTAAAAGCTTTATAAATTTGAAGTGATAGATCTATATCATTTAATTTGTTTTGTGAAAGTTGCTAAGTCATGCCCGACTCTTTGCAACCCCATGAACTATGCAGTTCATGGAATTCTCCAGACCAGAATACTGAGTGTGTAGCCATTCCCTTCTCAGGGGATCTTCCCAACCCAGGGATCAAACCCAGGTCTCCTACACTGCAGGCAGATTCTTTACTATCTGAGCTAGCAGGGAAGGTGGCTTATGTAGAAAAGAACCAGAGGGTCCAGGGAAGTGGGCCAAGCTCACAGAGACAGGAAAGACAGAACCAGGCAGATACTAAAGCATCCTGAATCCCACTCCAGCCCTCCCACCGTGCCGGGGTGATCAATAAATGGATGGCTTTTCAAGGTGCTCTGGGTCTTTCCTACAATACCTCCTGTACTTAACAAAATAATGCTATTTGGGAAGAAACCAGGGTCTGCCCAGTGGCCACGGAAAATCATCAAGGCACCACCTACAGCCATCTTTTAGACATATCACTTGGGCAATAGAGGGTATCAGTTTTCCATTGCTACCATGACAAATTACCATAAACTCAGTGGTTTAAAGCAGCACACTCTTATTCTCTTATAGTTTTGGAGGCCAGGAGTGCCAAATGGTTCTAACAAGGCCAAAATCTAGATGTCAGAATGGCTATGGGCCTCTGGAGGCTCTGGAGGAGAAGGTTTTTTTCCAGTCGCTAGAGATGGTCCACAGTCCTTGGCTTGTGGCCCCTTCTAGTAATCACGTCATTTGACCTCTGCTTCCAGCATCACATCTCCTCTGACTTGGAGCCTTCTTCCTCTTTCCCTTCTCAGGATGTTGGTGATTACTCTGAACCCCCAGGGTAGTTCAGGTTAATCTCCCCATTTCAAAATTCTAATGTACAATAATGGCCTCTGCAAAGTTTTTCCTTTTTTTGGCCATGAATGTAACAGATTTACACGTTTGGAAAATTAGGATTTGACCATCTTTGGGGACATTAGTCTTCCTACCACATACATCATTTGAGTTTGTCTGAAGCTGCATTGGTTTTGAAAGTGAAAATCCTGTATCTTCAGAATCTCTTTAGTCCTGGGGGAACCAGGGCCATTGGTCACCCTAAATGTGGGATGATGGGATGAGGCCTAAAATCCACACTTGTTGGAAAGGTTAGTAGTTTGTATTTTTCGCTCTGACTTGGACCCTTTTTAGGTCTGCAGTTTGGGCACCATCAGCCTCCCCTCACATTTCCTCCTATTGGTTGCTTTTCCTGTTTCTGTGCTTCTGCCTTACCAATCCTCAACTTAGTGTTTCCTGCCCCCCCGGCCCCCCAAAAGGCCAACTCCTGCTCACTGCAAGGCTGAACAGTATATATCCTAAACACTTCTCTTATCAAGCACTCATCAAGCCCTTATAGCGCTTAAGACATAATTACAAGTCGACTTCCTAGATTATAAGTGATATCTTTAATTCAACGTCTATTGTTTTTTGGTCAATAAGTCATATCCATCTCTTTTGTGATCCCCATGGACTGTAGCCCACCAGGCTCCTCTGTCTATGGGATTTCCCAGACAAGAATAATGGAGTGAGTTGCCCTTTCCTTCCCCAGGAGATCTTTCCAACCCATGGATCGAATATGTGTCTCCTGCATCTGGTACATTGGCATGCAAATTCTTTACCACTGAGCCACCAGGGAAGCCCAGTTCAAGGTCTAGGTCATATTTATCTTTGTTACAAAGGGGATTTCGTGGGTCTTTGACAATTATCTTTGATTCAGGAAGTACTTGCTGATTTGAAGTGAAGGGAAGAATAAATACATGCCTGGCTGGGTGGATGGTAGGAGAAATGGATGGGTAGGTGAATGGATGAGAGGATCCATGGAGGGCTGGATAAAAATAATCATCATATCGAGAGGGCAACTTAGAGGCTGACAGCATCTAGGCAAGGAAAGACGTATACCTAGAGTCACTAGTGTATATCAACCCAGAGAGGCAGCAATGAAAACAAAAGGATGTGAAGCAAAGGAAAGAAGAAAAGAGAAAAGAAGGGGAAAGGAAAAACAAAAACAAAACAAAAAGCCCCGGTGGTTTCCAGCCTGGACCACATGCCCACAAATAGATCTGAATCCCCCAGGTGGAATTGTTTTGGAAGTCCAGAGGAAGACACATGTAGCCCAAGCACAGACCACACCATTTATCCTTTTTAATTACCATTCCTACAGTCCAGACCCACACTAGGAGGAGAATGATGGCCATGCATTTTGATCTCACAGTTCTGTGTGGATATTTATCAGCCCCAGATATAAAGCCACTTCTCTGTCTACACTTCTCACATGCTAGGCGGCATCTTGCATTTTTGGAGGGCTGTGAAGGTGCTTAGTCCCTCAGTCTTGTCCAACTCTGCACAACTCCATGGACTGTAGGCCCCCCGGGCTCCTCTGTCCATGAGAATTCTGCAGGCAAGATACTGGAGTGGGTTGCCATGCCCTTCTCCAGGGGGTCTTCCCAACCCAGGGACCAAACCCAATTCTCCTACATTGCAGACAGATTCTTTACCCACTGAACTATGAGGGAAGCCCAAGAATACTGACGTGGGTAGTCTATCCTTTGAGTGTTACTTGAAAGTGTGCAGTTCTAGAGCTCAGCCTCTTCCTGAGTCAAAAAGTTTAGAGATCAGTGAATTCAGTTACCAAGTGGGTTCCCAGACCTCCCTGGGGCCATCTTGGAGAGAGACCTATGGACTTTTGACCTTCTGCTTCCCCAGCAGAGACTGAACTCCTAACTCCTGAATACTCGTAACAAAATACCCCCACTTTTTTGTGATGAGCCTCCTTTCTGTTACTGCCTCATCACCAATGGAGAATCGTCAGCAAAATATGAGAGGACAAGGTACCTTGGACTCTTTGACACTGCTAACTTTTGTCACAACCACTTCTTCTGCATCGTAAATGGCCTGGTATTGACATTCAGCTTGGGAGCCTCATCTATATCCTGGTGAGATCTGAGTTCAAGATCATCAAATATGGCAGCCTGGTTGTTTGACAAGGTGGTAGCCTACTAAATGTCAACTTTGTGGGGCCAAGACCAGTGTTTTGGGGTTTCTCATAATTCATGGGATTTTCTGGTGTATCCCCAAATTCGACCCTAAAGAAGTGCAATACCTCAGTGGGCTTTGGATGACACGGAGTGCCAACTCTGTCCCTTGGCAGATACATGCTTTTGAGGAATGAGCCTCAGTCTTTCCAGCCATTGCAGAGGGCTGACGTTTAAACCCGGGGGTCACTAAAGGTATTTCCAGCCTTGTCATTCTAAGCCAGGTATGCCTGGCTTTATTTAAGATGCTATGAATTTGTTAGTACACTAGCCTGTGCCTATTCTGATAGATAAGGTCAGGAAATATAGCTCTTACACATCTGCCGTTAAGTATTAACATAAATCATCTGCCTGAATCCTGGCTTTGGTTACTCTGTGGATCAAACCACGGCCCCGTAAGCACGATAATGATTGGTTATGGTGGCCATATGTCCTGGGTTTCTTTGGGCAGTCTTGATTTCAAATGTTCTGTCCCATCGACAGAGCTAGTGTCAGATAATCTATCCCAATTTTGATTCAAAAATATGGTCTCCATATGGCAGATGTATCTTCACCACTATGGGATAGAAGGCTTTCTTTACCCACGTACAAAAGCTCTTCCCTGCCTTCCTTTCCCCGGCAGACGAAGCTGCTTCTCTGAGCTCCCGCTGCAGTTGCTGTATCATCTTCATTCAACCACTTTCATTCTGGCGTCGTGTGTTGGACTCTGGCCCTCAAAAGGCAGGGACACCAATTTTTCATCTCTATATTTCTAGCACCAGTTCTGAAAAAAACTAGAAACAATTTTCAGGGATCTGTTACATGACACAGTAGAAATCTTCCTGAAAAGCTGAGGCTGTCCATGTTTAAATTAAAATATCTTTCTGCTAGAACAAGAGGATCTATTACTAGAAGAAGAAATTCTATACTATATGTTTGTTTTCCTTTTCATTCCCCCAGATAATTCTTTCAGCCTTTCTAAAAGATCTGGACTGACAGATGCCATTAGCTAGAAGGAGCTGATCTTGGAAGCTAAGGTTCTCTTAGCTCACTTGTGGCCATCAAACTGAGAGATCAGAAGAAAGAATCCATATTTTAAATCTGACAGGAATGCTGTCAGCTCTGCAGTCATAGTTTCCTTTGCAAATAAAAATCCAAATTGCAGCTTTTTAATTGCTTCAAGAACTAAAGAAGAAAACAGCCTTTTCAGAGTGCAAGGGGGCCAGAGGACCATCTCATGACCTTTAGAGAGAAACCTCAGCCACCCGTCTTGCATTTCTGATGGTTGGCTGCTTCTAGTACTGAGTGCCTTCCTTAAGTACCATTTCTTCCTGATCTCTCTAGATGAGCTTATCTCCCAGTTTCCTCCAACCCAGTGTCCACTCTGACAAGCATGTTAAGCTTTGGTCCAATATCATCAGGAACTTCTCCTTACTTTCTTGCCATCCCATTTGAGATGTCTCATGGTTTGATCATCATCTATTAGGCTACAACTCAGTTCTTCAAGGGTCTATATTCTAACCCCTTTGGCCCCAGTTCATCCAGAAATTCATCTTTTCCTTCAGCATTTCAGTGGTTGCTGATCCCATAAAGTAGCCCAGTCCTCCCACCCACCCCAACACACTTTTGAGTCTTTGCACAAACTCTTCTCTCTGGGTTGTGATTCTGCCTTTAGGCACCTTTAGACAATCCTTGCCTGGTTTTCAAAATGTTACTTGATTTTTCCTCTACCATGAAGCCTTTTGTCATCCACTAAATAGAGGTGATGATGATGGTGGTGATGAAAGTATCAATAATAAAACATGATGGTAACAGTAACACCCACATGTGTTTGGCAAGTATTAGGTGTTAAGTTGGATGTTAAATGCTTGGCACACTCTACCCACTATTACATGTTACAAAAAAAAAAATCTCAAATTAATAATTATTTGGATTAAAAAAGAAGAAAGGAATAAAAAAGAAAGATTTGGGGAGCAAAACTAATCCCAAGGACAAATAGCTACATTAGGGTAGGTCTGGGTTTGGGACCCAGCATCTGTCTGATCTCGAAGCCTAAGCCATTCCATACCTCATGGATCTTGGTTAAACCCTCCTTTATTGTATGGAGTATGGTCATCCCAAGTTTGCTGGGCAACCTGAGTATCTTAAAGACAGAGGCACTGCCCTATAAATTTATTCCTCATTAACCCTCCACATGGTTCCTGACACACCTGCCATGTAAGCAGACTGTGCTAAGTGAATGGAAACAAGGAGGAAACTCCTTCCTGGGGTTTTATTGTTGCCCAGAGGAACCTTTCAAACGGAATATATTCAATATATGCCCTCCACCCAGATCTGTGAACAGATTCACTGCTCTCACACCAAGGGACCACCATGATCTCCAGGCATCAACATTAGTCTAGACCTTTCTTACATCAAGACAACACCATGTGATATCACTTACATGTGGAATTTAAAATGTGACACCAAAGAACTTATTTACGAAACAGAAACAGACTCACAGCCATAGAAAACACACTTAAGTTTACCAAAGGGGGAAGGGGGTGGAGGGGCGATAAATTAAGAGTTTGGGGTTAGCAGATGAAAACTACTATCTATAAAATAGATAAACAGCAACGTCCTACTGTAAAACACAGGGAACTAGATCAAATACCCTGTAATAAACCATAAAGGAAAAGAGCATGAAAAAGAATATAATACATATGCATAGCTGAATCATTTTGCTGTACACCAGAATCTAACACAACACTGTAAATCTGCTATACTTCAATTAAAAAAAAATCATCTAGATCTTTCTTTTGGTTGTGGTATAAGCAGAACCATCAAGACTCTGAGCTGGCATCACACCTCTGTGATTCCTAGGGACCAGGCTGATGGTGAAGTCATTAGATCTCCCCCTTTCAAATGACTCAGTGCCCAGATGGTGAATATATTGAGTCTGGTATAAATACGAAACAGGGTCATAGCTGAAGGAAGCAAATGTTTCACGTGAGTTTCACTCACATGAGAGTGTTCTTTGTTCCCTTGATGGAGATTGATACTCAAAGATTCACCAGGACAACTTGAAGCCTCATGCAGTGAATGAATTGGCAAAACACATCCATCAATCAATAAGGGCAAAGAGGGGATCTGCTATCAAATCTGACCCAAACCAGCAAACACAACTCTATCTTTTTGGCCACTTAGTCAGAGGAGACTGTTTCCACATTCTGTTCCAACACAGAGCTGGTCTGCTTATCAGGAGAGCTGTGCTGATGAATTTTGTTTCAAGCACACTGCAAGCTTGCCCTTGCCTTTCACCTTACAACCAACTGAACCGGACTCACCCAGAGTCCTGAAGGCTCTCTTGGATCTGACTCACTGATCGCATCTCAGGAAACCTGTTAGGCACACAAACTGTTGGGGATAGTGCGCTCTGACCGGCTGGGCTCTGCAGTCCAGCTCCTGGCTCTCCAGAGTTGCAGCTCCTGGCTCTCCAGAGTTGCATTTCCCCCCTTGATTCACTTTCAGGAGGCTTCAGAGCTGGTAAATCAAAACACATCTGCTAACTGCCTACTGTGTGCTGACGACTCTGCTGGGATAAATGGAACTCTTGAGTTTTATAACCTTACACTGTCAATACAACCATGAAAATAAGCCAAGACTGAGATATAAAGCAACTGTAGGACCAAAAGGTCATGTGTATGTTCAAAAGTGGATTGTGTAGCTTCTCTGGAATTTCAGGAAGGAAGATGACTTCCTGGCAAAAGGGCTTCAGTAGGTGTTGGAATGTAAGTAAACAGAGAATGCTGTGGGTAAAGTCAAGTGTGTGAAAGTCGCTCAGTTATGTGTAACTCTTTGTGACCCCATGGACTGTAGCCCAGCAGGCTCCTCTGTCCATGGGCTTCTCTAGGAAAGAATACTGAGGTGGGTTGCCATTCCCTTCTCCAGGGCATCTTCCTGACCCAGGGATTGAATCCAGGTCTCCCGCATTGCAGGCAGATTCTTTACCATCTGAGTTAAACAGAACATGAAAGTTGAAGGTTCTGTCCAAGCCAAGATCTAACAAGAAGTTTGAGATGCAGGAGAGTGATCTAGACAGGAGAAAAGATGAGGTGGTCGGGAAGCATAGAAAGCATCCTTTCCCCAATCCACACCGTATGTGCTTCATTTGCTTGTCTACACAGACTTCTTTCTGCTGGGTTATAGAATCTTTTAAAATATGATGGGGATTTATTCAGTTCTACTCCCCAGTGCCCACTAGAGATCCTGGCCCATACTGTGTGCCCAGTAACTGTGCCTGGAAGAATGCCTGCTAGGTATAGGCAGCAGCTGGTCCTCTGTCAGCTGACTTGCAAGCATCATCTCAGGGAATCCACTCACCAGTCCCCTGAGGGGCAGGATGAGGAGCAGTGTGGTGTGGTACCCGGAACACAGGACCAGACTTTAGTTGGCTTTGGCTTCGACTATGAGTCATTTCCGACTCAGCGTGTGAGCGGGGGGAGGTTGGTCCTCCTCTCAAACCTTCAACATCTCTAACTATTGGTGAGAAAAGATGTTTAGACCATGACGCCTAGATATTCAGTATGACGGTGTTGTGATGAGTTTCTTATTTTCATACTTTCACAGCCCAAGTATGATCCCTGGGCTGTGGAAGTTCACACATGGGAAAAGTCACCAGGTTGGCTGTGAATCAGAATCAGATGTGCTATCGTCACGTGGACTCCTTCACCGGGTTAATGATAACTACGCTTGCATTGTTCTTTTCTCTGATTTCTCTTTGGTGAGTACCTGATATGTGCAGGTAGGATGCTCATGGTCACACCGACTTCTCACAACAGCCTCCCAGGCAGAAACCACCACTGGCTTCACTTTAAAGATGGGGACACTGAAGCGCCAAGTGAAGACAGGCTTGCCGAGGCCACCCAGCTACGTGACAACAAAATGCATTTCTGTTTCATTAACATCTCTCAGTGTAATGATCATCCTTTAGGATACGTAAGGGTGGCTTAGTGGTAAAGAATCCACCTGACAACGCAGGAGCCGCTGGAGACATGATTTCCGTCCCTGGGTCGGGAAGATCCCCTGGAGAAGGACATGGCAACCCACTCCAGTATTCCTGCCCAGAGAATCTCATGGACAAAGGAGCCTGGCGGGCTACAGTGCATGGGGCTGCAAAGAGTTGGACCCTGACTGAGCAACTGAGTACACACACACCCAAAATAGAAATCATTCCCCCCATATGTCTGTCTTGACTGCTCATCATTTATCCCCTTTTTCCACTGACACATGGATACAAAGAGCCTGGCTGCAGGCCTAGGACATAACTGGTCTTTGGATGTAACTTGTCTGAGATGGTACGTGACACCGAGCAGCTCATGAAAGAATATCACTTGAAATTTTCCCAAGAGTCCCTGGATAAAGCGAGCCATTCTGTGTGTGCACACCTACATACAGATCTACAAATTGGCAAGTTGGGTGCTTAGCCAAGCAAAGGTTTGTTTTGTTTTTCAAACCAATTCTAGCAAAATGAAGTGAAGGCTTGATGTCAAAATAGGATTAAGTTTGCCTTTTATTCCATTACTCCACACCCTAGTATATCCTTCTCTCAAACTTCACACGCATACAAGAAAGAAAGAAAACACTGTCTCTGTCTCATTTTTGGCATGAGCAATTGAAAATACCCCACCACACTTCTATCTGGCCCTGGTCTGAATGTTTTCAATTTGGTTAAGAAACACCATGATTACGTATGCCTGACATGCAAGGTTATCGCTTACGCGTGGATTTCTGTACCGGAATAAAAGAATTAACATGGCGGTAAAATGGCTAATGGGAAGCTAACCACGCTCGCAGCCCCTCACCAGAGCTGTCAGGAGCGGGGCCCTCCATGTCTGCTTCTGTCCCCTGACTCTTTGTGGCCCCAGAGTCCCCCTCTGCCTCCACGGGCCTCACATGACTCTGCTATAAGAAGATCAGACTACCAGTCAGCTCAGTGTGGTTAATTTCCTTTCACACACTTGACCTATAGTTTGGGCATGGATAACAGGTGACTTTATTCTTTCTTTGTTCAAACTACCAAGAGGCTGCAGAAATACAGAGAGTGGGCAAATATCAACAGCTGAAACATTTAAAAGAAATTCAGAGTTTCTGTTATCTTTTTGCTGTTGTTGCTCAATCACCAAGTCATGTCCAACTCTCTGCAGCCCCATGGACTGCAGCACACCAGGCTCCCCTGTCCTTCACCATCTCCCAGAGTTTGCTCGAATTCATGTCCATTGGGTCAGTGTTCCTGCTCTCTCTTACTCAGATAAGATGAAAAAAAATGTATCCTTATTAAACAAAATGAAAATTAACCTAAAATAGAATTATGTCCTGGGCAGGGGGCATGAAACCTACTTACAACACAACATTAGGTGGAAAAAAAAAAAGCTAGATGTGATCGTGTATTCAGTGTGTCTTCGAATATATGAAATAATATTTGCTAGAGGAGCAAAGTATGTTAAAATGTGAATCTCTGGATGATGCAATCATGAATGATTTTCATTTTCTTACCAATTTAATAGTCCATTTAGTCAAGCTATGTTTTTTTCTGTAGTCGTGTATAGATATGAGAGTTGGACCATTAAGAAAGCTGAGCACCGAAGAACTGATGCTTTTGAACTGGATGTTGGAGAAGACTCTTGAGAGTCCCTCAGACTGCAAGAAGATCAAACCAGTCATTCCTAAAAGAAACCAGTCCTGAATATTCATTGAAAAGACTGATGCTGGAGCTCCAATACTTTGGCCACCATGCAAAGAACTGACTCCTTGAAAAAGACCCTGATGCTGGGAAACATTGAAGGCAGAAGGAGAAGGGGACGACAGAGGAAGAAATGGTTGCATGGCATCACTGACTTGATGGACATGAGTTTGAGCAAGCTCCAGGTGTTGGTGATGGGCAGGGAAGCCTGGAGTGCTGCAGTCTATGGGGTCACAAAGAGTCAGACATGAGTGAGCCACTGAACTGAACTGACCTATTTAATTTAACTGACCTTCCAAGTTTCCTATAATAAGAATAAATTATCTTTTATGCTTATAAAAATATGTATCTATATCTATACCTATCTCTCAAATCTAGAAGTATTCCACACACACACATGCACGCAGGTAATGAGACAGCACCTCCGGTGCATGCTGTCAATTCACTTGCCAACTCTGTTGTATGAATCACGCCAGCTTTTCCGTGGAAAAACAAACCCCAAATAGCAGGCACAAAGCAAAAATTAGAGAACTGAGCCACTGGTAGGCCATTCGTCTTAGTACCATGTATATTCCAGGTCCTGAAGTCACCCTCTCCCCATTCTCAGCCTCCACTCCCCTCAGCTCCCGAGGGTTAGTCATGATCTGAACAGTATTGTTGTTGTTGTGTTAGTCGCTCAGTCATGTCCGACTCTTTGTGACCCCATGGACTAGCCCTTCAGGCTCCTCTGTCCCTGAAATTCTCCAGGCAAGAATACTGGAGTGGGCTGCCATTCCTTTCTGCAGGGGATCTTCCTGACCCAGGGATCAAATCCAGGTCTCCCGCATTTCAGGCAGATTCTTAACTGTCTGTGCTACCAATACTGTGCTCTGCAACAGTATTAAGATTTCCCAAAGTCCTTGCCCCAGCCCCCCACCCCACTCCCAGCTTGGCACCCCCTTGGGCAGAGCAGTTGTGTTGTCTCTGGCAGCACAGAGCTTCCAGGATGGGCAGTCCAGCCTGCAGCAAGAGCTGTCAGACCTCCAGGGAGGCTGAAGGTTAGACAGTGACAGACAGTGAAAGTCGCTCAGTTGTGTCCAGCTGTTTGCAACCCCATGTACTATAGAGTCCATGGAATTCTCCAGGCCAGAATACTAGAGTGGGTAGCCTTTCCCTTCTCCAGGACCTCTTCCCAACCCAGGGATTGAACCCAGGTCTCCAACATTGCAGGTGGATTCTTTACCTGAAATGCAGTTTAGAAGGTGATGCTTCTAAGAGGCATTCAAACTGAGCTCCTCAATGACATCAGAGTTCTTAGGTGATGTGCATGTAGGTGACTCTTCCAAGGACAGTTGTGGGGGTGCTTTTGAAGTGGATTGATGTGTTGTTGTCGTTGTTCAGTCACTAAGTGATGTCATGTTAAAATGTGAATCTCTGGATGATGCAATCATGAATGATTTTCATTTTCTTACCAATTTAATAGTCCATTTAGTCAAGCTATGTTTTTTTCTGTAGTCGTGTATAGATATGAGAGTTGGACCATTAAGAAAGCTGAGCACCGAAGAACTGATGCTTTTGAACTGGATGTTGGAGAAGACTCTTGAGAGTCCCTCAGACTGCAAGAAGATCAAACCAGTCATTCCTAAAAGAAACCAGTCCTGAATATTCATTGAAAAGACTGATGCTGGAGCTCCAATACTTTGGCCACCATGCAAAGAACTGACTCCTTGAAAAAGACCCTGATGCTGGGAAACATTGAAGGCAGAAGGAGAAGGGGACGACAGAGGAAGAAATGGTTGCATGGCATCACTGACTTGATGGACATGAGTTTGAGCAAGCTCCAGGTGTTGGTGATGGGCAGGGAAGCCTGGAGTGCTGCAGTCTATGGGGTCACAAAGAGTCAGACATGAGTGAGCCACTGAACTGAACTGACCTATTTAATTTAACTGACCTTCCAAGTTTCCTATAATAAGAATAAATTATCTTTTATGCTTATAAAAATATGTATCTATATCTATACCTATCTCTCAAATCTAGAAGTATTCCACACACACACATGCACGCAGGTAATGAGACGGCACCTCCTGTGCATGCTGTCAATTCACTTGCCAACTCTGTTGTATGAATCACGCCAGCTTTTCCGTGGAAAAACAAACCCCAAATAGCAGGCACAAAGCAAAAATTAGAGAACTGAGCCACTGGTAGGCCATTCGTCTTAGTACCATGTATATTCCAGGTCCTGAAGTCACCCTCTCCCCATTCTCAGCCTCCACTCCCCTCAGCTCCCGAGGGTTAGTCATGATCTGAACAGTATTGTTGTTGTTGTGTTAGTCGCTCAGTCATGTCCGACTCTTTGTGACCCCATGGACTAGCCCTTCAGGCTCCTCTGTCCCTGAAATTCTCCAGGCAAGAATACTGGAGTGGGCTGCCATTCCTTTCTGCAGGGGATCTTCCTGACCCAGGGATCAAATCCAGGTCTCCCGCATTTCAGGCAGATTCTTAACTGTCTGTGCTACCAATACTGTGCTCTGCAACAGTATTAAGATTTCCCAAAGTCCTTGCCCCAGCCCCCCACCCCACTCCCAGCTTGGCACCCCCTTGGGCAGAGCAGTTGTGTTGTCTCTGGCAGCACAGAGCTTCCAGGATGGGCAGTCCAGCCTGCAGCAAGAGCTGTCAGACCTCCAGGGAGGCTGAAGGTTAGACAGTGACAGACAGTGAAAGTCGCTCAGTTGTGTCCAGCTGTTTGCAACCCCATGTACTATAGAGTCCATGGAATTCTCCAGGCCAGAATACTAGAGTGGGTAGCCTTTCCCTTCTCCAGGACCTCTTCCCAACCCAGGGATTGAACCCAGGTCTCCAACATTGCAGGTGGATTCTTTACCTGAAATGCAGTTTAGAAGGTGATGCTTCTAAGAGGCATTCAAACTGAGCTCCTCAATGACATCAGAGTTCTTAGGTGATGTGCATGTAGGTGACTCTTCCAAGGACAGTTGTGGGGGTGCTTTTGAAGTGGATTGATGTGTTGTTGTCGTTGTTCAGTCACTAAGTGATGTCTGACTCTTTGAGATCCCATGAACTGCAGCAACCAGGCTCCCCTGTTCTTCATAATATCCCAGAGTTTGCTCAGACTCATGTCCATTGAGTCAGTGATGCCATCCAACCATCTCACCCTCTGCTGCCCCCCCTCTCCTCCCACCTTCAAGCTTTCCTAGAATCAGGGTATTTTCCAATGGGTTGGCTCTTCACATGAAGTGGCTAAAGCACTGGAACTTCAGCTTCAGCATCAGTCATTCAATGAACATTCAGGGTTTATTTCCTTTAGGATTGACTGGTTTGATCTCCTTGCTGTCCTAGGGACTCTTAAGAGTCTTCTCCAGCACCATAATTCTAAAGCATCAATCCTTGGTAGCCTGCAATTAATGTTCTGTCCATGATTCCATTAGGTAACCATGTTGATGGTCAATGTCCATGCCTGCTTCCTTCTGGTCCGAGTCATACCTCGAGGTCTGCAGATCTGGCGGAGGGATCCCTTGGCCAAAATAACTCTACTGTATCCAGGCGTCTTCCACCCCCTTCACTCCAAATGTCTGCAAGGACCAGGCTGAAGAATAGACTGTGAGTCCCCCGGGGGCTGGGGTTTCAACATCAGGCTGCCTCCCAGGAACCAGGAAGGGGTGTCTGGCAACCAACAGCCTGGACAAAAGGACCTAGAAAGCACTGGGGAGAGTCCAGGCACCCGATTGCCAACGCTCTGGTCTGGAGCATCCCAGCTGCAGCAATGCGTGACTGAGCCGGGCCCCACACAGCTGAGCAGAGCTGGAAGCCTTGGCCACACATTCCTGGTTTCAGCTTCACTTTCCCTGCCTGGTTCCTATTAGCGCTGCGGCTTTCCAAGCCTTAATGGCAGAGCTCTGGCTGGAGACAGGGACGGCCTGGGGCAGCCAGCTGCCAACCAGGTTATAATCCAACGAGATCTTTCCGGAGTCAGCCTTTACAGCCTGGACACTGGGATACTTACAAACTTCTCAGAAAGCAAACACACAAAAAACAGAACTCCTAACCTTGGAAGGCGGGAGGCTGGGCAGAAGCTCCTTTACTCACGGACAGAAGTCAGCCAGATTGAAAGTCCTGTTTGTCGGTAAACTTCGGCGTCCTTCATTGTGCTCCACGAAGGCTGCTTTCCATGGAGCCTGTCATCAGTGGCCAGGCCTTTGGCATCTTTGCCAAACTGAGAGAGGTGACTTTAAAGTGATGAGAGACCAGATGGGTCGGGGGTAGGGAGTCAGAGGGCCCCATCCCCTCTCACGGTACAGACTGTAGGGCAGGGGGTACTCTGAAACTCTAGCCAATGAGAAGCTGGCTCTATACAGATGAGAGATCCTTGTCCGCTAAGCCCTGGGCCAACTCAGCTGCAGGAGGGGGCACCCAGCCATCCTCTCTCCGGCTCTCTAGCTCTCCCGTGGGCTCCCTTCCAGGTCTTAGCCCTCTCCTTACACCCTCAGCTTCTCTGAGGCCCCCTCCAGCATCAGCAGAAAACCAAGCCATCCAATGCAGTGGTAAGTGTGTAAGAAGGGTAACGTCTAAAGATTGGGGTCAATGCAACGATGCAATGATGTTGTCTTTATTCCAGGCCCCTGAGGAAGTGGTTTTCCTACCCACTGTCTACAGAGTTCGCAGCATTCGGTGGCCTGACTTTTATGTAATAAATCTAGGCTCTTTTAGGAGGCACCTTTGCTAGGCAGAAGGCCTGAGCCATCACATTTTGAGCTACTGCTTACCAGTCCACTTTCATGATCTGTCTCCTTCATGTAGCCATTCATTTGCGTGAAACTTTTCTGCAGTGTCTACTGCATTCCAGGAGCTGTGTTTGTTGTTGTATGTAGAGAAGTGATCAAAGCGCGGGGCTAAAAGACATACAGATTTCAAATCTCATAATGGACACCACCTCAGACTCATGAAAATTAAAGTTTAGTGAGATATGCATCAGTGAAGAGTTAAGTGACTATAGAAAATAACAGATACTAGTGTAGAGAAGTGTAGGATGCTAGAGACAAGGGAAAGAAAGTCTTAGCCCTGTTCTGGGGGGCACTCAGGAATGATCCAGACATGGTATCTGAGCTGATTTTGAAGGATGAGTAGGCGTCTTCCGGGTGAAAATGGTAAGAGGTTATTCATGGTCAACGGAACAGCATATGCAAAGACCCTGTGGGATGCACAGAAAGACACCTACCCAGTTGGACCTTGAGACATACTCATGGAAATCAGAGGCAAAGAAAGCAGGGGCTTGGTCATAAAAGGCCTCCAAAGTAATGCTGTGGAGTTGACCCTTTATCCTGAAGGAGGGAGAGCCCTTGTAAGTTTAACAAGGATGTCCTTGGGGTTGGATGGACAGCTTGTATTTCTCTCTCTGGTAGCAATGAGGGGCATATATGGGACAGAAGGAGGCTGGGTCCACACAATTTGGGGGGAAGTTATTGCCAGAATCCAAGTGCTAAAGCATCAGGGATGGAGAAACAAATTCAAGATGCAGGAGACAGGATTCCATTCAGTGGGACTCAGCCTCAGGGACTGATTACTCAATGGAGGTACCAGAGACAATGCAGTTGAATGCCTGAGAGCGGTGATGCCCTTCACTGAATGATGGAAGGCCGGACACTCAGGTTACACGCGAAGCAAATGGTCTTCCCTCGTGTGGGGACGCTCCTGTCTCCCTCCGCCACCCTGCCCTGAGATGCGCTGTCCGTCACACTGCCAGCGGGGACCAAGAAGTCATTTGCACACTCCTTGGCAATCTGGATCTCATCCATTGCTGCTTTCCCTTCACTTTGAGAATAAATGAAAAAATCGACTCCTCCGGATGCCAGATTTGTGTTCCTGTGTTAGGAGATTGTTTTTTCTTTTTTGCATCTGTGTGTACGTTAAACAGCAAGAAGAAAGTCGCGAAACTCAAGGAGTTTCCCCAAAAGTAAATCAATTTGCGGTTGAATGTGCTGTGGAATTTGTTTGCAAACCTACAAGAGCGAAGCGAGCTTAAAAAAGATGCAGTTGGATGAGACTGCAAAGTTTTGGAAAGTTCTTTGAACACATGTAAACATGATATGTGTAAGCAAAT
Source organism: Cephalophus harveyi (assembly GCA_006410635.1). Taxonomy (NCBI): domain Eukaryota; kingdom Metazoa; phylum Chordata; class Mammalia; order Artiodactyla; family Bovidae; genus Cephalophus; species Cephalophus harveyi. Next base: position 137,361 of record SJYT01035444.1, read on the forward strand.
GTTTAACTTGCCTTTTTTACTTCTACAAATTATATTATGAAATCAGACGTCTGTGACTTCTTAAGAATGTCAAATCAGTGTATTCCTTCAAAACAGATAATTGCCTAGAGCTGCTCAGCTTCCAGGCTTGGGGCTTGGGAAGGCTGAGATTCCTGCCCGCCAGTGAATAGAAGCTTGTAGGAGAGATTGATTTGCGTAATGCAGGCTGGGGCAGGCGTGACCATGGGGAGGTGGGCTTGCTGGACACGGCCAGGCGGCCCTCAGAGAAGGAGGAAGAGCAAGTCCCTCTGTGCTTCCCCTTCCCAAGGACCTCGTGATGATTCCATTCCCTGCCCTGCCCTCCAATGGAAGAGACCGGCACGCTAACCTCTCCTCGAGAAGGATGGTACAAAATGTATTCAATCTGATATATGTCTCAGCACTGCTTTGATACTCTGCCCTCTGAGACCCAGGACTGAAGCAGCTAGAATTAAACTGCCCTTCTGGTGCCAAATGAGATGGAATTGGCCAGCTTAGCATTTGTGAGCACAGCTAAGGTGTGGCCAAGGTCATCTGATTGGGTGGCTCTAGTATTGTTCGTAGTAGAGAGCATCAAAGTGGTTCAGAGGCAAAGATGGAGAAGATACAGTATATGTGGCAATATTTCAGGCCCCCACATATAATTAGGTCATTATTACTAAGCACTTTTATTAGCACTGCAGCTGGACCAAGAAAGAGACCACCCGGGACCATTGCAGATCATTTCAAAGAACACATGGTCCCACTGAAATCAATAGGATATTGCCTGACCTCACCACTCCACCCCAAGATTCTCTTCCCACGCTGTCAAGCCCAGGCTAATAGCAACAGATGATCACTTTTAGGGGAGAAAGGACCACATAGTGCTTAATATGCAAGTAGGCTTTAATTTGATTCCTTGGGTGCAAAAGATGTCAATGAGACCACCATAATGCATATGCCACCACTCACTGGCCCAGTTAAATCAAGGTGTCATGGTTGTCTTGCATGATCCAGAGTAGATGTATGTATGATAGATTATTAGGGATGAAGTTTGCAGTTTTGTACATTATTTATTCCCAATTTATTAACTGCTTGTGGAGGTTATTTTGGAGAAGTCGTTTCACATTGAAAGTAAGCTCACGATGAAGAAATATGTGTCTCTCTTGATTTGGAAATGGTACAACCATAGGCTGTCACTTTTCAGAAGTCTGAGGAGGTTTTTATAGGCTCTCAGGGACTGGATTCAATACCACTGACACTTACTAAGTGTCTTCTGTTGGTGGTTTTTGTTCCAGACTCTTGACCAACTTATTAATCAAATAGGAACAAAATTGCCGCTAAATGTATACTGAAGGTGAAAGGCTGGGAGAGGCAGACTCTGCCTTCTGGGAGTTTGCACTCATTATCTGCATTCTGTCTTGCAAACACACACACAGACTCAATGAGGAATTTATGAATATTCTTTGTTTCCAGATGAGGTTCTTCTGATTCTTGGGGAAAGGAAGGCCTCAACCTAGGTCAGCCATGCAGTAAATGGAAGAGATGGAGGGAGAGAGAAGTCAGCATCTTGCAATCCCAAATTCATGACCTTTATGTTTTACCTTCCTTAGAAGTGGAATGTAAATAAATAAGTCAATGACATGGCTAGCTTGTCTTCACAGCTCCCAGAAAGCAATCAATCCTGTGTTCAGAGAACACAAGAATGCCTTTTGTATACAGTCCATCATTCTTTAACTGATGGGAAGAGATAAAAGGATGTTATTAATACTTGAATTGGTATAGCACAAGGATCTTGCCACCTTTCTCTCTTTAGGAAATTCCCTTTAAAAAAAAAATTCCAAAGGGATATCCATTAGTATACAATAAATACTTTCTCATCTCACAGAAGTTACAATGAAAAGGCTGTGTAGAAATTCAGATGAGAGTGCGTGAGTTTTATGAGGGGATTTCTTCACTTGTCAGAGATAGTTTTTATTTTGTAAATTAAAACTATTTTATATTTTACATGTGAGAAGGCCTAGTAGGAAAAATGAGAGGAATCCAGCGGCACCCTTGGAGCAGTCCATGCCCCTCTCAGTTGAGTTGGGGTGAAGATAATGCGCTTGCCAGAGGAAACTTCCCCAGGCATTTCCTTACTAAGCTTACACTCAGCTGTAAAAGCTCACATTCTTCTATTTTTTGGAGGTAGTAGCAGAGAGTTCAAAGAAGGCAATGGCACCCCACTTCAGTACTCTTGCCTGGAAAATCCCCTCGACAGAGGAGCCTGGTAGGCTGCAGTCCATGGGGTCGCGGAAGAGTCGGACACGACTGAGTGACTTCGCTTTTACTTTCATGCATTGGAGAAGAAAATGGCAACCCGCTCCAGTGTTCTTGCCTGGAGAATCCCAGGGACAGGGGAGCCTGGTGGGCTGCTGTCTATGGGGTTGCACAGAGTCGAGTCGGGCACAACTGAAGTGACTTAGCAGCAGCAGCAGAGAGTTGAACCATAAAGAAGGCTGAGCACCAATGAACTGATGCTTTTGAATTATGGTGTTGGAGAAGACTTTTGAGAGTCCCTTGGACAGCAAGGAGATCAAAACAGTCAATCCTAAAAGAAACTAACCCTGAGTATTCATTGGAAGGTCTGATGCTGAAGCTGAAGCTCTGATACTTTGCCCATTTATGTGAAGAGCTGACTCATTGGAAAAGGCCATGATGCTGGAAATGATTGAGGGAAGGAGGAGAAGGGGATGGCTGAGGTTGAGATGGTTGGATGGCATCACTGACTCAATGGACATGACTTAGCGACTGAATAACAGAGGATCCAAAAGTAACTTGGCAATACTTGAGTCAGGAAAAAGTACATTTGGAATCCAAGCCAGCTCTTTGTTCTCCAAACTCTATGCCCTCTTCATCTGCTATTCCACAGCCTAAAGCAGTGGCTGAGCTAAAGTTGGTCTTGTTACCAAATGGGGTAGGGTCCCGCTTCTCGCCATCCAAAAGCCAGTAAACAGGCCAGGTTGGTGAAAAGGAAAATTTACTCTATTTCAGATGCAGGCAACTGGGGGAGAAGGTGGACATCTGTCCAAAGGCCAACTCCTGCCATTGACAACAAGTGGGACAAGAGCTTTTATAGACAGAAGGAGGCAGCTACATGCAGAAGCAGCACAGTCAGCTCTAACAGCCATCTTCAAATTGATCATTGGTGGTCTCATCAGTGTCATCTTGATTGTTTTAGCTACAGTTAATCTTCAGTTTGCCTTGGAGATGAACAGAGATCATTCTGTCGTTTTTGAGATTGCATCCAAGTACTGCATTTCGGACTCTTTTCTTGACCATGATGATGACTCCATTTCTTCTGAGGGATTCCTGCCCATAGTAGTAGATATAATGGTCATCTGAGTTAAATTCACCCATTCCAGTCCATTTTAGTTCGCTGATTCCTAGAATGTCGACGTTCACCCTTGCCATCTCTTGTTTGACCACTTCCAATTTGCCAAAACTGAGCGACTGAACTGAACTGAATCTTCAGTTCCATGTTCGGTTTGTTACCATATCTTTGAGACCAGTTCCCAGAAGTGCGGCAGCTGACGTCGTGGCTACAGTCAGGTCATCATGAGTTAATTTCTCCACCTGGGGTTTCAGTAGCTATAAGACAATTCACAGAATATGGCTCAGAATAATGTCTATAACCCTTGAGAAAGAACAAAGGTCCTTGACTATGCTTAATGACTACATTATTATTAATTAGTCTCCTTTGACTGTTTTCCTTCATTTCTGCATGTTCTCATTTCTCTGATTAAAGTTGTTCTTTGACTAAAGTTTTCCACAAACAAAAGGCAAGCTGAGGACTGGGGAGTTTGGAGGCAGGGGCAAGGACCATAGGATTCTGCTCCATTTCAGTCCTGACTTAAAAGAGCCAATTACAGGCACCTCTTTCCAAAATCACACTAAGGGAGATAGCTTGAAATCAGCCATGGTGAGTTTGACTATTACACCATGGAAACAGTCAAAACTGCTACCAGTCAAGGCATCACTGACTCAGTGGACATGAGTTTGAGCAAACTCTGGGAGATAGTGACGGACAGGGCAGCCTGATGTGCTGCAGTCCATGGGGTCACAAAGAGTCAGACACGACTGAGTGACTGAACAAGCACCATTCAGCTGTTTTCCACAGAGTTCTGGTTGTTAAACTTCACTGGCACATCACTGTTCCTCTGCTTCTGGTCTTCATATGTTATCAAAAGAAGATATTATAGCATGTCTTTATTATTGTTTGGCTCTTTACAAGGAGGCACTCTTAACCCTTTTGGGAAATATAAGCAGGCATTGCTAAGAAAGCAAGTTCAAGGATACTTTAAGCTAAATCATCTCCCAAGGCATTTTAAAACCATGGGTCTCCCAGCAGGTTCCGACTATGGGCCCCCGGACAGCAATACCTGGTCTGTCATTAGCACAAGCTGGTGTTAAAATTCTGGAAGCCAGAGTCCCCTTCATCTCGGCAGACCAGGGCCACTGACCACAGAAGTCCTGTAGGAGTGTTCAGAAATGTGTTCTTGTCTGGAAACAGGCCATGTCTCCCAGAACAAGCAAAGAGAGCATTTCCAGATGACATCAGCCCAGAACAGAAGAGGTTCCTGCCCTGATATCAAAGGACAAGAAGATGGGAGAATGGGAGAGGATGAAATCATACTAATGGCAGATCCATGAGCAGTTCTTTTTTTTAAGCATCAAAATCATTAACATCTGCTCTAGAGTTATAAGAATGGTTACCTTTAGCCACCCTCATCAGATGTATCCTCTCTAAGCTAAGCAAAGAGCATCAGATGTGAACCTGGAACAACAACAACAAAAAAAGCTGAATTTATATATATATATATTCATATTTTGTGTACTCATAATGTGTTGAGAAAAAAATAACAGTGAAAATTAAAAAAATAAATAAATAAACAAAACATCCTATCCATTTGGGTTTGAGGGTTTGAGAATGGACCAAAAGCTTTGAGTGGCTTGTGCTGTTTCCCTAATCAGAATATACCTTAGGTTATGTCTGCCACCTCCAGTATAAAACCCCTCTACACATACACATCCTCCCTCAAGGATAGGATTGTGATATTTCCTGAGCCAAAAGAAAAACTGTAGGTACACAGTCTGAGAAGATCAATTCTTGGAATATTTCCATGTCAAGAGGCAGTGTAGAGGCTATACTTTTTATTCTTTCATTAGTGGGATTGTAGAATCCTTTTTGTTTTATTAAAGACAATGGCATGGAAATTCTGACATCACACTGTTCCAGAAATAACCAAATAAGACAATTGGAACATAAAGTTTCTATACTGATGACACACAATTCTAAAATACACACACACACGGGTGAATGAAATCCAGCCATCTCCTTGCACTCCCCCTTCTCCTCTGCTTTTCTTTGTCATCATTATTGTTGTCATCATAATCATCGCAATTTGACCTTCAGAATCATATTCAGAGGCATTCCTTCCTCTAAACCACAGCAGATTATTTCCCTTCCCTCTGTCCATTAGCCACAATTCACATTTCTCCTAGAATTCCCTTCTGGAAAACTGGTAAAAGGAAAGAACCCACTTTTGTCCAAACTTCCAAAGACCAAACTTGAAAGAGGGCACATTTCCAGGAAGTCACTAGACTCATTGAAGGGAAGAAGGAAAATTTACTTTGAGTCCAAAAAAAAAAAAAGCACTCTTTACCTCCCCAGCATGCCCTTCTCCTGAGCCATTACACCCAGCCATCCAAATGCACAGTTACACATGGCTTTAAAGCCCACCTCTCTTTCTGATGAACTTTAATGGAGAATTGAAAGTGTAGATCCAGCCCTGGCATTCCCAGTGCAGTTAAAAAAAGCCCTGTGGTTTGGTTGTGCTGAAGCGATATTGCTCAACAGTTAATGTAATCATATTACAAGAGCTTGTATTAAAATCATATGCAAGACGAAAATCGGTCTGAACGGCAGCAACTAGAGAAAGACAAAGATCTGTGAGTTGTCATAATTCGTAAAGACATTTTGGTAGGAGAAAAGTACTGACAAACATACACACGTACACAGAAGAACCGATGAAGCCTGCGAGGCAACTGGAAATGCAGAGATGGGTTCCAGCAAAAGCTCCTCTTCACGTGTTTATCTTCCACAGGATAGAGAAGCGCGTCCAAGAAAGACAGTGTGTTAAACAGTGATGGTCACCTCAGGCCTCACCTGGGCCAGGGCAAAGCCAAGTCCAGCTTGATAGATTGGGATACTGAGCATTCATTCATTAGCTGGGAGTTTGCCAGGCAGGACATGGCAGGTAGCCACTTGAAAGCCCACGGCTTTCCTGGTGTGGCCCTGGTTTTTGTTGGCAGTTTAACTCTGCTATTTTATATGCTCCTGTGGTAAGGATTAAGTCTATCAAAACTTCAAGATTTCTTATAATATGAGACACACAGACATAAAATCAGACTCCCATAACCAGTCCTCCTCCCTTCAGCATGCAAGAGAAAAATCAGATCTTTTTTTTTTTTTTTTTTTTAACTTTTAGTACCTGGAATCTAGTTCAAACACTCTTTCATGGAACCAGAAGCATCAAATGTTAGGGTTTCTCAGCAGGACTTTACACAAACCTAAAACCTTGCCCAGTTTTCCACTTGCCCTCCGGGAAAGGATCTGTAAAGCGGCCAGAGAGGATTCACAGTACATCATGGTGTGAGAGCAAGTCAAACACAGGAAGGGCCTAGTGATGAAGATTTTAAGACTTCAAGAGCCTTACAAGGCCTAGGACTTGTCTCCGACTTTGGCTTGGGAGCTGCAGCAAGAACACAGATGCTTGCAGGATGACCACCTCTTCATTTTTTTTTTTTAACTTGCAGGAAGGTGTCCTTTACTCTTTCCACTGTGTGTTTGGCTGGTTTCAACTTAACATACTCCATCCTGGCTTTAAAGGGGTGGGCCCATCTCAGAACAAACTGCTCAGCGTAATCTATTCTTACAACAAGCGGTCAACTTTGGAAGGAGGAATACGACCTGATGCTAAATAAAGCCTGAGAATGTTTCACACAGCATGCTTTGGAGAGAATGCCTAGACCATACCATGAGAAACGCCTTCCCAGATGACACACAAAAAAATGTGTTTTCCTTAACAGACCATTATGAACTGGTTCAACCACTTTGGAAGTTTCTTTTTTTTCTTTAATCAGTTTTTTTAGAAAAGTTTTTTTAGTGGTTAGAGGGCTATGTCTGCCTACATTTTCTTCTTCTATTTGATTTATTTTTATTATTATTATTTTTATATTTAAAACTTTTATAAAAGATGGATTAGCATGGTTAATCTTATTGGCATTATTATCCTGGTCAATGTAGATTTGGACATGGTTTTAATTAATGACTTTAGCTACTGCAAATTCAGCAAAAGCAGAGCCTTTTTGGCATATGTGTGTGTTGTGGGGAGGTGAACATTACATTTATGGCAATTGCTTTCTGGAGTTTATTATTTTCTCTCCCATTATACACTTCTCAGTATTTGGTCTGGCTCCTCTTTAAAAAATGTAGTGATTTCCTCTCCAATGATGTAATCTTATGAAAGACCAAAGTTTTGCAAACTTGAATTTAGCAACGGGAATTCCCAGTATTTATATGTGTGTTAACATGAATATATATATTAAAAAAACCTCGAACCAGCCAAGTAACTGCAGCTCACACTTTATGTTTTATTTATTTTTTATTCTTCCTGTCTTTTCTCTTGCTCCTGCTCTCTCTCTCTCTCTTGTTTTTGTTTTTTTTTTTCTGAAGATATTTTAAAGCACTTTCTAAGTGCCAAAGTCTGTGTTTAGATGGAGAAAGTAGAGATGACCAGACAGTTCTTGACCTTATAATATGGGGTGATAGATAGTCAGCCAATAAAAGAGAATTAAGAATGGACATATGTGTGTGTGTGGTACAAAGCATATGCTGGATTCCTGAGGAGCCTTCTGTGAGCCCCCAGTTCATCGTGGGTTGAGTCCTCATCTGGTGCAAGGACGGGGCATAGGAATCATCCCAGGGAAGCTGGCATTCTTACTAAGTCTTGAAAGATTTGTCAATAATACCCAGGCAACTTGAGATGCGTGGGTGAACTGGATACTTGAATGCCACCAACACAAACAAAATCCGTAAAAAGAGAAAGCGTGCCAGGTTCCTGAATCTGCAAGGAATCTGGTGCGTATATAATGTGCAAGAAAGGGGGACAAGAGATTTGCAGGGGCCAGAGATAAAGAACACTGCATGCTTTGCTAAAAAGTTTGAACTTGGTTCTTTAACCAATTAGCATATCAGACTTTTGCGTAAAGAAAAGAAAGAAAGAAGACGGCTTATGGCCCAGTGGTAAAGTGTGCAGATTGCAGTCTGTGGAATCTGGGTGACTGAGTTTGAATTAGCGGCATGGTCTTAATCAAGTTATATCAAGTCTCCGTGTGATGAAGGCTTTCACAGTTATAAAGTGGTAATGATAAGTATTATTCCTAGCTCCAAGTATTGATGTAGACAAGCATCTTCAGTAAATCTGCTATAGCAACAAGAATAGAATACGGAGTAGTGGGAAGGTGATGAACAGAGGAAATTAGCCAGACCTTCCCCTGGAACCGGCTGTGACCACTGATTAGCCATGCAGCCATGGGCAGGTGACCTCACCATATGGTCGTATGACCTGGCTTCTTCATCTGTCTGATTGGGGTAAGGAGAACTGCCACAGGTGGTTGCAACGACCAAAGGAGAGAAAATGCAGACGCGTTGCTCACTATAAATTCTGGCACCTGTTTATGCCCTTGATCCCTCAGTCTCTTCCTCCTTGACCCTGGAGATTGATGCCAAGAAAATACCACTTATGTTTCTGGGCTTTTGAGAAAGTTTGAAGCCATAACTGTTTAATATAATACAGATATTGAAAATAGAGGTTTCTCATGGAAAACAAACAAATGAAACACTGGGTTATGTCTCTATATGAATTCAACAAGCCTTGGAAATTAAAGGAATCTTAATCAGAGGTCTTTGGAAACTAATATTCTCACACTTGAGTCATAGCACTGGCAATTAGACACCCTCTTTGGTACCCTCTCAGGAGACAGTGACTGACCTGAGAGAAAAGACTACAGGAGCTTAAGCCAGGGGACTTTCCATTTAAGCAACAGTGAGACTCAGTGGTGGACAGGTTCCATCCAAACATACAATGTTTCCTCTTAGGTATTTACTCACAAGCTCCCAAGTCAAAATTGACAACAAAGTACTTCCAGATGTTGGATAAAAACTCGTAGCATGGAATATTATCACCAAAACAAACAAACAAATACAAGAGAAAACCACCGGAAATAGAGACTGCATTGACCAGAAGAAAGTTGCTAATAAACATAATCACTATACTGAGTGAAATAAAAAAAAATATATTGCATCCAATAAACATTAAAACACAATGAAATAATATTCAGAGAATAAGATAGAACCCTTTGAGTTCAAAAAACAGAGTGAAGTGAAGTGAAGTCGCTCAGTCATGTTTGACTCTTGGCGATCCCATGGACCTGTAGCCTACCAGGCTCCTCTGTCCATGGGATTTTCCGGGCAAGAGTACTGGAGTGGGTTGCCATTTAAGTACAGGGAAAAAAAATCCCATAAAGAGATTAAAGATTAGATTGGGAAAATTTTCAAGATAAATAAAAAATTCAAGTATATAAAAATGTGGCAATAAAGATAAATAGGTAAATTTAAGAAACTTAGTATTTTCTCCATATGAGCTCCAGGAATAGAAAACAAAAGAACATTTTTCAAGATATAATACAAGAAATTTTCTTCAGAATGGAAATATGTAAGTTTCCATTTGAAAGCTATTCCATCTCTCCAAGGGCTTCCCAGGTGGCCCAGTGGTAACAAATCCACCTGCCAATGCAGGAGACAAGGGTTTGATCTTTCCGTCAGGAAGATCCCCTGGAGAAGAAAATGGTAAGCCCTCCAGTATTAGCAGGAGAATCCATGGACAGAGGAGCCTAGCAGGCTACACTCCATGGAGTCACAAAGAGTCAGATATGACTTAGTGACTGAACAGCAACTATCTCGCCAAAGTGGTTGACGCAGTTCCAAGAAAGCCATCCGTATCAAGGCACGTCAACATAGAATCTCACGACACAAGGAATAAATACAGCATCCTGTACATTCACAGAAAAAACGAAAGACAACTAGATTTGAAAGATGAGAAAATTGGGTTTCTCAGCCATGATAATGAAGCTAAATGACAGAGGAGCAATGCCTTTCTTATTATGAGAGAATATGACTTCCATTCAAACTCTTAACTATGAAGGTAAAATGAAGAAATTTTCAGACTTGAAAGAGATTGAAATTTGAACTTCCATAAGCTGCCTTAGGAAGTTACTGGTTTGTTCTCCAACAGAATAAATTATTAAACCAATAATAACAAAGAAAGAATTCCAGACAAGGGGATGCAATAGAGAAAGAGGCAGAGAGAAATTCTGAGCTGAGAGTGAAGACTTCTCAGTCAAAGCTGAGAAGTCAGCCTCTGAAACAGCCTATCTCACTGAAGCATGACAAAGAAATGGAGGATGGATATTTCTGATGGAAAAAAAAAAAAAGATTTCTAGTAAACTACCAGTGTTCGACCAAATGTGAACCATATTACAATTTTTAAGATAAAAATTAGATAAATAAATAGTGATACAGAAAATTAAGCAAACTAAATAATAATTTTAAAAAGAGTCATTAACTTCAGGGAAAATAGCTTCACCACCAACAATATAAAATTGTAATCAATAAGTGGCTCAGTATTTAACTTATTCAAACACTTATGATTTATGAAAAGCTTCTATTAAAACTACATAGGAAGTCCTGTATGTGTATATTTTAAGAAAGCTAAGTCACTCTCTGTAGGAAGTTAAAATTTATTTATTTTAAGCTTTTTATTTTATAGTGAGATATGGCCGGTTAACAATGTTTTTGATAGTTTCAGGGGGACAGCAAAGGGACTCAGACATACAAATACATATACCCAATCTTTGCCAAGCTTCTCTTCAACCAAGTGGCCACCTAACCTTGAACAGAGTTCCCTGTGCTATACAGTCGGACACTTGCTGGCTATTCATTTTAAATATAACAGTATGTACAAAAGAGAAAATCAAGATGTAATGGTATTATAAGAATATCATTTATAAAATGAGGAGTAAATATCATCAAAAGACTAAAGAAATTAAAAATGTTTGCCTCTAGAAAGCAGGAGTCTGGAGTCTGTGTTGAGTCTGTGTTTATTTGTATGGTAATTCTTGTGCTACCATTTGACTTTTTAAAATGATATCCACCTACTACTTAATAAAAATTTCAGAAATTCATAAAAGGAAATATTAGATTTGATGGTTATGACTGACATTCATATGAGGTAACATTCCAATTCCAAAGAAAGGCAATACCAAAGAATGCTCAAACTACCGCACAATTGCACTCATCTCACATGCTAGTAAAATAATGCTCAAAATTCTCCAAGCCAGGCTTCAGCAATACATGAACCGTGAACTCCCTGATGTTCAAGCTTTATAAAAGGCAGAGAAACCAGAGATCAAATTGCCAATATCCGCTGGATCATGGAGAAAGCAAGAGAGTTCCAGAAAAACATCTATTTCTGCTTTCTTGACTATGCCAAAGCCTTTGACTGTGTGGATCACAAGAAACTGTGGAAAATTCTGAAAGAGATGGGAATACCAGACCACCTAACCTGCCTCTTGAGAAATCTGTATGCAGGTCAGGAAGCCACAGTTAGAACTGGACATGGAACAACAGACTGGTTCCAAATAGGAAAAGGAGTACGTCAAGGCTGTATATTGTCACCTTGCTTATTTAACTTATATGCAGAGTACATCATGAAAAATGCTGGACTGGAAGAAACACAAGCTGGAATTAAGATTGCCAGGAGAAAGAGCAATAACCTCAGATATGCAGATGACACCACCCTTATGGCAGAAAGCGAAGAGGAGCTAAAAAGCCTCTTGTTGAAAGTGAAAGAGGAGAGACCGAAGAATTGATGCTTTTGAAGTGTGGTGTTGGAGAAGACTCTTGAGAGTCCCATGGACTGCAAGGAGATCTAACCAGTCCATTCTGAAGGAGATCAGCCCTGGGATTTCTTTGGAAGGAATGATGCTGAGGCTGAAACTCCAGTACTTTGGCCACCTCATGCGAAGAGTTGACTCATTGGAAAAGACTCTGATGCTGGGAGTGATTGGGGGCAGGAGGAGAAGGGGACGACCGAGGATGAGATGGCTGGATGGCATCACGGACTCGATGGACATGAGTCTGAGTGAACTCTGAGAGATGGTGATGGACAGGGAGGCCTGGCATGCTGCGATTCACGGGGTCGCAAAGAGTCAGACATGACTGAGTGACTAAACTAAACTGAACTGAATAACTTAGTTCCAATATCTGGGGGGAAATACAAGCATAAACTAAAGAAAAACTGGAAAATAATAAAAACAATAAAATGTAGTGAGCATCTGCTAGGTTCCAGTGGTGACAGTTAGATAATAGATTCACCATCTTGTGTGGTCCTCAACATAAGCAGAAGTCACATGCTATGATTTTCAAACTAAGCTGATCAAGGTCATTGAAGGCCAGAAGGCCAGTGAATGAATAAAGCAGAATCTGAATTCAGCAGATTTGACTGAAAACCCCAAGAATATTCCCGTATCCCATGCTGTCTTTTGGGATCCAGCGCTGGTTATTTAGGGCTTCCCTGGTGGTGCTAGTGGTAAGGAACCCACCTGCCATTGCAGGAGACATAAGAGGTACAAGCACAGTCCTTGGCTTGGAAAAATCCCCCAAAGTCATGGCAACCCGCTCCAGTATTCTTGCCTGGAGAATCCCATGGACAAAGGAGTCTGGTGAGCTACGGTCCTTAGGGTCACAAAGAATCCATTTCTGTAGATGTCAAAGGCGTCCTGGGCTGTAAGCATTTTGGGGCTAGAAAGCCGCAGCTGAAGGTAAGCTGGCTGCCCTTTCATGAATAGTTAGTTTGTTGTTGGGGAAACCAAAGAGCGGATATTTGTGTTAGTCTTCTGTTGTCATTTTAGCCGGTTAGCATCTGTTGAGTGACGTACAGCAACACAAACACATGATCTCACGATTTTGTAGGACAGAAATCTATCTCCATCTCACTGAGCCACTGTCAAGGTATCAGCTGGCTTGTTCCTTGCTGAAGCCTCCAGCGGAAAATGTTTCCTTGCCTTTTTCTGTTTATAAAGGTCTTCCTCATCCCTCAGCTCAAGGACCCCTTCCTCTTCCTGCAAAGCCATAAACATCACATCCTTCTTGAGTTTTCTATAGTTACTTCTCCCCCTGACTCTGAACTCAGACAAGAAAGGTCCACTGATTTTGAGGATCTTTGTGATTACATTTAGGACCCCAATCAGATAATGTAGAATAATTCCCCCATCTCAACATCTGAAAGACACCTGCAAAGTCCCCTTCCCACCAAAGGTAATGTACTCCTGGGTCCTAGGAGTGCTCCTGGGACTAGGATCAGGACATCTCTGGGCGGCCCTAATCCTGCCCATCTGAGGACTTCATCACGTGGGCTCAGTGGTTTTCTACAAACAGCTGCTGCCTTCCAGGACGGGCCACCCCCCCTGGCCGCCTCTGCCTTGTGCAGCTGGGCAGCACACATGGGGAGACGCTTCTTGCTCCTTTGTACAAATGCAGCGCTGAGATGACCAAAACACAGAATAAAAACCAGACACTTGAAGCAGTCACTCTGCCCGGCCCTTGGTTCAAGGATGACGCTATTGTTCCCTCCCCATTCAAATGTGTGCCTTTGGAAGACGTCTCCCTTTTCTAATTCATCATTGTCTGTGAAGGAGCCTTCGAGTGCAGGAGAAATTCAGCTGTGCCAGGGCATTCAGCCTCCATGTGCATTTAAGGCTGCCGGTGGGGCAGGGTGACCACAATGAACCCCAAGGACATTGCTCACAATGTCCCACAGACCCAGCACAGCTCTGTGTGAGGGAGCAGAGCCAAGGAGGATGTTTGTTTGTGCATGCTATTTCCAGGTCCTGGGGAAAGAGACGGTCTGTTTGAAGACCTATGCCTTGAAAGGCAGGCAGTTTTGAGTGCAGATTTTGCGGTGCTCTGTCACTTGGAGCCTCAGTTTCCTTTCTTGTCAAGAAGGAAAATGACATCTACTGATGGGGCATTGTAAATATTAGATAAAAAATAGCATTAAATAAATATTAATCACAAAACTCCTAGCATGAGGCCAGGACTGTATACAGCAGCCAAGATACAGTGTCTATTTTATCTCTGATTCTGTTCATTCTCCAATCTGTACCATCATTTGTACCTAATCTGCACAGAACATGGAAATGTGATGTCAGCAGCTATTTTCACAAAGCCAACTCAAACCTGGTCTTGAGAAACTTGGGTTTTCTGGGTGGCTACAGGGAATTAAAAGACGCTTACTCCTTGGAAGAAAAGTTATGACCAACCTAGACAGCATATTAAAAACCAGAGACATTACTTTGCCAACAAAGGTCCGTCTAGTCAAGCCTATGGTTTTTCCAGTGGTCATATATGGATGTGAGAGTTGGACTGTGCAGAAGGCTGAGCACCAAAGAACTGATGCATTTGAACTGTGGTGTTGGAGAAGACTCTTGAGAGTCCCTTGGACCACAAGGAGATCCAACCGGTCCATTCTGAAGGAGATCAGCCCTGGGATTTCTTTGCAAGGAATGATAAAGCTGAAACTTCAGTACTTCGGCCACCTCATGTGAAGAGTTGACTCACTGGAAAATACTGTGATGCTGGGAGGGATTGGGGGCAGGAGGAGAAGGGGACGACCAAGGATGAGATGGCAGGATGGCATCATTCACTCGATGGACGTGAGTCTGAGTGAACTCTGGGAGGTGGTGATGGACAGGGAGGCCTGGCGTGCTGCGGTTCATGGGGTCGCAAAGAGTCGGACACGACTGAGCGACGGAACTGAACTTACTGACAGGGACATAAATCAGCAATGCAGTTATGTCACAACATTAGAGTGGGCCCATCATGAATGACAGAGGTGAAACTCAGGGGACTTTTCACCAAGAAGGTCGCCTTTGGTCTGGGCCATGGGAGATTTCAGAGGAGAGAAGAAATGAGAGATATTTCTGGAAATGAGGAAAGTCTGTGCACCTGCTGAGAGGGAGAACTGGGCTTGGGGTGTTCAAGAAAGACTCAAGAATTGATGTGCAGAGACCAAATGTGGCATAGACATGGAACCATGTCCCCTCCTGGCTTCCCAAGGAAGGCTGCAGTGTCCTCACGGGACTCCCATCGTCCCACCCACCCCAGCGGAAGGTAGGATGCTCTGCCCTTGCAATCAGGGGAGAAATTCAACAGCTCTGCTCTGAATGAAGCACATGTCTTGATTGTGGACAAGAGAAAGTCTCCCTGTGCTTGTTAAGGTCCAAATACTACTCTGACATTGAAGAAGAAACTGCAACCCACTCCAGTATTCTTGGTTGGGAGATCCCAAAGACAGAGGAGACTGGTGGGCTACAGTCCATGGGGGTCACAAAGAGTTGGACACAACTGAGCACATGCATGTACAGACCTCAGACACAGATTATATGTGTCGTTTGCGCCACCTCCTGTCACCTTTATCATATCCTTGAATGATACACAGCATTCACCCAGAGTCAAAGGATAGGATGAAGCTCAAACACAGAGAGGTTAAGTAACTGGACCGAGGTCACACAGCCAGAGGTGCATGTTTTCACCAAGGTTGGGCTGATCTTAGATTTTGCATGTTTCCACCTTCTGCTCTGCATCTCTCGCTCCCCTGGGCCTTCGTCTCCCATCGCTACAGCCAGGCCCTCTTGGCTCACTTGATTCCAGAAGCACATGTCCTCCTGGAGCTCCATGTGTGTGTTTTTCTCCCTTACTATAAATCAGTTTCAGATCACTGGAGATGCAATTTCAAATCTCCTTTCCAGTTGCATTTGGATATGTATAAACACAGTGGAGATTGTAGACCACATGTAGAGATCTCTGGCCAACATTCAGTTTTTTCCTAAGCTGGTCTTGATCTTCCTCTGGGTCACACCCCCGTGCCAGATTGTTCTCTATCTCCAGAGTCACTCTGTACCCCAGGCCTTCACTCACTCCAATCTCTTTTTTTGTAACAGGCACCCCTTCTCCTAATTCCGTATCATTAATGACAAATGAAAAGACGACAGATTCTGGCATCAGGAAAGCATTTTACTTGTACAACTTTGGGTGAATTGCACCCCTTCTTTGATCCTTAGTTTCCCCATCTGTGCAAGCAAGACACCATTGCTATTTGCAGAAGATGGCATACATGCTAAATCATTGTCGTGTCTGACTCTTTGTGACTATATGGACTGTAGCCTGCCAGGCTCCTCTGACCATGGAGATTCTCAGGCAGGAATACTGGATTGGGTTGCCATGGCCTCTTCCAGGGGATCTTCCCAACCCAGGGGTTGAACTAGTACCTCTTATGTCTCTTGCAATGGCAGATGGGTTCTTTACCACTGCCACCATCTGGGAAGCAGGGATGGCTCCAAGGTTAATTGGGACAGCGTGTTCTCTGACCTTGCAGAGCATTTGACACAAGTAGATTGTCTGGTGGGAAAACATGTTCCCATTTCTCCTATATCTTGTCCATTGCAAACTGATCATGGTGAGCATGCCCTCAGGCCCCAGTGCCTCCTTGACACTGAGTGGAAATCCTTGACATGGAACCCGGAAACAGGAATGGGGTGGGGGATGGAGCAGAAGCCACCTTGGACTCAGCCCACCACCACATTTCGCAGAAAGAACCTTGTGATAGCTGGAAACTTCCTGTCATTAAGAGCTGGGCTGGCTTCCAGCTGGTACCCTGGAGAAGAGAGATTTCTTATCCTATTACCAGCCTCCTCAGCCAGCCTGTCCCCCCAGGATTAAGATCTTATAAACATCAGCCAGTCCTCAGGGGTGATCTGCCGAGGGCGCCCCCCCCTCCATTGATTCTAGATGGAGAAGAGATTTGTATGGAGGAACAAATGTTAACTTTCTCTTTTCAGTGAGCAAAACAGGACAACAGGACAACCCCAAATGCCTCGAGCGAACCAGGTTATTTTCTTCTCAAGACTCAGAGAGCAAGAGGCTATTTTTAGGGGGCCGTGGGCCAGGAGTGCAGCGATGTGTGCTTGTGTGCTTTGGCGGTCCCCCACCAGGGCGGCTCAGGGACGATGGGGAGGCAGGCGCTGGGGCGTCGGGTGGAACCCTGCCATCAAGGAGAGGAGAGGTGCCACCAACCAACCAAGACTTGCCACATGGAAGCCGTGCTCTCAAAGAAAGGCTTCAGTGTTTGCTTTTCTCCTGTGGGTTACGCCACAACCCCTGTCTCTGTCTGGGCTTTGTGAAACCCCAGCAGACTCGGATATGGTGCTGTTCTTTTCAGCGAGAGGCCAACACCCATCTGGTTAAGCTCCAGGCACCTCCTTTTCTTTCCAAGGGAGAATCTTCTGGCACCTAAGCCCAGGACTGGTGAATACAACCCCACACTCAGATAACCACCTACATGGCCCCTTCCATGGGCTATAGAGTGTTTTATTTCCACTACACAGAACATTGGTAGGGATTTATTTTCAGGCATAAATATATACACTTGTTGTTGTTTAGTCTCTAAGCTGTGTCCAACTCTTTCGCGGCCCTGTGGATTGAAGCTCCTTAGACTCCTCTGTCCATGTGATTACTGGAGAGGGTTGCCATTTCCTTCTCCAGGGGATCTTCCTGACCCAGGAATCAAACCCTTGTCTCCTGCTTGGCAGGTGGATTCTTTTCACTGAGCCACCAGGGAAGCCACCGAAAAGCCTATATATGAGTAACCTGAGCCATAAATTACAAATTAAATGCAATTCCGAATTTTAGAAGCACCTGGAAATATTTGAAAGAACGTAATTTATGAATTGAAACAACCAAGGTGCATGCCCCATTTAATCATTTCCTCACTCAGGGAACTCGCTCAGCCGTGTCTGACTGTTTGCAGACCCCATGGACTGTATAGCCCATGGTTTTCTCAGGCGAGAATACTGGAGTGGGTAGCCTTTCCCTTCTCCAGGGGATCTTTGAAACCCAGGGATCAAACCCAGGTCTCCCACATCGCAGGGAGATTCTTTACCAGCTGAGACACCAGGGAAGCCCAAGAACACTGGAGTGGGTAGCCCATCCCTTCTCAAGCAGATCTTCCTGTCCCAGGAATCGAACCAGGGTTTCCTGCATTGCAGGCAGATTCTTTACCAGCTGAGCTATGAGGGAAGTCCTTCTAGCTCCGTGGGTTTGGGCAAATCACACAACTTCTCTCAGCCACGATTCCATCTAGTGACATGGAGCATTTAATACTAACCTCATGTAATTACTGCAAGTGTGTTTGAAAGTGTTTAGGAGAGCTATAAAGCTGGGCAGGGGATGTTTTTAATTGTCCCTCTTGCTAATAAAATGAACCACCCCTTCCCTCCTCTGGCATTAAAGGACAAATGCGAGATGTTTCATGTAGAGTTCAGGAAAAAAACCTCCTTGGATTAAAAGGAGAAATATAATTGCCAGATATGTATAGCACCCTATCTGATAAAGGCAAACAGTCATTCACTTCAGTTCAGTTTGGTTTAGTCGCTGAGTCATGTCTGACTCTTTGCGACCCCATGAATCGCAGCACGCCAGGCCTCCCTGTCCATCACCAACTCCCGGAGTTCACCCAGACTCACGTCCATCGAGTCAGT
>SJYT01035459.1:1235-38230 GCA_006410635.1 Cephalophus harveyi
AGGGGGGTGGGGGTGGGGGGCATTATTCTGACATAGCAGTGATTTGTGAAGGAAGAAGTTCTCACCTTGGCCAAGTATTTCTCAATCTTTGAAAATCCATCCCTCTCATGAAGAATAAAAATCTGGTTGCCTCATCAAGGCTAGACTAGGTAAGAGCTTTTCATACAATGGCAGTTGCATTTATCTGGATGCTTTTCACATGGGCAGGTTCTACATCAGTAATTTGTATAAACTCACTACCCAGAGAACTCTTCACAGGCAGAAGCCCTATCTTACTGACCCCTGAAACGTCACACTCAATACACGATGCATGAAAGAAAGGGTGAATATGCTGCCCAAGCAATGGAAATACAGTGATCAAAAAAACCTGCAACTGGCTCTCCAAAATTCATTTGTAAATTTGGAATTAGCACATATTTACTTTGCCTTCACAGATTCCAGAATAGTGTGCCTGGGGCAAGATTTGAGGACTCAAGGGCTGCTGGCTTTCAGAATGTGAAAAACTAGTTAGTACAGGAAAAAAGAGGTGATCCATCACATAAACTGGTTCAGATAAACAAAAATGGTTGAAAAAGACATTCTGAGTAAAAACTACCAGTAGGGAGCCCCTACAGGTGGTGGGAGCATTGAAACAAAAGCTCACAAAAGTGTTGCTACGCTTGTGGCTCAGCTGGTAAAGAATCTGCCCACAATGCAGGAGACCTGGGTTTGATCCCTGGGTTGGGGAGGTCCTCTGGAGAAGCGAAAGGCTACCCAGCCCAGTATTCTGGCCTGGAGAATTCCATGGACTGTATAGTCCATGGCGTCGCAAAGGGTTGGACACGACTCAGTGACTTTCGCTTTCACGTGCTGTGTTTGGTCATGTCTCTTTGTGACCCCATGGACTCTAGCCCTCCAGGCTCCTCTATCCATGGAATTTTCCATGCAGGTGTACTGGAGTGGGTTGCCAGGCTAGCCTCCAGGAGACCTTCCCGACCCAGGGATCAAACCCGCGTGTCTCTTGTGCCTCCTGCATTGACAGGCAGATTCTTTACCACTAGCACCACCTGGGAAGCCCCTATAAAGAGGGCAAAGTACCCTTGATCACTGTCTTACTGTTCCATTTTCCAGATGATAACAATAAAGAGTTATTTATGGGAATTCCCTGGTGGTCTAGTGGTTCAGACTCAGGCTTTCACTGCTGTGGACCCAGGTTCGGTCCCTGGTCAGGGAATTAAGATTCCATAAGCCATGCAGTGAGGCAAAAAAAGAAATTATTTAAAAAAACAAAAAAGATAGAATACAGGATGGGATTGGGAGGAGTTTTGTTCGAGAATTATCAATACCTAAGAAGATTCAGCTCAGTTGGTAAAGAATCTGCCTACAGTGCAGGAGACCCCGGTTCAATCCCTGGGTTGGGAAGATCCCCTGGAGAAGGAAATGGCAACCCACTCCAGTATCCTTGCCTGGAAAATCTCATGGACAGAGGAGCCTGGTGGGCTGCAGTCCATGGGATCACAAAGAGTTGGGCACGACTGAGTGACTAACACTTACTTCCTTAAGAAGATTCAGGGAGCATCAAAGAAATAACTTCCTCAGGGCGGCATCTCTGGGGCCCTTTATGCTTCTGAGCTGTTTTGCTTGGATTGTCCTAGGGGAAGGGGCCTTCTTGTCACCTGTCTGCAACGCAATATCTAACCCTAAGTGGTCCTCTTCTAATTCTCCTCCTGTGGTGTAGTCATCGAGTGGCACCATAAGACTATCGAGGGCCTGCTGCAGAGCTTGGTGGACATCCATGATGACGTCCGGATCCAAGCCATCGTCACTTGTGCCACAGCTGCTTTAGAACGGCCCCGTGTTGCCATCAGTCAAGGGGACTCTGGTAAGAGCCACAACGGGACTGCTTGAGAATATAAGCAATCCATAGAACCATAGAAGTTTTGAACTGGCGGGGATCTTGGGGCTTATCTGAGATTATTTCACAAAATGGAAACAAAGACCCAGAGACTGGCCTGAATATACACAACTTCTCAGCAACAGAGATGAGTTTAAAATTCCTGACTTCTGATCTAGTGCTTTTTTGCACTAAATTCATCACCCTTGGATGCTTAGTAGTTCACAAGCAAGTTCACATTGTTCTGCCTTGAGAGATCCCATTCATAATAACCAAAGAGTATATGTATGTATGTATGTACATGCACACACTTTTCTCCCGACTACAATTCAGTCCTTCTTTTCACAGCATGTTGACAGTCTCAAACTCAACATGTCCTAAACTAAACTCATCATTCTTGCCATTAGACCCCTCCTCACATCCCACATAGCAACCAGCAGCCCCATAACCCAGCCAGTTTGAGTCAGGACCCTGGGAGTCAGCCTGGACAAAAATCCTTCCTGTCCCCACAACTATTGACCAAACTATTGAGTCTATGGATTCTTTTTCATAAACATTTTTTTTTTATTACAAAAGAAATACAAAGTGTCATTATCAGTCAACCCAGAGGAGTTTAAAAAGAGGTTCCTTCTAACCCACCTCCCAGCCTCAGTCCCACCCCATGCCATTTCCAGGGTATACAGTGTTTATTTAGTTTGGCATTCTACAACTTTCTGTGCTTTTAAAAACACATGCCAACATATATGTAGGTTTTTCTATTTATTACAAAAATGAGTGTTGAAATTTACCAGCCAGTTTTTAGTTTTTTCTCCTTTAATTTGTGGTTATAACGAATTCTAGTGTTAAAATCTTAGAATAAATCCTAATGGATCATTCTCTTATTACTTCACTGGATTTGATTTGCTCATATTTTAAAATATTTGTAAATGAAATTAGTAATTTTGTGTTTATTTACAGTATTTTTGTTGTGTTAGTTTTTACTAGTCTTGTAAAATGAATTAAGAACTTGGCCATTTTTCCCAATGGCTGTATAACCTTTTGAAAAAGAAATGTCAATAGAATTTTTCTTTGCTAGCAATAAGCAGTTAAAAAAGGAACATTTCCCATCTATAAGATCTAGAACTATAATCTACTGAGGAGCTGGTTTAACAAGACACAAGACTCAGATGACAGAAACTATAAAATGCTATTAAAAGGACATAAAACCCACTGACTCTAACTAACCCCGAAGTGCCCTCTCAGATACCACCTTTTGTGTATAGCCTGGGCTGACATTTTTTCCTTCTCTGCTGCTAGTAGCATCCTAATATTATTCTCTCCTTATATTTATCATTCTGTCATAATTGTCTGTTTACTTTTCTGCTATCTCTACCAGGCAAGGAACTTCTTAGAGGTGGGGACTAATTTTATCTCTACAAAATTGTCAAGTTTTTAAGGTTTCTTTTCACTTATTTCCAGTCTACTGAGTTCCAGGTATGAGCATTTAAACTCCAGCTTTTCAAATCTGTTGCTCCCCTCTGCTAGGAAATTTTATCTCTCTCTTGACCTGATCAACTTCTATACATGCCCCTCAACTTTCAGCTAAGACGTCACCTCCTCCAAGGAGTCTTCCCTGCCCCACCCCCCTGCTATACGCTTCCACACACGTGCTCAGTCGCATTCGACTTTTTGTGACCCTGTGGACTGTGGCCCACCAGGGTCCTCTGTTCATAATATACTCATGTTTCAACATAGAAGTAATTTTAATTTAATTTTTTCAACATAGCAGTAAGGGATTCTCCAGGCAAGAATACTGGAGTAGGTTGCCACTTCCTACTCCAGGGGATCTTCCCGACCCAGGGATTGAACCTGCATCTCCCACACTGCCAAGAGGATTCTTTACCACTGTAGACCTTGGGAAGCCCATGCTTCCACACATACACATTTTTTAACTGCTTATTTTCTTTTTTTTTTTTTAATTTTATTTTTACTTTATTTTACTTTACAATACCATATTGGTTTTGCCATACATTGACATGAATCCACCACGGATGTATATGAGCTCCCAATCCTGAATCCCCCTCCCACCTCCCACTGCTTATTTTCTTGAGTATTAAATGGGGTGATATGTATTAGTGCCTGGCATAGAGAAAACCTTCCATAGGTGGGAAGAGATAATACCTTATCTCCAGATCTCCACATACAAGAACACCTTTGTCTTTCCTTTTCATGTGATCCCTTTCCTGGGTGTTGAGATTTTGATTTGTCTTGTTTCCTCCCTACATCTTCCCAAAGAATATTATCTTACTCATTATTCTTGAAATACTCAATTGACTTCCATCTGATCCCCTCAAAGGCACACATTTCATCTAGCCCTTTCTAAACATATGGCAGAGTGGCTTACAGTAGTGGTAAAAAGGACAAATGAGAAAGTTTATATAAAATCTTAGCTATAAGTCTAGCTCTGCCGTATCATGGGAAGTACTTATCCTCTCTGAACTTCATACTAAAAATGGGAGGATAGTTGTGGACAAAAAGTTAACACAACACTTTCCCCTTCTACTTGAGAAATGAGCTTCAGTTAAATGCCTACCTGTTGCCCCAATAACCTGGTAAGGACAGAAATTATCTTCACAGGCCACATAGCTTATGATGAAAATGAACCCTGACTGCTAAATGACATTTGGACTGGGAAGAACTACAAGTGAAACATACATGCCTGAAGGAGGTACCATCCTCCAGGCTCCCAGGAATGCTGTGACTTATCAAGGCAGACCTTTTGAGGACCCTGGAATTATATCTATGGAGTTGTTATATAAAAGAGATAATAACTCTGGTGGAACATAAGACTTATGGCCAGAATCGACTCTGTGCTCATGAGCACTCCCCAGAGTGCTAGACAAACCATTCTCAAGAACTCTTGCCAAAAGGAACACTGATGCTTCCCTGTGGGCAAACTATGTTCCCGTCCCATTTCCTTCCGAAGACTATGGCCTGTGATAGTCTTGTGAGGCCTATGATAGTCTTAGTTAAACCTAAAAGGATTCCTGAAAAACACATGTTTCAGGTGAGCTCCACAGTGATACTTGCGTTGCCTACTTCAGTGAGGGTTAGAAGACTGAAGGAGATAATGAATATGAAACACTATCCAAGTAGCAGAGCACTACCTAAATATATTTGCTATTATTACTAAAATTACAAAAATTTATTTTCATCACTAAAACTCATGGTGATAGTCACCACAGCCTAGTAGGAAACATATTCATTTGGTCTGAATACAGCTCTGCAGAGACCAGATGATAAAGATGTGAGAACAGGAATACCCAGCACAAAACTTAGCCTTAAAATCCCACCCATTGTAGGGGTTTAGCTAAATTCTAATTAAGTAGCAGTAAGCATCTCCAACTGAGGCTGAAATGACCCCCATATGGCTACAGGGGAAACGCTGTGTTTTAGAGAAAACCAAAGGGACTAGCTAACACCCTCTTACTGGCTCTCTTTTGATCACAGACAAGGAAACTATGAAAGCCTTATCTATTCAGGACTTGCCAGAGGTTCTACAGCCCCCGCTAACGGCTGCTCTTTGTGACAAGAATGCCAATGTGCGGATGGCCGCAGCAGTATGCCAATATGCCATACAGTCACACAATCCTCTTGCCCAGGAAATCATGCAGACTGTCCTTCTGAAGGGTGAGTAACTCCTTGTTACTTCCGACCTGGAAATATGGGGTAAAGAAAGAACATCTCACCATCAGCTTTTCCTGATCCCTCCCTCTCCACCGTCATGCTCTTACTTGAGAGAAGAGGATTTCTTCCTCCCAGGTACTTTACAAGACAGGTACACTGCCACCTAGCGGTACCTGGGCTAACCGTGTCATAGATGCATTTGACTAAACCATGTTCCCTTTCCTGTTAGATTTTTCTATTGAAAAGATAATGTAACAAGATTAAAGAATACGTTCTAAAAATTAAAAAACCCACTTGAACACATCATGCTTCCATTTTTGCACATTAACTTGCAGGCACTGTCCACATGCATTGTTGGTGTAATACCAGCAAAAGGTTCTGTCTGATGTTGACAGGCTCTGGTACCTAACTACTCTGAAAGATGGACTTGCTCCTTGCATGGCGGCAGGGGTGGAGGACAACTGTCTGACCAGTTTGGCCTTCTGCACAGAGACACTCAACAACTTAATTCGTCTGTCTTAAGAAAGCTTCCACTCCAGACTTCCCAGTCTCTAGCGAGAGGAACAACTGTTCACTCAGGCCAGAAGTGACTTACTGCTCTGTTACCAAACAAAAACATTTTAGGATTTGACTTTTCAGGTTAAGATTTTCAACCTACATGTAGAACCTCGATATGATCCCTTTAAATGTGATTTAGAGATTGAACATCAGACTGAGGGGGTACAGGCACCTACCTGTGAAGTGGGGCAAGTAGCAGTCTTGTGTACCAACCCAGACGCTGCTCTCTCTGTGGGGAGAAGAGATGGCTCTTCTGGCCTTTTTCACCTCACTGTGGCAGGTAATACCGTGGACAGCTGGGCTGCAGCTCAGTGCCTGGCTCTGGAAGGTGCTGCCACTTACCCCGTGATTAAGAGGATCCTCCACCAGCTGTTTCATAAGAAGAATGAGGACACCGAGCAACAGTCTTGTACGCTCCTGCGCCATCTCAGTGGAAAGACAGTATGTGTCCATGACAGGGTCAGAGAAAAAAAACAAGTTTAGGGGGAACAATTGGGTCTCTGAGGTCAGTGCATGTAGGGAACTGAAAATGCAGATGGGAACTTGCCTGGTGGTCCAGTGTTAAGACTCTGTGCTTCCACGGCAGGAAGCACTTCAGCCCCTGGTCTGGGAACTAAGAAAGATCCTGCATGTGAAGTGCAGCGACAAAAAAAATTTAAAAAACAGAAAATGCAGGTGGTTGGGTAGGATGATCTCATGCACAGGTAAAACTGGACTAAGTGTGGGTGAAGTGGGGTAGAGACAGGGAAAAGTGACAACAGCTAGCTGAGAAAGGTGAGGGAAGTAGGCTGCAGATGGTTTCTAACTCTATACTAGAAGACTTAAAATATGCAGAATTTGCTTGTGCTAGAAGTTTACCATTGAAAACACAGACATACAATTGCATTTACTTCCAGTAGAAATGTGAAACTCAGGCTGAGGCATATACAAACCATTTTAGGGGGAAAGATAGTTAAATCAACAAGGTCCCAGGAATTTTCTGTTCAGATTACTAATCTATATTTTTTCCTTGACATCAGTTGGCTTGGATGGAAGAGGGCCCCACTGTAAACCCACTCTTTACTTTGCTAGCAACAAGCATCCTCTGTGTTTGTGACAGTAATCATGCTGGATGCCAGATTAGGATGTAACTTCTTTAAGGTCCCAGCATCTCTAAAAGTGACCATGGATCTCCATACAAGTCTTCTATTTCCTCAGACCCTGATACATACCATGCTTGCTGTGGAGCTGAATAGCCATCAATGGAAAGACCGCATTGTGGCCTGCCGGGCTCTCTCCCGGATCGGTGGAAATGTCAGTTTGGTAAGCCTTCTCTTTCTGTTTCCAGGACAGAAGGTCTAAGCAAAACTGGGCTCGGGAGCTTTTCCACTTTTTGCTGCTATCTAGTTTCCCATTCTTACCAAAAACATCTGTTCCCATATTGCTGCCTCTTAGTCCTAACCAGAATTATCTTCACATGCCAACATATCGTTCTGTTACTTAAGCCACTGCTTCTCAGCCTGGTGGGAGTCCACAAACTGTAACCTATCGACAGTGAAATAAGCAAAGAATAAAAATTTTAAAAGTTTAGAAACATAGTAATTTGACATTGCCTCCACATTAAGGTACTTTATAAGTATCTGTCACCATAGTCCACACTTTCAAAGAGCTGACATTAGTGTTGGAGTAACAAGATCAACATATACAAATGATTCAAGAACAAGAGATAAATGTAATGTACTCTTAAAACTCTTCAGAGAGACATTAGTATGGGCTGAACTTAGTAAAGTTCTGTGAAGGCGTGTGGGACAGCTGAGCAAGACTTAGAAGTAAGGAAAGACTTCCAGGAATGGGAAACCCTGACCATCACCTAGGCTTTCAACTGACCTCCTCCTTGCCATTATTTTAAAATCAACTTCAGCTGTCCAAATGGGTGATTCCCCTTCTTCCTATATGCCATTATCTTTTCCTTGTAACACTAGGCAACTCCACAATGGCCCAGAACACTGCTGTTTTTGACCCTTGAATTTTGACATGGAAAGCACAGAACTTGGCCATTCAGTATAGTCAGTATAATTCTGGACTTCCCTGGTGGCTCAGATGATAAAGAATCTGCCTGCAATGAAGGAGACCCAGGTTCTATCCCTGGGTCATTCTAGTCTGGGTTAATTCTGCCTGGACCTTGCTGCTAAAGTCCAGGACCAGCAGCATAGGCATCACTTGGGAATTTGCTGGAAATGCAAAAATCTCACCTCGGGTCAATTCAGTCAGAATCCGCATTTAACAATGTCTTTTTAACAACATCTGATTCATTTGCACATTCACCTTCTCAGCACTTGTCACTCAGGATGGCCTGTTGGAAGTAAAAAGCCATGCAAGCAGGGGATAGGGTAAAGATGAGACCATCACGTCAGATTGATGGGGTCAAACAACATGTCCATCAGTTCTTTCACTTATTCAGTGAGCCTGCAATTTCTGACCACATCTTAACATATTAGGCAGGTAGCTACACTGGGTATGCAAAGATAACATGTCTTCTCTTGCTAAATGTTACATGTAAACAGCTAAAACAGATGTAGCTGTAAAGTATTATGGGGATTTCCTATTGCTTACAGAAGGGAGAGGTGAGTTCTCTGAGGACAGCCTTTTGAGGTCAACCCTAAAAGAATAGGAAAACATCAGGTATCAAGGGTGGAAAGGGAGCTATTTCAAGGAGGGAGAATAGCTGAGGGCACATTACCTAATCACCAAGTCATGTTTATCCCTTCTGCTTTGAGAGATATACTAACACACAGGGTGGCCAAAGGTCCTAGCTGGTCTAGTACACAGGACTTGCCCAGGCAAATTGGGATGAGGTGGTCACCCTACTAATGTATCACCTTCAAATTTTAAGAGTCTCAAGTGCAGCTGACAATATAGTTTGGTTAGTTTAAAGCACGAGCTTCAAAAATAGGCCTGGATCTGAGTTCTGGCTCCAGGACTCAACATGTTAACCATGAGTAAGAAATCTAAGCCTCCATTTTGTCACCTGTAAGTGGTAATATCTGCCGTATGGGATTATTTGGGAGGATTAAGTGATGGGTAAAACTGCTTGTGAGTACAGTGCCAATTACAAAATGGGATTCCCAGGTGGTTTAGTGGTTAAAGAATCCGCCTGCCAATGTGGGAGACAAGGGTACGGTCCCTGGGTCGGGAAGATCCCCTGAAGGAGGAAATGGCAACCCACGCCAGTATTCTTGCCTGGGAAATCCCCTGGACAGAGGAGCCTGGCAGGCTACAGTCCACAGGGTCTAAAAAATTCGGACCCAACGTGGCACCTGAACATACAAAACTGATGCACTGATAAATGGTAGCTAACTATTATGCCTATTTATAGGATATGAAACATAAGTTGATCCAACTGATGTTGAGTGACTGGAATAAGAAAGTGAGACAAGCAGCTGCCCAAGCTCTGGGGCAAATGAACCTTGGAAAAGAGGTGCATGACACAATCAGGTAAGACCTTGCCAATATGGAGAAAGAAACGCTATTTGTTGAGCTGCTCAGTATGCTCAGCCTTGTACAAGATCCACTGCAGATTTTTTTAATAAAATAAAAAGTTAACAGTCCCTATAGATACTGAGAATGTAGCTAAGGGAAGAAACATTAATTGAATGCCCATTACATGTTTAGGCACTGTTTTAGGTGTCTTGAGAGTTCAAACATATAACATGATTCTGATTACACAAGATACACGAATGCCTAGCAAGGTCAAGTTTCATGAAGGATGGATAAGACTACATAAGCAGAGAGAAGGTAAGACATTCCATACTGGAAGCCACATACTGAAATGAGCATGACACATGTGAAGGCACGAGAAGAGAACTTGACTGAAGCAAGAGGTGTATGTTTCAAGTTTTCTTTATTCAGTCATTCAACAGGGTTTAGCATCTACCATACACTAGGTAATAGGGATTCAAGTAAATAAAACAGTTGAGGTCTCTACCTGGTGAAACAAATTAATGGGGAAAAGGCTAACTAGGAAAGGGTGGGAGTGGATAATGGCAAGCCTACAGAAGCTAGATTTCAGCCTGAGGGCACTGGAGGTAGGAGTACGGGTAAAGAAAGGAACGGAAAAAGTTTGAGGGAAATAAAAGCACCTGTGCCTTACAGAATCAAGCTGGGTCAAGGAAATTTCCAGGAGCGTGTGGAAGCCCTCTACCTGATTTGTGGGCTCAAGCTTATGACCGCCAAGCTTCTCCCAAGCTTTCTGAACTGCTTCTCTGATGACTTCATGGCAGTTCGGCGGGCAGCTTGTTTGGCAGCTGGTGCCCTGCAGATCCGTGATAATATGGTGAGTCAAGGAGGCATGTACTCTTCTTACCTGATTAACCCAAGAGGACATTACCCTGTGCTTCCGTCATACACAGATCACTCACCATTCTGTAGGGACACAGAATGAGAGATCAGAATAGGAAGGTGAGGAGATATATAGGCCACACCAACAGTTAGGACCACATATAGCTCCAAGCCAGCCTAGACTCACTCTATAGCACACTCCTAAATCCTGTTCTCACCTCAGTTAACCAGCTTCTCATTACATGTGTGCTCAAAGGCTTTGGGATCAACTCCAGTGGATGGAGTTAAAATCTCTAGTTATTAGAGGAAAACCTGACAGAGGTATTCAAAAGAAGTCTATACGGCCAGAGATATGTGAGCTGGGAAAATCAATCTCTGGACAGGAGAGAACACTATGTGTTAAGCTAGTACTTCTGGCTCCAGCTCATTTGTCACTAGATTTGATAGATCACTTTTCCAGTTAAAGCACATTTTAGAAAGAGCAGACCCTGTCCATTCTTGCTCCTATTCTGTCCACTCAACACTGCCTTTTATCCGTCCTAGGTCCTTGAATGCCTTCTGAATCTGATACAGGGAGATCCCTGCTGGAAAATCAAGGCCTTTGCCATTCGAGGTATTATGGCAGTGGCTCTAACTCCTCTACCTCTAATACCTTCCCATATGTTATATAGCGGATCCCCAGAATCTCTTTAGGAAGAGGGTAGAGGGGAAGGGAGGGAATCATCACAGCTTCTCAGAAGAAATTAAAAATCATTTCCTTCAATTTTTAGTTAAGGATCCCGAGTCTAGCTCTATGTCAAACTTGTTGAGGTAGAGGACTGACAAGGCAGTCCCTGCCAACTGTTGGGTATGAGTTCCAAGTAGGTATCCACTATTGGATATACTTGCTTTCTGTAGAGGTGTCAACCATAGGACTCCGTAAAAGTCAGACCAGATTTAAGACTGCTACAAACCTAAAATCCTGCCCTAAAATCAAATTTCCTGGAGCTTCTTTTTAGGGATCTTTGACATTGCTTCTTTCTGACAGTCTGGCAGGTCCCTATGAGAATCAGCACCAGGTAGAGCCATGAAGTGTAACTATACCTTCTTTTCTCCTTACCTGACTAGGCTGGTCTTCTATCTATCCCATATCTCATCCCTAGGTAAATACATTAGTGTATTCTCACATCCTAATGGAGGAGGATGGTATTGAATATCCCCCTCCTGGGAATTCTCTAGAGGATTCCTAAAATACTGATTGTCATCTAAAAGGGAAGATATCCACTGGAGAAGGGACAGACTACCCACTCCAGTATTCCTGGGCTTCCTTTGTGGCTCAGCTGGTAAAGAATCCTCCTGCAATGTGGGAGACCTGGGTTTGATCCCTGGGTTGGGAAGATACCCTGGAGAAGGGAAAGGCTACCCACTCCAATATTCTGGTCTGGAGAATTTCATGGACTGTACAGTCCATGGGGTCGCAAAGAGTCAGATACGACTGAGTGACTTTCACTTTCACCACTTTTCAAAGACAATATACTTAGTTTTTGCAGTATTTAATTTAGCAAGTGGTTGCCTATTCTTTCTTAGTATTTACTAGTAAGGCCACTTCTGGATGCTAGGACACAGCCAACTCAGTCTTAAGTGACAGTGGGACATGCCCTCTAATCTCTGCAGCTTTGGGGCAAATTGGCTGCGTGAGTCCCCAGCTGACAGATCTCCTGCTCTGGGCTGTCCATTATGAAGAATCACCAGGTGTACGACTAGAGGCTTGCCGGAGCATCCTAGCCCTCAAACTTCAAGGAGACCGGGTCAGGGACACCTTCCTCGACGTGCTGCTCCTAGAGAACCATGAGGCTGTTCTGAAGTAAGCACTAACCTCTGGTTCTTGCCAAGACCTCTTGTACTGCCAATTCTTCCAACCTTTAACAGACTATGTCCCTGACTCTTCAGGCTGCTTAACAGCTGTAAAAACTACAGGCTTATCTGTGCCATTCATCTACTTATTCAAGTAGGTAACAGAAAAACAGGACTAAATTAGATTGAAAGTGAAGCTCATGTAGTTTATATATTTGTTCAGCATTCCAGGTGGTTTTTTAATTCAATTAACATTTATCAAGTGCCTACTTAGCGACAACAGGCTTTGGAGTCCAAAAGAGCAGGATTTGAACCCCAGCTCAGACATGTGCTAGCTATGTGAGCCTGGGTAAGTTAATTCTCTGAGCCCATTTTTTCATGTATCAGATGCAAATGGTAGTCTACCATATGGGTATATGGTGGTGATTAAGGAGATAACATGTTAGTACCTGTCATAAAGGTGTTCAATAAACATTATCTATTAGTACCTTCAAATACGGCATCTCAAAAACTACAGAACACCCCTACAAGCTAAGCATCATACCAGTTTTGCAAATAAAGCTCAGCAAAACTGCACAGTTGAGACCGGAACTTAGGATTCTTGTCTGATTTCAAGTGCTGTATTTTCCACCTCCATGCTTTCAAGGATAGGAAGATTTAATCTAAGAAGTCCTTTTTACCTTTCAGAGAAATTCACCATGCAATGAAGATACTCAACTTAGAAAATGAAGGAAACCAAGAAATGCTTCAGGAGATCAGGAACAGGGTAGATAAGTATAAGCTGTTTTCAAGAAGAAATTCAGGGTTCTCAGGAGTTCCTCCCTGGTGGCTCAGTGGTAAAGAATCTGCCTGCCAAAGCAGGAGATGCAGGTTCCATCTCTGGGTAGGAGAGATTCCCTGAAGAAGGAAATGGCAACCCACTCCAGTATTCTTGCCTGAGAAAGTCCATGGGCCGAGGAGCCTGGCAGGCTACAGCCCATGGGGTCGCAAAAGAATCAAGACTTAGCCACTAAACAAGTTTCTCAGACTCCCTTCCCCGCCCCTTCCCCAAGCATGTAGATACACTTTCAATATTTCTAATTGTAGAAATATTTTCTACAGTCCCACAGAAAACAGTATCACTTGAAGATACAAAACACATCTGTGCAAGACAGGATTATAAAATCCTAATAATAAAACGACAAACAGCAGAAGTCCTATTAGTCCCATCAGGTAGCCACTGAGAGCAGTTTGTTGTTGTTTCTGAAATACTGTTTCCTTCCTTCCTGTGTTCTCCCCACCATTCTCTAAACCCAAGTTCCTTCTTTTTTGCAGATGGGTATAAAGAAGGAATGAGGGATTGGAGCTGGCCCCCTAGATTTTCTTTTTCCTTCTAAATTTCTCTTAATTCCTAATTTGGGCTCTTTACCCAAAGAAACACTAGCTAAACAGGTGGTTCTAGTTTTTCAAAGCTGCTGGCAGAGTAGAGGGGAAAAATACTTTTATTTATTTTTTTTTTTTTGGAAAAATACTTTTAAAAAGGCAAAAGATTCTTTCTAAATATAATTCACAAAACCAATTTCACATCAGGCATTTCTTAGCAGATTCATCATGCCCAAAAGCTAAAGTAAAATTTTCATTAACAGGTGGTTTTTTTCATTAACAGGTGTAAAAATGTCCAACCAACATCACAAGAGAACAATGTTCTCAGGCATATTATGTACCACCTAGTATTAATAAGCATGATGCATTATGTTACTTCATTAACATTTTTTGATGATCTGCAGCCTGATAGTTTTTTTAAATCATCATCTGTTCTGTTTCAGATTCAAACACTAAGCCAAAAGGAACTGTTGATACAGAAAGTATTCAAGATTGAGGCAGCCGTAAGAAAAGTGAAGGAGGAAGCAAAGCGTGTTTATGTGCAACCCAAAGAAGGGCAAAACCCACTGACGCTCCATACTTTTCTCCAAGAAAATTTTCAGGGTAGGTTTTCTAGGAATGAGTCCTATGCCTTGATTCCCTTAACAAGCCTTTACAGGACTGGAGGTCTGGGGACTTAGTTGTGAGCCCGGTAGGATGAGAGCCAGGAAAGGATACTTCTCTTTCTTCTTGGCCACCATCTCAGTCTGTTATCTTTTCCTTGCCCCTTGGGTTTTGACTTTGCTATCTGGTCCCTTTACAAAAATGAATGATGTAGCTCTCACTGAACCAATTTGAAAGTGAGGTCAAAAAAAAGGACACCTTAGAAAAACAAAAAAACTGCTGTACATCTGGCTAAGCACTCGGAAAAAGCCTTGAAGCTTAACCTTGGATAGGCTGAGATGTACTCTCATGTACATCTAGGCTTTTGCAACTTAAAAAAAGACTTCATCAAGTTCTCAACTTTATATAACTGAAACTTAGCACTCATGGCAAAATGATCTTAAAAGTTCCAGGTACAACCTAAATGATGAGGAGGAGACATCAAGCTGTACCAAAACATACTTATAAAATCAAGTGCGCCCAGGCATAGCAGCAGCAGCCTCAGGTCATTCAGCCAGCTAGCTGCCCACCAGCCACCACCCCAAACCCAGATTTTCTGGTTCCAAGTCAAGTAGCCACCACCCCAAACCCAGATTTTCTGGTTCCAAGTCCAGTGCTCCCTCTGGTACACCAGGCTCTCTTCCACCAACCATGATAATATTCATTTGCCAGATTTGGGGAAGTTTCTTTCACCTAGCAGAAAAAAATAAAAGAGTGGAAAGTAACTTGAACACCAGTGTTCCCTCACGGCCAGCCTGCTGCAAGCTGGTTGACTGTGGCCTATGACAGCACAGCTAGTGACATGCTGCCTGTTTTAGCAGCAGCGCCAGCCACTGATGCAAGCAAGCACTGAGCAAAAACATAATACCCTTTAAAGAACATAATATACTCATAACTTTTCTAATAGGATTGTGCTGTTTGGGGTTCAAGGAGCATGATTAAGATGAATCAATTACCCCTAGGGTTGCAAAATTGGCCCCAATCCTACATCCACCCCAAGTTACCATGTGCCTCAGCCATTGCAGTTTTCCCATACCTTCCCTCCTCCTCCCACATTTCTTCAGACCATGCCACACAATAGCCTCAGAAAAGGAAAACTCTTTGGCACTTTAATAACTTTTCTAACATTCCCATAAACTCACACTAACAAACAGGAAACTGACCCCAACCCTCCCCACAAGCTGATCAAAGAGAACTCAAATGAAGAATGCAAATTCCAAGTAAAAACTTCCGATGTCTCAAGCAGAATAACACAGCAAATGCCACACAGTACTCTGAAGCCTGAGGGTGATGATGAAGTTGGTCTCTCAAATGATCAGGAGTCAAGTTACTCCTGCAGAAAAGGCTCCTTTTTCCATCTCCAACTCCTGCTTTTACTTCTGTGCCTAGGTGAGGAGGTGTCTCCTAGAAGACGGTCTGACTTCTGTGACACTGAGGCAGTCATAAAGGTAAATAAAAACACACTGATGGGTATCAAGTAAGAAAATGAGTTTTCTCCCTCAAAAGGTGGTGGGAGAGAACCACCACTGTCTTATTTCTGACATTTAGTGAGTAACTAGTTCAGGTTAGAGGCATCTTGGTGAGCAGCAGCCCCTTATCATATAACATGGTTGCCAAGGAAAGCTGGTCCTCCACAGTGTCACAGGGCAAGTCCCCTACTCGCACAAACTCTGGGTAGGAACGAAGCAAGAGTTCCATGGCATCAGCTTGCTGGGGGTATATCTCCAAGCACTTGGGCTCTTCCAGGTGATAAACTCGGGAGTTCTCCACTGTGTAATAAAGAAACAAATGGCCTCCCTCACCCACCAGCCGAGCTATACCATCCTGAAGCATGTGCACTTCTGTTTCTGTTGTCAACTGGGCTCCCACGTTTACAGGTTCTCCAGCCTCCCAGCGAATTGGGAGCCCGTAAACGCTTAGTGCCCTCTCCCTGTCAGTCAACACAGGGGGCAGAGAATCGTGGATGAAGTCTTTGGCTCGCTGGTCAGCCACAGCATCAACTGGGGCAAAGTGTCCCAAGCGGGCAACCAGGACCCGCACCTTCTCCATGAAAGCGGTTCTTCGCGGATCCTTAGAATCCGAATGCTGGGCCCCCATGTAATCCATAAAGTCTCGGGGCAGCCCCCTACGAAACTCCACATTTTCCTCCATTGCGGCCTGCACTGCCAGGGGCAGTACAGCCTCCAGGAAGTCGCCCCAAGTATTGCGCTGGAATGTGGACAAGGTCAAGTGCAGAGAGTGAACCCCATCCTGGCATTCGGCTTGGTGAATGAAGCCTCGGGGGAAATAGAGCAAATCTCCAGGTTCCAGCACCGTCTGCAGCACCGGCTCTCCGAGGTCGTCCTGGCTGAAGTTGGGGCTGGACGTCAGGGCCAGTTCCTCGGTCGGCACCCGCGGTCTATAGACCCGCCAGAGTTTCCTACCTTCCAGCTGCAGCACGAAAGCCTCGATGTCGTCGTAGTGGGGGGCAAAGCCCTGCGAGTTGGGGGGCGTAAGGTAAACGTTGGACCCTGCCATGCTTCCGAACTGCTCCTGGAGCACGGCCAAAAACTGCCACACGGTGGTGGAGAAAGCCTGTGGACAGAGGAGGCGCAGGGAGCAGCCGGCCCGGTACAAGGACCACGCGGCGGCGGGCAGGGCGCGGCCGGGAGGGTTTAAGGTCTCGCGCCGCCCATTGATGTAGCGCGCGGCGTCCAGGTGCTGCCCGAATTGCACCTCCTCGTTGCGCAGTATGGAATCGAGGTCGGCGGTAGAGAAAAGACCCTGGTAGTAGCTGTGGTCCTGTCGCCGCACCAGCACTGCCTCGCGCTCCCACAGGCGCCGGTAGAAATGGTCCGGCGGCATGGGCGCGATGAGCCACTCGAAGAGGCGCGCCGCCCGTCGCCGGCTGCTAGGGATGCGGTTCAGCTCGGCCAAGATGCGCTGCAGCGGGCAATCCCAGGGCAGCTCCTCGCCCGTGCTTTCCCCCTGCGGCCCCGACAGCGTGGCAGGAGCCACGGACGGCGGGACGGCCGCCGAGTGCTGGGCAGAGCACAGCAGGGCCGAGGTCTCCACCAGGCGCGCGGACGGCCCCGAAGCCGACACCAAGCGCGCGGGCAGCGCCGACGCCTCCACCAGGCGCACCGGCGGGGTGTGCGCTTCCACCAAGCGTGCTGCCGGGGTCTGCGCCTCCACCAAGGCGCGGGGAGTCTGCAGGGAGCGGGACGCGGGCGAAGCCTCCAGCAGCTCCGCGGGCCCGAGCTGGCCGTGCGGCTCCCGCCCGGTCGCATCCGAGAGGGCCGCCGCGCCTCCCGCCGGCGGGTCTCCGGGTTCACCGACAGTCGACTCCACCCTTGAGTCCTCCGAGTCCTCGCTCTGCAGCGTCTGGGCCCTGAGCGCGGCCATTCGGGAGGAGACACTTCTCCTCAGCTGCCGTCGGATCTTCCTGGGCCTCAGGGGCAGGGCCAGGACCGACCCGCTGTGTGGCTGTTGCTGGCGCCGGCGCCTCAACCGCCCGCGTCTCAGCAGCCCGGCGCTAGCCCGGAGCCCGTCCATGGTCCGACCCTCCCGCTAGCGCAGCGGGAGAGGCCGGAAGCCGGCTCACGCACGCGGCGGCCGCAGTGTACTCCGGGAAGGGGGCGGGCCTCCAGCTGCCTTCAGGTTGTCCACGCCCACCATTTTTCCTGCGGAGCTTCCCTCTTCCCCAGTTAGAAAACGTTAAATTCTCGGCTTCGCCTACAGCCGCGGAGTCTCTGCCAAGTTAACATGGGTTCCATATTTAGAGTGCAACTTAAAAATCAAGTTGTCAGGGACTCCAGGAAAAAGTTGCGACTTAACTCTTCTTTCCTTCCTGCGTCTGCAGATTGCGATGTTCATAGGCTTGTCCCCGTTTCCGAATAACACGTTACCCAGCAGCTTTGCATGAGAAAGCTGACAATTCTTGGTTTCAAGGAATGCACTCAGGCAAAGTTCTAAGTTCAAACTTCTGGTCCATCTGATCCTCTTTACAGATATTGATTGAAGCCCTAAATTCCGCCCCCTTTTGTCCTCTCTCCATTACAAATTTTCAGTCATAGCCCTCTCTCCCTGAAGAAAAAAAAAAAATCCATGGACTTTTCTACTTGTATTTCTTTTTTAATATAACAGATGTTTACTGACTACCTACTAAGTGACAGACATCGCGACAGCATGGGGTAACAATCACAAGCAAAACAGTGAAACATTATCACCTGCCCTCTTGGGACTTATTTCCGAGGACACAATCAATATGCGAGATAACGCACAATCCTTTTTCTTCCCTTCATCTTTGCGAGCTTGATCCACCTCAAACTTCAAGATCATCAAGGCTACTTCTTAATTAAACTGAATGGAATGTTTTCTGACTTAATTCCATATTCAGTAAACATGCTGACTTTACCTGCCCAGGGCTTCTGTGGTGCTCAGCTGGTAAAGAATCGGCCTGCAATGCAGGAGACCTGGGTTTGATCCCTGGATTGGCTACCCACTCCAGTATTCTGGCCTGGAGAATCCCATGGACTATATAGCCCATGAGGTCACAGAGAGTCAGACAAGACTGAGTAATAATCATTGTCATTGTTACCTGCCCAACTCCCCGCCAACCCCCCACTGTCCTGGTCTGTGTGGCAGGTTGGAAAAGAATTTCCAGACATGAGGCAGAAGGACAGGAGAATAAAGTTTGTTAGAACGGGACAAGCTGTTAGAACAGTGGGCCAGCTTAAGGGAGAGCGGAACGTTTTTGCAGGCTAGCAGCCAATTTTTATAGCCTCAAGACAGAAAAAATTCCTACTGGAATGGTGGCATTAGGTGATTGGTTAGGATGCTATAGGGTGGATAGTAGGGTGGGTATTTTACATAATACGAAGTCTGGGAACTGGCCAGTTTTGATCCAGAAGCTCATGGCAACAGTTGCTATGGGGCTTGGTCAGGTTCAGAGATTTTTATCCTGTGAACTTTGTACAGGGCTCCACACCTGTGACCTTGGTGTTGGGCTTCACATTGACCCCAGTAGGAAGACACAGAATTTCCTTTGGATGACCATTCTTTGTCTTACACTCAGTTGCTATGGATCAGGTGGGGCTCCACTTGGGCTCCAGAAGTGCTGCAGAGCACAGTGAATGCTCCAGACTATGGAAGGCCTGGAACATCACTGGAATCCAGTATCCTAAGGCCACATTGATTGGCTTGTGCTTAACCACGTGACCCAAATTTCTCCATTCCAAGTGAATCAAAGGAGCTTCGCTCTACAGACAGGCTGCCAGAGATTCTGGAGTCCACATGCAGAGGTGAGCAATATCATCATTTTTGGTGGCAGCTGAGCATCCATCCAAGAAAATTCCTGTGTCCCCAGACTGCTGTGGGAGACCAAATTTTGAGTTCCGTGTTTTCGCTCCAAGCTGCCCCTGGTGTTTAAGAAGAATTGCAAGCTGCACTTTGGGCCAGGATCTCTAATCAATCACCTGCCCTCAGCCCAGCTCTCTTGGGTGGGAGGGGTGGAGAGGGGGCTGAGCTGAGATTCATGAAGGGAATCGGGGCTATTCTTATATTCTTGATATCTGCCCTTCCCACCCCCTCTGGAATTCTGTTTTATTAGCTTCAACTTCTCTTTCCAGAATCTTCAGTCGCACCTCCTCTGAACCTTAAATCAACTTCTTAAATCTGGGCCTCTCATTTTGTTGGGGCCAGTGTGAGGAAAGCAGGAGAGACTCTATCTTGAAGCCTGTCATCCATCTTAAAGACAGGATGTGAGCTGGGCCTGAACCCTGACCAAGAGTGAGGAAACCATTGCTAGTGAAAACCAGGTCTCCTGGAGACTTCCCTCCCTACAGATGACAAACGGAGATTGTAGTTGAAGTCGGACTGCCCCTGTTAGATTAACCACGGAGACATCCCCCCTTGATGTATAATCATTGTCAGCCAGTTCAGTCAATTCAGCTGCTCAGTCGTTTCTGACTCTTTGTGACCTCATGGACTGCAGCACGCCAGGCCTCCCTGTCCATCACCAACTCCCAGAGTTCACTCAGACTCACGTGCATTGAGTTTACACCCTTGCAAGCAGTTATGAACATGTTAGACTTATATCAAGTAACTCTCTCAGATCTCAGTAATCTCATCTGTAAAGTGGGAATAGTCATTGAATATACTTCTTCATAGTGTTGTTGTGAGGATAAAATAATGGATGCAAGGCACTTAGTGCAGGATCTGGTAACGGTCTACACACTTCAAAAATTGTAGCTATAATTTATTATTATGAAGTAAAGCCATGGATGATGGCTTTGGTGCCTCTGGCCCAGTTCGGAGGAACTAGGAGTGCAGGAGGCAGAGAAGTACTTTAGTTGGGCAAGATGACAGCATGAAATGGGGAGATTATTCATGCACATGCCCTGTGGAAGTTTAAGTGGGTCAATGGGACCATATCAGACAAGGCCACTGTGTGAGATATCGCTCTGCAGTTACCTGGCCAAGAGCCAAAGACCAAAATAAGGGTTGAAACCAACTGATGTTCTTCTGGAAAGTCCTATGCCCTAATCTAGGGCTGGAGTGTCTGAAGGAAGGGCCAGCAGAGGGGGAGCCCTCTTCCTAACTGACAAACAGGCTGTGTGTGCTTGCCTGATAACAAGATTCTCTGGGGAAATACTGCAATGGGCAAGCTAAGGCTGTCACTGGGAGCTTTGTTTTTTCAAAGAGAGCAGTTTTCAAAATAAAGTGGACCCATCCTATAGTGAACTGGGGGGATGAGCTATGCTTCCTGGCTGGCAAAGCTGGGGAATACTGTGCTTAGCTGGAGGAGGGCCGTAGATTTGTCTTTACTACATCCTGTACAAGTATCTTCTACTCTAAGTCTTCCCTGTGACCTCATCCTCTTCTTTTTTCAACATTTTTGTGATTTCCTCAAATAAAGAATGTTGTTTCTATCTGTCTTCTAAGTTTTCCTTGAGACTAGGAGGCACCTTTTGGGGACTGGCTTACCTTTAATTTCATCTTTTTCCAATGGATCTACTTAGTTCAACAAAAGTAGCTATTAATAACCATTTTCTAGGACTTCTCTGGTGGTCCGGCAGTGGAGGGTCCATTCTTCCAACGCAGGGGGGTGCAGGTTTGACCCCAGATTGGAGAACTATGGTTCCACGTGTCACAGGCTTGGCCAAACATTTTTTAAAAAACAAAACAATTTCTAGAAATATAATTTACTGACACAGAATAACTTCTCAATATACCATTGAATAAGGAAAAAGAAACAGACAAAATAAGTCATACAGTAGGTTCCCATTCAGGATATATATGTGTGTGTGTGTGTGTATTTCTATCTATACATCTGCCCATATATACATACTAGTGAAAAAAGTTTGGGAGTCCTTATGCCACAATATTTAACAGTGATTGCCTTTGGATGGTGGGATTTCAGGTGATTTTCATTTTCTTCTTTTTTGCTTATTTGCATGGTCTGGGTTTTCTACATTGTAAATATCATTTATACAATTAAAAGTATAGTGTTTTTTAAATAACAAACTTCACTTCCTCTAATTCTTTCATTTTTCCTGATCTCTAATTATTGTTTGCTTTGCTCTTGTTTTCTTGAATTACCTTTATTAATTAAAGAAATTTGATATTGAGATTATAAATGTTAATAATTGTTCATCAGAGAAGCTGCTGTAGAAAGAGGTTGGATAGAGCCTATCCCATATTGAAAGCTACACAGAATGATTTGAAGCCTCTCAGAAAAGTTATCTCCTCCACCAAAACCCATTGTTAGTTTTTTCTTCGAATTCAGTTCAGTTCAGTTCAGTTCAGTTGCTCGGTCGTGTCCGATTCTTTGCAACCCCATGGACCACAGCACGCCAGGCTTCCCTGTCCATCACCAACTCCCAGAGTTCACTCAAACTCACGTCCCTTGAGTCGTTGTTGCCATCCAGCCATCTCATCCTCTGTCATCGCCTTCTCCTCTTGCCCTCAATCTTTCCCAGCATCAGGGTCTTTTCAAATAAGTCAGCTCTTCGCATTGGCCAGAGAATTGGAGTTTCAGCTTCAGCATCAGTCCTTCCAATGAACACCCAGGACTGATCTCCTTTAGGATTGACTGCTTTGATCCTCTTGCAGTCCAAGGGACTCTCAAGACTCTTCTCCAACACCACAGTTCAAAAGCATCAATTCTCCGGAGCTCAGCTTTCTTTATGGACCAACTCTCACATCCATACATGACTACTGGAAAAACCATAGCCTTGACTAGACGGACCTTTGTTGACAAAGTAATGTCTCTGCTTTTTAATATGCTATCTAGGTTGGTCATAACTTTCCTTCCAAGNCCAACTCTCACATCCATACATGACTACTGGAAAAACCATAGCCTTGACTAGACGGACCTTTGTTGACAAAGTAATGTCTCTGCTTTTTAATATGCTATCTAGGTTGGTCATAACTTTCCTTCCAAGGAGTAAGCGTCTTTTAATTTCATGGCTGCAATCACCATCTGCAGTGATTTTGGAGCCCAGAAAAATAAAGTCTGCCACTGTTTCCCCATCTATTTCCCATGAAGTGATGGGACCAGATGCCGTGATCTTAGTTTTCTGAATGTTGAGCTTTAAGCCAACTTTTTCGCCCTCCTCTTTCACTTTCATCGAGTGGCTCTGTAGTTCTTCACTTTCGGCCGTAAGGGTGGTGTCATCTGCATATATGACATTATTGATATTTCTCCCAGCAATGTTGATTCCAGCTTATGCTTCATCTAGCCCAGCATTTCTCATGATGTACTCTGCATAGAAGTTAAATAAGCAGGGTGACAATATACAGCCTTGACATACTACTTTTCCTATTTGGAACCAGTCTGTTGTTCCATGTCCAGTTCTAACTGTTGCTATTAGTCATTGCCTTTTTCATTAATTCTTCCCCCCTCTCCCCGTTGGGAAGATATATTAGCTTGCCAGGGCTACCATAGCAAAGTACTACAGACTGGCTGACTCGAACAACAGAAATTTACTTTCTCACAATTCTAGAGGCTGGAAGTCTGAGATCAGTTTTTGATGGGACTGGTTTCTGGGTCCTCTCTCCTTGGCTTGTGGATGACTGGCTTCTCCCAATCTTCATATGGTCTTTCCTCTGTACAAGTCTGTGTTCAAATTTCTTCTTTTTATAAGACCATCAGTCATATTGAATTAGGGTCCATTCTTAAAATCTCACTTTAACTTCATAACCTCTTTAAAGAACTTGTCTCCAAATATAGTCATATTCTGAGTTACTGGTTAGAATTTATGAATAACACATGAATTTTAAGAGACACACTTTAGCCCATGACAGAGGGGTGAGATATACTAAATCACAAATTCCTTGAAGCACTTTTCCTTTTTGAAGGAAGGATAATATGATAAGTTATTGAAAAGGGGATAGGGAGAAAAAGAAATTTAAGGAACATAAAAGAAAACAAATGTCCAGGGTAGTGGTTTTCAGCCCAAGATGACTTTGTACCCACGCCCTGCCACCTCCTTCCCAGGGGACATTTGACAATATCAAGAGACGTTTTTGTTTGTCACAACAGGGGAGATGTTACTGGCATCTAATGCATAGAGGCCAGAGATGCTGCTAAACATTCTACAGTGTGTGATACAGCACCACACAAAGGATTATCCAGACCCAGAATTAAATGTACCAAATATACCTTAATATACCAACAGACGCTTGCTCCTTGGAAGAAAAGCTATGACCAACCTAGACAGCATATTAAAAAGCAGAAATATTACTGTGCCGACCAAGGTCCATCCAGTCAAAGCTATGGTTTTTCCAGTAGTCATATATGGATGTGAGAGTTGGACTATAAAGAAAGCTGAGCACCAAAGAATTGATGCTTTTGAACTGTGGTGTTGGAGAAGACTCTTGAGAGTCCCTTGGACTGCAAGGGGATCAAAGCAGTCAATCCTAAAGGAAATCAGTCCTGAATATTTATTGGAAGGAAGGACTGATGCTGAAGCTGGAACTTCAGTACTTTGGCCACTTGATGCAAAGGGCTGACTCATTGAAAAAGACCCTGATGCTGGGAAAGATTGAAGGCAGGAGGAGAAGGGGATGACAGAGGATGAGATGGTTGGATGGCATCACCGACTCAATGGACATGAGGTTGAGCAAGCTGCAGGAGTTGGTGATGGACAAGGAAGCCTGGTGTGCTGCAGTCCATGGGGTCACAAAGAGTTAGACACAACTGAGCAACTGAACTGAACAGAACTGAAATGTATCAAGGTTGAGAAACCCTAGGATAAACTTTTGGATGACTTCATCAATATAAAATTTGAATATCTTTGATCCAGTAATATTAATACTACTTCCAAGAATCTATCCAGCAGAAATATCCACCCATGTGTACAAACATATATATATAGACAGATACTATGCTCATTGTTTATCAGTTCAAAATTGAAAATTGCTCAAATGTACTAAAGATCAAGAATTCTTGTTAAAAATTATTACTAGGAAAGATGTTGAAAATATATTGTAATTGAAAAATCAAATTGCAGAACAATATGTATGTTGTCCCTTTTTGTTGTTAAAAATGCAACCCATGTACATTTATATATAGTTTCTTTAAAACTACATGTGTTTAAAAAAAAAAAAAACCTACATGTGTTATATATGTGTCTATGTGCACAGTTGAATACCTGAAGTCATAGGTTGCCTCTGGGGAATGGCGTTATTGGCAATAGAAGGACTTTCATGCTTAAATTTATACATTTCTGAATTACTTGGCTTAAAGTCTTAAGGATATAGGACTTTGCTTTGGCAAATGTGAGACAGACTCCAGGCTAACTTTGAGAATATTGACTCTTACTAATTTGGATCACTGTTTTACCAAATTACTGTAAATCAGGGAGCAACGTATTGTAATAATCCTCAAACCAAATCTGGCAGAACTCCTGTGGACTAAGAATGATTTTTATATTTTTAAATGGCTGATTGAAAAAAATCAAAAG
Organism: Cephalophus harveyi; assembly: GCA_006410635.1. Lineage (NCBI taxonomy): Eukaryota > Metazoa > Chordata > Mammalia > Artiodactyla > Bovidae > Cephalophus > Cephalophus harveyi. The sequence continues at coordinate 26,436 of SJYT01035459.1, forward strand.
AAAAAGAATTTTGTGATGTAAATTTATACAAAACTCAAATTTCAGTGCCAACATATAAACTTGTGTTGGAAGTTTGTATTGTATTCATTCATTGGAGACTCCCTGGGGCTACTTTCATGCTGCAACAGCAGAGTGGAGTAGGCTGTCTCACACTCAAAGCATAAAATATATACTGTTTGGCCCTTCACAGAAAAAGTCTGCAAAGTCCTGCAGTACAATATGTAAGATGCAATCTAGGATGTTGAACTTCCAACTCTTTTGCTACGGTCCCACTAAAAGAATTGTGAAAAACTATGTTACCTTTTCACCTTTTTTTCATTGATGTCAAAAATGTTTTCAAGGACTTCCGTGTTGGTTCAGTGGTAGAGAATCCACCTGACAACACGGGAGACACAGGCTCCGTCCGTGATCCAGAAAGACCCCGCAAGCCACAGAGCTGCTCGGCCCCTGCACCACAGCTATTGAGCTTGTGCTCTAGAGCCTGGAAGCTGCAACATGAGAAGCCTGCACACTGCAACTAGAGAGGAGAGAAAGCCCACACCCAGCAACAGACCCAGCACAGCCAAAAATGAATAATCCATAAATAATTTTTTTTAATGTTTTTAAGTTTAAGTAGATACAAAGAGTCTAATTTCTAACATCTACATATTCTGGCATTATATATTGATATTTTAATTAATTGTTATATCACTTCAAAAATGCATCCAACTAAATCTCTAACAGTTTGGTACCTACCATCCATCCCCTGGAGAAGGAAATGACAACCCACTCCAGTATTCTTGCCTGGAGCATCCCATGGATGGCGAAGCCTGGTGGGCTACAGACCATGGTGTTGCAAAAGTCAGACATGACTTAAGCAACTTAGCACACATATATCATCCATATTAAAAATTGTAAAATAAACAAGCTCTTCTTTGAAGTTGAAACTTTAATATTTTTTTAAACTTACATTCTATTTTTAAATGAGTTCCACACAGAATTTTATTCTAATATATTCTATATTTATGCTTGAAAATATTTTTTATCATCATCACACTATCTGTAACAAACATATGTGTTTAAACTGAGGTTACAATTATAGTCTCTTACCATAGTCTGGGTTTCTTCCTGGGACTCCCTGACCTCCTAAATGATTTTTTTTTAAATCTGTATTCATTGAGACTCATTCTTTTGTTGTATAGTTCTATAGGTTTTAACAAATGCATAATGTCTTGTATTCACCATTTTGGTGTCATAGAGACTAGTTTCTGTTCAGTTCAGTTCAGTCAGTCGTGTCTAACTCTTTACGACCCCATGAACCGCAACATGCCAGGCCTCCCTGTCCATCACCAACTCCCAGAATCTACACAAACCCATGTCCATTGAGTCGGTGATGCCATCCAACCATCTTATCCTCTGTCGTCCCCTTCTCCTGCCCTCAATCTTTCCCAGCATCAGGGTCTTTTCAAATGAGTCAGCTCTTCACATCAGGTGCCAAAGTATTGGAGTTTCAGCTTCAACATCAGTCCTTCCAATGAACACACAGGACTGATCTCCTTTAGGACAGACTGGTTGAATCTCCTTGCAGTCCAAGGGACTCTCAAGACTCTTCTCCAACACTACAGTTCAAAAGCATCAATTCTTTGGCGCTCAGCTTCTTTATAGTCCAACTCTCACATCCATACATGACTACTGGAAAAACCATAGCCTTGACTAGACAGACCTTTGTTGGCGAAATAATGTCTCTGCTTTTCAATATGCTATCTAGGTTGGTCATAACTTTCCTTCCAAGGAGTAAGCATCTTTTAATTTCATGGCTGCAATCACCATCTGCAGTGATTTTGGAGCCCAGAAAAATAAACTCAGCCACTGTTTCCTCTGTTTCCCCATCTATTTGCCATGAAGTGATGGGACCGTATACCATGATCTTAGTTTTCTGAATGTTGAGCTTTAAGCCAACTTTTTCACTCTCTTCTTTCACTTTCATCAAGAGGCTATTTAGTTCTTCACTTTCTGCCATAAGTTTATTGTGATCCACACAGTCAAAGGCTTTGGCATAGTCAATAAAGCAGAAATAGATGTTTTTCTGGAACTCTCTTGCTTTTTCCATGATCCAGCGGATGTTGGCAATTTGATCTCTGGTTCCTCTGCTTTTTCTAAAACCAGCTTGAACATCTGGAAGTTCACAGTTCACGTATTGCTGAAGCCTGGCTTGGAGAATTTTAAGCATCACTCTACTAGCGTGTGAGATGAGTGCAGTTGTGCGGTAGTTTGAGCATTCTTTGCCATTGCCTTTCTTTGGGATTGGAATGAAAACTGACCCTTTCCAGTCCTGTGGCCACTGCTGAGAATAGTTTAACCACCCTAAAAATCTTCTTTGCTTGCTCTTTTCCATCCTGTCTTCCTCCCCTCAAACACCCAATGATCAATGATCTTTTTATTATCTCTGTTGTTTTGCCTTTTCCAGAATGTCATATAATTAAAATCATACATTAGTAGCCTTTTCAGGCTAACTTCTTTCACTTAGCAATATATATCCAAGATTACCCATACTTTTTTGTGGCTTGAGAGCTTCTTTCTTGTCTGAGAATGATATCTCATCATATGGATGTTCCACTGTTAGTTTTTTCATTTATCTATTGAAGGTTGGTTCTAGTTTTTAGTGATTCATAGTGATTATTAATAAAGCTGCTACAAACATTCATGTGCAGGTAAGACTTACTTTTTATCATGATTTCAGTTTTATTTTTAAAAATATTTATTTGTCTGCTTAGTTGCAGCATGCAGTTTCATTTTTAGTTGCAACAATCAAACTTTTATTTGTGGCATGTGGGATCTAGTCCCCTGACCAGAAATTAAACCCAGACCCCATCATTGGGAATGTAGAGTCTTAGCCTCTGGACCACCATGAAAGTCCCATCATTTTTCACTTCAAGCATAATTTTCAAAGAATATAATAAAAATGATTGACAGAGAAATACATCTTGAAAGTCAAAATTAAAATGATATAGCCCACCATAATGTATTATTCAATTTTTTAAGTAATAAAAAACAAGATAATAAATAATTTGTTGGTTCCTGTCTCTTATACACATCTTCCCTCACATGACCCATAATCCACTGCTTCCCTCATTATTATTCTCTGCACCTGTTCTCCACAACCCAGAGTTCCCATCCCAGTTGCCAGGTTCTAAAGCAAGCTTGTACAATCCATCACTTCTTCCCCCATACCCCAGACTCCACTTCCATTCTGCTGCTGCTGCTGCTAAGTCACCTCAGTCGTGTCCGACTCTGTGTGACCCCATGGACGGCAGCCCACCAGGCTCCCCCGTCCCTGGGATTCTCCAGGCAAGAACACTGGAGTGGGAATTGTGTGGTACACTGCAGACGTGCTGTGAGAGGCCAGGGGCTGTCTCTTATACACATCTATAGCAAAAATACAATATAATATGTAGCTGAAATTATAAGTTATTTGTGAAGTAAGAATTATTATACAAGGCCCAGTGTTCTTTCTGCAAATATGTAAATAGACATATATGAAACTCTGGAGTTAAACTTCTGAGATTAATTAGAGAATATTTAAGTATATAAAAACCAGAAACAATCTCATTAAATTCATCAGACATCATAACAAAATTGTTCCTATTTATTTAATGAAATAGGAAGATACATACAAACACAAAGGCAAATTCACTGTAGTACTGGTATAGGTTTGTTCCCTGCAAATACACAATTCTGATGTGTACTATTTTGCTTAATTCCTATTACAAAAGAAAAACATATGGTGCATTTATTGATAATGCAGTTTTCCTGCATCATCATATTCTGGTTAAAAAAAAACAGGAAAACGTCAAAGAATGTAAAATTTTCAAATTCAAAACGGTCTTTTTGTCAAGGTAGGTGATAGAATATATTTTATTTAACAGTTTGTTAGCTTAATTGATAGCATGTATATATTTAGATATTTAGTAAGTGGGATTCCATTTATACTTTGACCCTAAGAATACATTTAGGAATGAGATAGATATCACTCTTTTTATTCCATAGAGTAATACAGAAACTTAGGTTGATATTAGAACAGCCTAGACTCCTGGGAATGCTTTAACCTAAGTACAGACTTAACCCTGACCGTCACTACATGGTTTATAAAATGAAAAGAGAGCAATGCTGTGTCCCCAGGGGCTGTTCACTCTGATTGAATCTATCTCAGCACATCTGAGGAATAAAGCTCTTTAATCGTTGCTACTATAGTTCCCATAGCTGCTGCTACTTCTGTGTAACAGTAAAGATAAAGAAACCCAGTCTCTCCCCAAAGATCACCATGTGAAGGTCCAAGCCTTGGGAGGGCAATTCAGGCATATTCTCCCCATTAGGCTGCTAAACTGGAATCAAGAGTCAGGTCTTGAACTCATAGATTCAATTCTCTTATTTACGATGGTGGTTCATAGAGCTATGGCTGAAGAGGCTTTGCCTTTGGATATACCTGTCACGTGAGGACCACATTTGGCATATGTGTTCACATGTTAATATTTCTCTGCAGCCTGTGAGGCCCTGCGCACCAAATCCCTGGTCACAGAGTTCAGTCCTGGGCCTAAACACAAGAAGCAGAGGTCGCTCATCACTTGTCAAAGATCTACGCACTGCCCGGGAAAAAAGAATTGCGATGGGACCATTTGGATATGACAACCAAGATCTCTAGCTAAGTGAAAACTCAGAAGTTTTTCCCAGGGCTTTTTCCCTTTGAAAGAAAGGTAATTTATTCTCTTGCTCCAAAACACAGGCAGCAGTGGACTTAGTCACATTCTTCTCTTTACCTGATGTTGTATAATCTCTTTGTCATTATGTTTATAAAGAAATATCTATTTAATGTTGACCTGGCTTTTTTTTTTTTTTACTTGGCTTTTTAATTTGCACCATATACACAGAAGGTTCAAGAAAATTGACATCACGCTAAGTGATAGTGCATATTTTTCCATAACCTAGGAAAGTCATATACTAAATGTAGATCAGAACTCCAAATTTTGCTAGAACAGAAATATTCAAAGACCCAGAATCTTTTACAAGATATACAAAGAGCCCTTTGAAACCCAAACTAGAATCCCATTAATCTGGGAAAGAAAGTCATAGGTGATGTTTTCTATCCACAAGTCTAGTCTTGTTCTAAAGCAAAGTCTTTAACTGCAGCCCACAAGGCAATGAGGAAACCATGTCACAGGACTTTCATGAGAAAACAGACTCAGTACAATATTTCCCACCTTGTATTGTGTGCATGGGTGTGAACACCTTCAGATCCCTGTGAAGCATTGCTGCAGTTTCACAAGGCTGATCAGCAATTCTTACGAGCCTCAGTGTAGTTAATGCTTAAAAGATTTAGATATCATGGGAGAGTTACAAACTGTATCTGTATCCTAAGCTGGGATCCTCTAAGAGCACACAATATCCCTAAACTTGCCATGGAAGAGGAAATATACAGAATTCACAGTAGTGTGAATCCAGCTTTCTTTCCAAAATATTGATTGCTATTTACACCCTAAATAGCTTTGGAACATTCAGTGATTATTGTAAAATAAAGGTAATATGAATCTCACTCTGTTTTTCTTCTGATGAGATCCTCTCTTCTGGTGCACTATTATGATCAGAAATATGAAAAGCAATAATTTCGACTATGAACTCTTGGCAGCTATGGAACATGGAGGGAAAAAAGGACTTTGGGGAATATCAGTTAAGTATGAAAAAGAAAATCTTCCTTTTTCCTGTTTCATGTAACCCATGTTTTTATTTGTTAATTTACACACTTCATCCCAGTGAAACACTAATGCATTAAGCACCACCACATATATCAAAGTCATTTCCACATCTATCAAATCTGAAGATTCCAAGATCTGGCTGCCATGAGACATTTGAGACAATAAATAATTCTGTATGAGTACTTTTTCAGCCCCCTGTATCTGACTTTCACTTCATCATGAAAGGACTTTATTGTGTTCTCTGCATCACTGGCAGGAACAAGAGGGCTGAACTGAACTCTTCAGTAGGTCAGCAAGGCCAAATAGAGGGTCTGTTAGGCTATCTGTGCTGTGGGAAGGGCAGCAGCAGAAATCACCCTTGTCTTTGAGCGATTTTATAAGACACACATTTAAGAACCTTTCACAGACAATATGCTTAGTCTAGTAGGAATTGTGTGGTACACTGCAGACGTGCTGTGAGAGGCCAGGGGAGGGGGGTGCTGCCATAGTCTTGGATCTCAGAGACAGCAAGAGCCTTAGAGAGGGGAGAAGACCCTCCAGGCTGGGGAAAGAGCAGGAGAAAAGCTGGAGGAAGGAACTTGGCAGAGGTCCTTGAAGGCTCCATTTTCAGCTCCTATTTCCCAATCAGTTCACTTGTTACTTCACAGTTAAGAAGCTGGACATCCATCTCTTTACCCTTGTACTTTGTGTGTGTGTGTGTTAGTTGCTCAGTTGTGTCTGATTCTTTGCCACCCCTTGAGGACTATGGCCCACCAGGCTCCTCTGTCCATAGAATTCTCCAAGCAAGAATGCTGGAGTGGGTTGCCATGCCCTTCCCCAGAGGATCTTTCTGACCCAGGGATCAAACCTGGGTCTCCTGTGTTGCAGGCAGATTTCTTACTGTCTGAGCTACCAGGGAAACTGAATCTATTCATATTAATAAAATGTTATAATGACAAAATAATCCAGAGGTCCCACAAATCCTTGCCTGTCCTTCCAGACTGAGGCTGTTGTGAGAGACTCTCTTCCCACCCAGAATGTCTTGGCTGTCTCCTTTATATTTCTATTTTCATCTTTCCTCTCCTTTCATCTGCCACAGACATTCACTAGCTCCACAGGTTGAATTAGACAAAGGACTGCTGCCGATCCTACTGTAAAAGGAAGCTTCTGCTTGGTCCACCTTGTTCAAGAAATACCATGCTGACCTTCTCTTGGCCAAGATCTAGAGAAATTTTCCATTTTTCCATCAAAATTCATGTCTTTACTAGTTTACACATTCCATCTGTTAGCATTCCTAGAGAACTACGTCAACAGAAATTTCCTGACCAGCAAAAAGGGGTTGGTGACTCAGAAAGAAAACACCTGTGTTAGAATTTATTCTCTCCCCTCCCACAGCCTCCCACTGGTTATCACTTAACCCTCCCACTCCACCCCATCATTTCTAGAAGAACTATACTGTCAGCAAATAGTTACCAAATGCATGTATTATTGAGGCATCATGGATATTCCAAGAAGTACAAGACAGTTTTTCTGACTCTGAGAAATTTGTTGTCTTGGTTGATAAAATGGGCTCATTTGTTGAAGGCAGCATCAGAGCTTCTCAAAAGTCAAGAGTAAGCTGGATACTCCCACTTTTTTGAGACTTCAGCTATATTTTAAAAAATTAAGTACCAGAATGATTTTTTTTTAAATATGGTAGGTTTTTTAAATGTACACTTAAATTATTAATTGATGCTTTTGAACTGTGGTGTTGGAGAAGACTCTTGAGAGTCCCTTGGACTGCAAGGAGATCCAATCAGTCCATTCTGAAGGAGATCAGCCCTGGGATTTCTTTGGAAGGAATGATGCTAAAGCTGAAACTCCAGTACTTCGGCCACCTCATGCAAAGAGTTGACTCACTGGAAAAGACTCTGATGTTGGGAAGGATTGGGGGGCAGGAGGAGAAGGGGACAACAGAGGATGAGATGGCTGGATGGCATCATGGACTCGATGGACATGACTCTGAGTGAATTCCGGGAGTTGGTGATGGACAGGGAGGACTGGTGTGCTGTGATTGACAGGGTGGCAAAGAGTCGGACATGACTGAGCGACTGAACTGAACACAAAAATTTACAGTGACTGACTTTTGAAACAATGTCAAAAATCCAAATTGACATGAATGTTTTAGCAATACTATTCATAATAGCCAAGAAGTGGAAACAACCCAAATGTCCATCAACTGACAGATGGATAAATAAACTTTGATTTATCCATACAATAAAGTGTTACTTGTCAATAAAATGTAATAAAGTACTAGTGCGATGACAGATGAATGGATAAAGAAGATTGAGATATGTATATGTATGCACATACATATACATACAATGGAATATTACTCAGCCGTAAAAAGAATGAAATGATCCATTTGAAGCAATATGGATGGACCTGGAGATTCTCATACTAAATGAAGTTAGGAAGACAGAGAAAACAAATATCATGATATCACTTATATGTGGAACCTAAAAAAAATTATACAAATGAACTTATTTATAAAACAGAAATAGACTCACCAGACATTGAAAGCAAACTTATGGTAACCAAAGGGGAAAGGATGTGGAGAGGAATTAGTTAGGAATCTGGCATTAGCAGATACACACTACTATATATGAAATGATTCCCTGATAACTCAGTTGGTAAAGAATCCGCCTGCAATGCAGGAGACCCTGGTTCAATTCCTGGGTCAGGAAGATCCTCTGGAGAAGGGATAGGCTACCCACTCCAGTATTCTGGTCTAGACTATTCATGGACTATACAGTCCAAGGGGTCGCAAAGAGTCAGACACATCTGAGCAACTTTCACTCACTCACATATATAAAATAGATAAACAATAAAAACTTATAGCACAGGGAACTATATTCAATATCATTAATAACCTATAATGAAAAAGAATCTGAAAAAGAATATATATATATATATATAATTTATTTACTTAGCTGTACACTTGAAACAAACACAATATTATAAATCAATATACTTCAGTTTTTAAAAAATGACAAAGTACTGATAAACACTATAACCTGGCTGAACCTTATGCTAAGTGAAAGAAGCCAGTTACAAAAGACCATATATTGTATGATTTCATTTGTATCAACTTTTCAAAACAGACAAATTTTTTGTGTGTGTGTATTCCTTCTTAAACCAGTTATCTGCTGAAGGGCACTTGGGTTATTTCCAAGTCCTGGCTATTGTAAATTGTGTTGCTATGAACATTGGGGTGCATTTATCTTTTTGAATCAGAGTTTTCAACTTTTCAGTTGCATGCCCAGAAGTGGAATTGCCGGGTCATGTGGCTGCTTTATGTTGATCTTTTTGAGGAAACTCCATACTGTTTTCTCTTGCAGCTACACCAATTTACATTCCCACAGGCAGTGCAGGTGGCGCTACTGGCACTGATGGTGAAGAACCTGCCTGCCAGTGCTGGACGCGTAAGAGACGAAGGTTCTTAAGCCATAGGTTGGGAAGTCCCTGGGTTGGGAAGATCCCCTGGAGGAGGGCATGGCAACCCACTCCAGTATTCTTGCCTGGAGAATCCCATGGACAGAGGAGCCTGGTGAGTTACAGTCTGCAGGTTCACACAGAGTCGGACATGACTGAAGTGACTTTGCACGCACGCATGTACAATAGTGTAGGGAGAGATCCCCTTTCTCCAACTCTCTCCAGCATTTGTTTTTTTTACAGACTTTTTGATGATAGCCATGCTGGCATATGCGGTTTTGATTTGCATTTCTCTCCATGGGGTAGCAAAGAGTCGGACACGACTGAGAGACTTTCAATAATTGTCAGCATTGAGCATCTTTTCATGTGCCTGTTGGCTATCTGTATTTCTTCTTTGGAGTAGTGTTTCTTAATGTCTTCTGCCCATTTTTTGATTGGGTTATGTTTTTTTTTTTTAATGCGTTATATAAGCTGTTTGTACATTTTGGATGTTAACCTCTTGTCAATTGCATCATTTGCAAATATTTTTTCCCAGTCCATAGGTTGCCTTGTCATTTCGTTGATGGTTTCCTTTGCTATGCAAAAGCTTATAAGTTTGACTAGGAACCATTTGTTTATTTTTGCTTTTGTTTCCTTTGTCTTAGGAGACAGGTTCAAAAAATATTGCTATGATTTAAGTCAGAGAATGTTTTGCCTATGTTCTCTTCTAGAAGTTTTATGGAATCATGTCTTATATTTAGGTATTTTAACCATTTGAGTTTATTTTTGTGTATGGTGAGGGAGTGTTCTAATTTCATTCTTTTACATGTAGCTGTCCAGCTTTCTTAGGACCACTTGCTAAAGAAACTATCTTTTCTCCATTGTATATTCTCCTCTCCTTTGTGGTAGATTACAGAATAAGCAGTTTATAGAATCAGAAAGTAGATTACAGATTATTTAGGGCTGAGAGAGGTGGGAATTAGGGAGGGAGAGTTGGAGAGGGGAACAGGAATTGACTGTTAATGGGTGTTTTTTAGGGGGAACAAATACATTCTAAAAATACATTGGGGTGATGACTGTGCAACCTTCTGAATATATCAAAAAACATTGCATCATACTTTTTTTTTTGGCCACACCTCAAGGTCTGTGGGATCTTAGTTCCTTGACCACGGATCAAATCTGTGCCTCCTGCAGGGGAATCGCAGAGCCTTAACCACTGGACCACATCATGCACTTTAAATGGGTAAACTGTAGTGTGTTAATCATATCTCAATTAAGCTGTTTTTAAAAGCTTAAACCGAAACGGCTTCATGTGAAAGGCCCACCAATGTAGGATGCTGGGAAGTGTGGAGCAGTGACCAGAACATTGGTTTGAAAGTCGACATGCTTGAGTCCAAATATTTTGCTGCTTATCAATTATGTGACCTTAGGTGAATTACTTAATTCTCTGAGGTTTATTTTATTTATTGTAAAATGATTGACAATAAAATTTTAAAAAATATTAAAGAGTCATTCTGTTCCAGGCACTGTTCTAGATTCTGGGATAACAGTTGTGACCAGGACAGTCAAGGCATGAACCTTCTCCAGCGTAAAATATTGGCCATTAACTTAAAAATATTAGAAACCCTGAAAGCTAACACTGTGCCAAACACATTTATGAGCTAAATTTTGCCCTTGGGCTGACAGTTTGTGATCCCTGATATAGGCTTTTCAGATGGTGAGTTTCTAGACTCTTGCCCACTTGGCTGAACCTCAGCACCCTCAGCCTGCTCCCATATGCTTCCAACACCAACCTTAGAAAATAATCCTCATGAAGTCCAGGGAAATCATCCTAGCAAGTAATTGAGCCAGCTCTATAAGATGCTGCAGGCTTCCTCAATGAGCTCATTCATTTTCCAGGCCTGGACCGAGCTGGCACTTTCTACAGGGTAGGTTTGGAAGGGACGTGTCCTTCCCATGCCTTTCAAAACCATCTGTCCTCTGAGAACCTCTTTGGGAGGTCAGTTCAGGACACGTCTCAGATGTTCGGATTTAACCCTTTCATTCTTCTTTACCTGCTGATGCCTAACACCTCAGCTATTTTTGATCAGACATACTAAGTGTGCGGTAGCTGCATAGGAGGCTGTTTCCTGGAACTCAATAACAGATGATTAAACTGTTTCAGTTCTCTAACATATCCCAGACCTCAGAAAAGAAAGAAAGCATTAAATGTATCTTGTAGTTTTTCAATTAAGAACCAAGCAACCTCACATTGTTCATTTATCCATCAACAGAGAAGTAGAGTTTAAAGCTCTTAAGAAGAGGAATTCTATTTCTGCTTTATTGACTATGCCAAAGCCGTTGACTGTGTGGATCACAATAAACTGTGGAAAATTCTGAGAGATGGGAATACCAGACCACCTAACCTGCCTCTTGAGAAATCTGTATGCAGGTCAGGAAGCAACAGTTAGAACTGGACATGGAACAACAGACTGGTTCCAAATAGGGAAAGGAGTATGTCAAGGCTATATATTGTCACCCTGCTTATTTAACTTCTATGCAGAGTACATCATGAGAAACGCTGGACTGGAAGAAACACAAGCTGGAATCAAGATTGCCGGGAGAAATATCAATAACCTCAGATATGCAGATGACACC
>SJYT01035459.1:45826-57819 GCA_006410635.1 Cephalophus harveyi
CACATTTTTCTTATAATATAATCATGTGTGAGCCCTGAGAAATGACTCAAAGCCAAAATAATGGGGTTTCCTTGATAATAGTTCCTCATTTTCTCTGGCTACAGTCCAGTCCTCAATATCCTCCTTTATAAGGAAGCCACTCAACCCAGCCCTGCTGGTCACTCTAACCTCATAGCTATCATTTGTTCACATTGTAAACTGGGCTTTCTATTTCCAGCTTTCTAATTGCAAAATTGCTGTCTCTTCAGCCTCTTGCTTCTGACTGCTCCCAGTCCAGGGATGCAGTCTGCCCCTTGGGTGCCCTCATGCCATCCACAGAGCCTGTTGCTGCTGCTGCTGCTAAGTCACTTCAGTCGTGTCCGACTCTGTGTGACCCCATAGACGGCAGCCCACCAGGCTCCCCCGTCCTTGGGATTCTCCAGGCAAGAACCCTGGAGTGGGTTGCCATTTCCTTCTCCAGTGCATGAGAGCGAAAAGTGAAAGGGAAGTCGCTCAGTCATGTCTGACCCTCAGCGACCCCATGGACTGCAGCCTTCCAGGCTCCTCCATCCATGGGATTTTCCAGGCAAGAGTACTGGAGTGGGGTGCCATTGCTTTCTCCGACAGAGCCTGTTAAGATCCCTCTCTCTCTCATCCTGTTAAGGACTGACAGCAGACTGCAGAGTGACCAGTGAAAGGGGCAAAGGTCACACAGCCATGTCCTTGCTCATCCTGGGTATACCCCCTCTCTCTGGAACTTTAATGGAGCCAGGTTCAGACTTCTGAAAATTGGAGGTGCTGCCATAATTACCTGATCTTGCTGGTTTTGAGCATGCCTTGCTTAATATAAGGCAGGCAGGAAATTAGACTGGATCATGGCTTTGTTGCTTATATTTTCTGAGACCCAAATCTGGAATTGTGGTCTGGCAAGTATAGGGTACACGTGGATAAATGAGACAAAATATTTGAAAATAAGGCCATTCTGGACATTGCATATCTGTCTAGTAGCTTGGCAAGGGAACCAGATATCACACACTCATATAATGTTGATAAAAATTAACATTAATAATAATTAATGAGAATTTACCGTGGATCAGGCCCTTTCTGAACCATGTAAATTATCTCATTTGTTGCTCATAAAAGTTTCCTCCAAGTAGCTAGAAGGGAGAGAAAAACAATCATTATATATTCAATAATAAAATTAAAAGAATAGTATTGTATACTATCCCATGAATGGAGGAGCCTGGTAGGCTACATACAGTCCACGGGGTCACAAAGAGTTGGACACAACTGAGCAACTTCAATTTCAATTGTATACACTAGGTACATAATATATGCCAGGCTCTGAATTGAACACATTCTCTGCTTTAACCTTTAAACAAAACCTGTAAGTAGGTATTATTATTATCATATGGTAGGCTGCTTCTAGAGAAGGCAATGGCAACCCACTCCAGTACTCTTGCTTGGAAAATCCCATGGGTGGAGGAGCCTGGTAGGCTGCAGTCCATGGGGTTGTGATAAGTCGGACACGACTGAGTGACTTCACTTTCACTTTTCACTTTCATGCATTGGAGAAGGCAATGGCAACCCACTCCAGTGTTCTTATCTGGAGAATCCCAGGGACGGAGGAGCCTGGTGGGCTGCCATCTATGGGGTTGCACAGAGTCAGACACGACTGAAGCGAGTTAGCAGTAGCAGCAGCAGGCTGCTGTTTGCACCCTTGTGCAATCCCCTTTCCTTGAGTGTGGGCTGGATCCAATGACTTGCTTTTGACTAATAGAATGTGGCAAGAATACTGGGATGTCACTTCTGTGATTAGATTGCAAAAGACTGACTTCTGTCTTTTTAGCAGTCTCTCTCTCATTGGCCCTCTCTTTTGCCCTCGTGCTGGCTTGCTGTGATGAAGGAAGCTGCTATGTTTTGAGATGTTCTATGGACAGATTCACAAGTAAGGCACAGAGAGGTCCTAAGCCAATAGCTCATGAGGATCTAAGGCCTTAGGCTAAAGCTTGTGAGCTAAGGAATCCTGCCAACAATGATATGACTGAGCTAGCATGCAGGTTCATCCTAATTGAGCCTTGAGGTGACCGCACCCTTGTGAGACACCCAGAGCCAGAGGACCCAGTTAAGTTATACCAGGAATTCTGATCCACAGAGACAGAGGTAATAAATGTTGTTTTACGCTACTAAATTTTGGGATAATTTGTTACCCAGCAAGAGATAGCTAATATATATTCCACTTTGTAGATGAAGAAACTGTAGATAAATGAATCAACTTTCCCAGAGTCACACGGCTAGAAATAGCAGGGCCAGGATCTGAACACATTTAGTTCAGGGTCTGAGCTCAAGTCTTCTTTCTTATGAGATTCCAAGTGATTAGGAAACTGGTGTTCTAAAAGGCATTCTACTCTCTGAAACCCTTGGAGTGTAGCCAGGCTTCCGGGAAACTCTGTGTGTGTGTGTGTAAACCTGGAATGGACAAAAGTTTAAATGATGCTAAGTGCTTTGAGTGGTCCACTCCCTGTTGCAGAAGAATGGCTGGTCCACCCATAGATCTGGTGATAGTAACCAGGGGCTCCATTCAACAGCACAATGGCAGAGCTAAGAGCTGCAACTCGTCCATTTTACAAGCACTCAAGCCATCTTACCTATGCTGTGCAAGGTGGGTAGAGTGTATACACACTTTTCTTGAGGATGAAAATGCCTGCATTGAGTAATGAGACGGTATGGTGTGCTACTTAAAAATCACATGAGCCCTAGAATTGGAAATCAAATGGTCCTGCCTGAGAGGACACCTTTTTCCACTGACTTTTAAAAATTTTTTTGCTTCTTCCCATCCAAGGAACAGTGTCTTGAATTTTGAAACCACAGTGCTTTGTTCCAACATGGAAAGCAACTTGGCACATCCCTTTGTTGGAAGCTCCCCAGTTTGGGATGGCAAAAACATCTTCTTCCAGAAAATTTCCCTTTGTTTACCCAGAGCTTCATGCCATTGGTCACCTTTATGAAATCAAAAGAAGATTCGTTCACTGGCTGGCTGCAGGAATCTAGCCTTCCTTGTCGGCTTTGTCCTGGTGTCAAAGCAGCAGGCTTTGAGTTCAGGGGTGTTTCCAGGTGGCAACAGAGCAATGATGCCATAGGGTAGAGTTCTGGCCCCATTCTCCTTTCAGCCAGTGGCAGAGGCTGCACTTAGTTGGCTCAATTGTGCAACCTGGTGTAAAGTCCATATCTGGGGTGGTTGGGGGTAGGACTCTAAGCTGTCTCAGCACTCTGATTATGGCCTCTTGACTCTCTCATGTTCATTACCCTCTTCTCCAAGGGCTTTCTTTCTGTTTCTCAGTTCTCATTCTCTCTGTCTCTGTCTCACTTTTTGTCTCTTTCCTCCCTTCTCTCTAATCCCTATATCCCTGTCAACCTCCACCTTCAGGGATCCTAAACTCAGGGAACCATCTCTTATCAAATGTTATGACTTTGCCCCTAACTGCTAGCAGCAAGCAGCTCTGGCCCTTGTCTGCTTATCTGACTGATTTTCTTTTCCACCGACTGTTTGTTTTTCTAATCCTTTTGGATTGTGTGCAGAAACCAGGGAGGAAAAAAAAAAAAAATCCCCAAACAAACAAACAAAAAACGCCAAATGGAGTTTTCATATGAGTGTGTCCTCCTGGACTAAAATAGAAATGTAAAGACATTTGGGTTTTGCTCCCTTGAAAAGTGGTATGATCAAAGAGAGGAGCAGCAAAGAAAAGAGAGCAAAATGCACCAGCACACGAGAGCCCAAGGCAAACCATACCACTCAGATATTGGGCCATCACTCTGAGTCCATCATTTCCCACTTAATCAGGATTTATAAAGGCTATTTTTGCCTTTAATACACCTGCCATGCTGGTTTTGCTCAAGTGGTTCCACAGAGATACCATCTGCACCACCTCCACAACCAGCCACGCAACACAGAGCTGCAGACTCCCTGACTCCAGTGTCCTTGCTTTTTAAGAGCGGGCCTTGAGAGTGATGGAGAAGCACCTAATACAGGAAAGAAAAGAGAAGCTGGATTGAATAATTGCATTATAAGATTACTTTGTGGATACAAAATCAAAATGTAGGGTACAAGCAATAACTTTTCCAGTTACTGCATGGGCTTCAATAACAGAATAGCCTTCTGCTGCATCAAAGAATGTTCCTTAAAACATTCCTTCTTTAAGGTTTTCTCTCTTACTGGGTTGTATGTGTTTATATTACTTTTTTCCCCTTAACTGATTTTCACAAGGAATGGGAGTAATAGAAGTTTATATGTACGTATGAGCAAAAACATCTATGAATGCCTTTTTTTTTTCCAGTTCAGTTGCTCAGTCATGTCCGACTCTCTGTAACCCTGGACTGCAGCATGCCAGGCTTCCCTGTCCATCACCAACTCTTGGAGCTTACTCAAACTCATGTCCATCAAGTTGGTGATGCCATCCAGCCATCTTATCCTCTGTCACCCACTTCTCCTCCTGCCTTCAATCTTTCCCAGCATCAGGGTCTTTTCAAATGAGTCAGTTCTTCACATCAGGTGGCCAAAGTATTTGAGTTTCAGCTTCAGCTTCAGTCCTTCCAAAGAACATTCAGGACTGATTTCCTTTAAGATGGACTGGTTGGATCTCCTTGCAGTCCAACGGACTCTCAAGATCAAAAGCATCAATTCTTTGGCACTCAGCTTTCTTTACAGTCCAACTCTTACATCCACACATGACTACTAGAAAAACCATAGCTTTGACTAGATGGACGTTTGTTGACAAAGTAATGTCTCTGCTTTTTAATATGCTGTCTAGGTTGGTCATAGCTTTTCTTTCAAGGAGCAAGTTTCTTTCAAGGTTGAAGTCACCATCTGCAGTTATTTTGGAGCCTAAGAAAATAAAGTCTGTCACTGTTTCCATTGTTTCCCCATCTATTTGCCATGAAGTGATGAGACCAGGTGCCATGATCTTAATTTTCTGAATGTTGAGTTTTAAGCCAACTTTTTCACTCTAGTGTATAAAATAGAAGGGTGACATCTGGTGGTCCAGTGGTTAAGACCTCATGCTTCCAGTGTAGTGGGTGCAGGTTCCATCCCTAGTGGAGGAATTAAGATCCCACATGCTGTGTTGTGTGGTGAAAATAAATAAATAGATACCATGAAATAAAAGGCATAGCTGAACTTTGTGGCAAAATTCCTAGTTTTGTGATAGTAACTTTGTTGAGTTCCTGAATTTCATGACAAGTCCTCTTAGTGAGGCTGGCCTAATTCTATGTTCTCGATGGCACATAGTAACTATGACTGTGAAAGAGCCATTATTACCCAAAGTATCATAATAATGGTCATGCCCTCCTATGACGTTATTGTTTTCTATCTGCCAGGACATTAATTGCCTTCTAACTTGCTCTAAAATTGGTAGGTAGGACACCGCCAAGACTAGAGAGAAGAAAGCTGTTGGTAATATATTCAAAAGCTTCGGACATACTGCTGCCTCCTTCTCACTGGAGCATCTTCACATTTACATGTTACTTCTTTTGTTATGGGATGTTAGTTAAGGCTTGCCTTATGTCTTGAATGCCATCTTATCATGGTCAATGTTTGATCTTTCCTTCAACTGAATGATTCAGACATTTCTGCGGTTATTTTGGCTTTTCCGCTTTCCTTTCACAGGCTTTTTATGAGTCATTGAATTGAAGGGGAGGTTATTTCTAAATTGGAAGGTGAGGATGAGAGAAGGGGGAGGAAAGTTCTGGGAAAAAACTAGGAAAAGACACCTTACTGTTATGTAGAGTTACTGGAGGAATAATTTCCACTTAGTTTGGGGATAGAGGTATAGAGTTTATTTAAATGACTAAAAATATATGTTAGAAAATAGACAATTTTTTCTTTGGGGGGTGGATAATGAACTACACAGTTTTACACTCCTTGTAGCTTGCTGAAATAGGACAGAAGGGTAAATAGAAGAGATATGGAACAAAGAGTTAGCAGGAATAAGAAAGGGGCAAGGTCTAGTCTCCGTGCCACAGGAAGTCCCCAGTCATAAAGAGGTGCTTAAGGGGGACTTTCCCAATCCATTCCTGAGTGTGTTTCATGACCCATGAGTTTATGTATGCTGGGTGGAGTTGTAAGGAAGGTACATTTATTTAAATCTGATTTAGAAATTGAAAGAGTAATTAGGCCAGCATTTTGCCATTCAGGGACAGGAACAGTGGGTGGAAATGAAAAGCAAAAAGCTGAAATGAAAAAAAAAAATGGATATACATTTCTAGGAGCACAAGTTTTTATAGCAACATCAAATTTCTCAACAGTGCCTACTGTGATTTGTACCCAAGTGAATAAAAACGCAGTCATTTATTCTTGTGCATTGTGCCAATATGAGAAAAGAACTGCAATTCATTCAACGGTCCTAATTTAGACTGCTAGGAAGATAGGTTTAGAAAAAAAGATAAATTGTTAAGTATCTGACACACATCTAGTTGGGTTATTTAAGAACTAACGAGCATAAAAATCAAGTTGCAGGGAGCCGAATTTTCTTTTCCAGAGCATCACAAGGGTAAACTGTGGCCCATTTAGTCCAAACTTGCTGTTGGCTGCCTGGTCACTTCGCAGAAGCCAGCCATGAGTGAGTCTGGAAGGGGGAAACCTCGCAACACGCCACTTCAATTTATTAACTGCAACCAAAATGGACTGACTTCTGCTAAATAAACGGTGTGCTTTGCCCTTTAGCATGGAGACTTCTGGAAAGAACGTCAAGGAAATTGGGCACCATAGGACCTCAAGAGGAAATTTTAATTTATATAGAGCGGTTCTCTCACTGAGTTGTAATCGATTTTTATACACAACTTCTAATGTTGCTGTTTTGTGTAAGAGGGTAGGGTGTCCCTACCGTCTGGGTAAGCTGGCAGCGATAAGCTTCTCTTTATTGGGAGAAAGTTGGAGAAAGGCACGAGTTTACAGTCACCTCCACCACAAAGAGTTAATCCTTCCCGTCGGATTTGAGCGTCAGTCCCTTCCTTGCTTTCTACTGCGCAACCAAACTGTGTCCAAGCTCGAACCAACCGGAGCCGACCGTCTTTTGCCAGTTGACTTAACAGACACTTGCGGTAGCCTATCAGAACTTTGAGCTGTCCAACCATCAACCAATTACAACTAAAGCTTGGTAGGTCGCTCCAGGTTCTGGAAAGAGGGTAGGGTGTCCCTACCGTCTGGGTAAGCTGGCAGCGATAAGCTTCTCTTTATTGGGAGAAAGTTGGAGAAAGGCACGAGTTTACAGTCACCTCCACCACAAAGAGTTAATCCTTCCCGTCGGATTTGAGCGTCAGTCCCTTCCTTGCTTTCTACTGCGCAACCAAACTGTGTCCAAGCTCGAACCAACCGGAGCCGACCGTCTTTTGCCAGTTGACTTAACAGACACTTGCGGTAGCCTATCAGAACTTTGAGCTGTCCAACCATCAACCAATTACAACTAAAGCTTGGTAGGTCGCTCCAGGTTCTGGAAGGGGCAAATACCGGGTCAGGAAAAGGGGCGGTAAGGAAGCTTTGACGGACGGGAACACTAAACCAATAAGAGCAGAGAGCTGCCGCCCCACTATCCAATCGCGAGGTAGGAAGTGTGAAACGGGGTGGGACTGTTGTCATGGGGGAGGTGGAGGCGCTAGGTGGCTACTGGCGCCCGAGGTACAGAGGCAGGGGCGCTGGAGTTGGTTGGCGGCAGCTGCAGGTGAGTTCCGATAATGCGGGCCTGAGGTCTGGGAGCCGTCGCGGGGGGTTGGGGTGGAAACGCCATTTCGGCGCTCCCGAGACGGAAGCCAGCGGGAGGGGGGCCTCGACTGCGGGTCCAGCCCGGCCCGGGCCGGGGCCAGGGCGGGGGCGGCGACGGCGGCGAGTTCGCCCTGACTGGGCTGGTGGGAGAGCCGCCCGGCTCCTGCGGCGGAGTTCGGAGTGTGGCAAGGTAGGCTGCGGGGCCGGACCCAAGCGAGTCAGGCCAGCAGGTCCCTCGGGACGCCTAGCTGGTCGGGTCTGGGACACTGACCGGCGACCGGTGCGTCTGAGGGGTAGGTTCCTGGGGAGACGGGAGCGTCTGGGGTCCCGGAGAAGGGAGTGACCGGTTACGACCTGGTCTGAGGGACGAGGCGACGCGGGTATACTCCGGACACCTTTAGGTGTGAGGAAGAAGGTGGGAACCCGGGAAGTCCGGGAGCGGCCCGAGCGGAGAAAGCTGGGGGGGGGGGGGGGGGGGCCGGGAGACTGGGAGTGGCCCGGGTCCGAGGGAGAAGGGAGGNTGACCGGTTACGACCTGGTCTGAGGGACGAGGCGACGCGGGTATACTCCGGACACCTTTAGGTGTGAGGAAGAAGGTGGGAACCCGGGAAGTCCGGGAGCGGCCCGAGCGGAGAAAGCTGGGGGGGTGGGGTGGGGGGCCGGGAGACTGGGAGTGGCCCGGGTCCGAGGGAGAAGGGAGGCCAAGGGTGGCAGGGGTCCCAGTGAGGATGTCGAGGAAAGAGGCAGGGAGAGGGCGGGGGATTCTCCCGAGAAAGGCGGCCCTCCGCGAGAGCAGCGCCGTGGGAGCTCTGGCGGGGCTTCGGTTGGTCGGACCGCTGGAGACCTTGAACAGCTTGGGGAGGGACGGCAGCGCCCTGCCCCCCCACCGCTGGTCTGCGATGGGAGATCCAAGACTGGACTGGGAACTGAGTGTGAGGATCCCCGGGAGAGCAGAGTTTTTTTTGGGGAAAAAAAAACCACCAACAAAACCTCGAGGGGGTAGCTCGGGTTTGAGAAGTGGTGAGAGATTTAGCTGAGGAGTGAAGTCCTCTCAGTTGGGTATTAGTCAAGCAAAATGACTCGGGGGTAGGCGGGAGAAGTAGTTAGTTTCCTTGTAGGAAGGGTGTAGGAGATAGGGCGTCGTAGGAGGGAGTGAGAAAGTTGCTCGGGAAGAGACTAGTGGTCTTGTGGAAACCGACCAGGACAGTAGGTAACGAGGAATAACATGGGGGCCTTTAATAGGTTCTAATAACTTCCGAAATAGAAGAAACTTCAGCTGCATAATAAGGGGGGAAAAAAAAAACCACCAACAAAACCTCGAGGGGGTAGCTCGGGTTTGAGAAGTGGTGAGAGATTTAGCCGAGGAGTGAAGTCCTCTCAGTTGGGTATTAGTCAAGCAAAATGACTCGGGGGGTAGGCGGGAGAAGTAGTTAGTTTCCTTGTAGGAAGGGTGTAGGAGATAGGGCGTCGTAGGAGGGAGTGAGAAAGTTGCTCAGGAAGAGACTAGTGGTCTTGTGGAAACCGACCAGGACAGTAGGTAACGAGGAATAACATGGGGGCCTTTAATAGGTTCTAATAACTTCCGAAATAGAAGAAACTTCAGCTGCATAATAATACTGACATGCCAATTGCTCGGGAAGAGACTAGTGGTCTTGTGGAAACCGACCAGGACAGTAGGTAACGAGGAATAACATGGGGGCCTTTAATAGGTTCTAATAACTTCCGAAATAGAAGAAACTTCAGCTGCATAATAATACTGACATGCCATCTAGGGCCAGAGAAAGGGTTCTCAAAGCAAGGTTGTGACTTGCATTCCAGTGCTTTAGGAAAGAAATGTTTAGGACGAGAGCAATCATGTTAGAAAATAAGGACATTGACAAGATGGGGAATTTGAATGGGAAAAAGGGAGGAGCAGCTGAACTAAAGGAGTAGGACCGGAACTTGATCAGGAAGAGGAGAGGCATGAAGCGGGATAGGCTTACTTTCTCCAAGTTAGAAATAAGTTTGAATTCTGGTTCCACCACCTACTTACATAGCTTAACCTCTCTGTGAAGAAGTTTCATCTGTATAATAGGAATACGGATACTTCCTACTTCTTAGGGTTTTTTTTTTTTTTCACGTGAATTAATATCTGTGGAACTTTGAGAATAGTAACTGGCACAGAATAAGTCCTATATTGTGGATTTTTAAAAAATATGTAGAGGATGAAGAAAGGCTTAGAATTCTTTAGTGCGTCATTCTGGAACTTTAACTTGAACCAGAATCACCTGGAGGGCTTGCTAAAATACAGACTGCTGGTTCCGTCCAGAATTTCTGATACTGTAGGTCTGGGGTGGGGCCTGGAGTTTGAATTTCTCTCAGGTGATGCTTATGTTGGTCAGGGGAACATTTTAAGAACCACTTGCTTTATTGAAAGTAGTAGTAATGTAGCAGGGGATTCCTTGGTGGCTGAGTGATAAAGAATCCACCTGCCAATTGACCAGACGCAAGTCGGGAAGATCTGGAGAAGGAAATAGCAGCCTGTACCGGTATTCTTGCCTGGGAAATCCCATGGACAGAGGAGCCTGGCTGGCTACAGCCCTTGGGGTGGGAAAAGAATCAGACACGACTCAGTGAATAAAGCAACAAAATAATGTAGCAGCCTTAAAATACCTGTCTACCTGCTAGAGAGGTAGAAGCAAATTGCCAAAACGAAAAAAAAAAAACAAAACAACCCTAATACTCTATAAGGGATACCCTGTTTTTTTTTTGTTGTTTAGTTGCTAAGCCGAGTCCAACTCTTTTTGACCCCATGGACTGCATGCAGCAAGCCGTAGTCCTCTGTCCTCCATTACCTCCCAGAGTTTGCTCAAATTCATGTCCATTGAGTTGATGATGCTTGCTATCTAACCATCTCATCCTTTGCTCCCCCCTTCTCCTTTTGCTCACCCTATTTTAAGCCTGTGTTTTTCTAACTGGATGATACTTTATTGAAAGTGAAAGTGAAGTCGCTCAGTCGTGTCCGACTCTTTGCGACCCCATGGACTGTAACCTACCAGGTTCCTCCATCCATGGGATTTTCCAGGCAAGAGTGCTGGAGTGGATTGCCATTTCCTTCTGATACTTTATTAGTAACTATAAAATCAATTTAGTGGATTACCACTAGCATTACAAATAAATGAAATAGAACAGAATTGACTACTATTGCACATGGCAAGGAAAAATACTGTTTTGGGAAATTTTGCTCATATGTGTGTGTTAGTCACTCAGTCGTGTCCGACTCTTTGTGACCCCATGGACAGTAGCCCGCCAGGCTCCCCTGTCCATGAAATTCTCGAGGCTCGAATACTGGAGTTGGTTGCCATTTCCTTCTCCAGGGTATCTTCCCAACCCAGGGATCAAACCCTGGTCTCCTGCATTATAGGTGGATTCTTTACCATCTGAGCCACCAGGATGACGTACATGTGTGTACTAGATTACAATGTAAAATGTATTTCTTACATTAAAAAGAGTTTGTAAAACTATTTTGAGCTATGGAGTGCAGTAAAAGTGATGTTTCAGTAGGGACATCCAGGAACTGGGTTTATTATAAAGTTTTTCTTTTTGTGGTATTTCTTTCTCAGGTGGTGATACATTCTGTTAAATTTCTTCAGTTGATTTGGTTTCTCCTGTGTTTGCCTTATCATACTGTGTTGTGCTTCTTTTTAGAAATTGAGACTATCTGGCATGAGTACTGAAGGGTATTTGAGGCAGAGAGTTGAAATTGAATGGTGTTTCTCAGATGTGGTCCACTTTTGTTTCACTCATGCCCTTGTCTTTAGCTTTTCTTACCAGTATACTGTAAAGCACAGTCTGTAAAAAACCTAAGTATACACAGAGATATTGACAGTAAACAACTAATACTGAAAGAGACTGGTTTGAGAAAAGTTCATGTGTAGAAAGTAAGTAAAAACCAAATAAGACACATTTCAAAAGAGAAAAGCAAAAGGATGTTTCCTTTTTAGAGAGTAAAAGAATTTAAAATTTTTTCATGGCCTTTCTTACAAAATATATACTATAAAAGCATTTTTAAGATAACCAAATATACTTGTGTATTTTAGATTTCTAGGTTTTTGAAGAAAAATGGTGATAATACTGGACAATTAAATGCACCTGAAATAGAGTTTGAACTACAAAGTAGTTTATTAAGCAGGAGCTTTTGTTCTGATGGTTTTCTCCCTTGAGAATGATCTTGATGTGTAATATGTTTTAAGTTTAACTTGTTTGAGGGACCTAAATGCTG
>SJYT01035459.1:58136-115611 GCA_006410635.1 Cephalophus harveyi
TAAGACTAGATGGTTTATATTTAGAAAGAGTTAATTTATATCTGTTTTAATGGATGTAAAAACAGAGAAAGCAGTATTGAAAACAAAGGGATTCTTACAGCTCTCTTTAAGATCTTTATTCCAGGAGATTTATGTAACCCTTTCATTAATGTTTTATGAAATTGTGAATAAATTTTTGGAGTAGCTTTGCATCAGGAATTTTAGATTTTTCTCTCTCTGAAAAATAATTTTTATTTGTATTTCATCTTTCTTATATTTTATTAAAATTTCAGTCTCTTGAAAAAAATTTCAATCTTTGGAAGGCCACAAAATCATTGCATATTTGAGTTGAAACACATAGGCAGTCTTTTCATGAAACAGATTTACTAATTTTTGTGACAAAGGTTGGAAGGATGAAAGCTTTTAAATTCCTTGCATTGAGTTAAATGAAGTATCCATACCACCAGAATGGTTGTTCTTTAAGTTATTGTACAGTTGATAGGCACTTTTGTATAGATCATTTGGTTCTTTACTAACTGATGGAAGAATATAAAATCTTTAATAGAGTGTGGGAAAAATTTTAAATTCATTCTTCGTAATTGTGGACATTAGTTTGATTACTTGCTTTTTGATAAATGGACTTTATTCAGTTGACTTACTATTTACCCATAATTTAATCATACTTATCTACAAATAGCTCTCATTGCTCAACCCTTTTTACAGTGAGATTTGTTAATCTGTTGTTGAAAAAAATGGTGGTTTTTAAATCCCAAAGAAACTGCTTTTGACTGTACAATTTAGTGAGGCTCTTTTTCCCATTTCAAAGAATATTCATGTAAGTTATTTTTACAAGTGGAAGTTCAATTAAAACTAGTTAATTAAGTTCATTTTCTATTTCAGTAAAGTTTTGTCTTTTATATGTAGCTTCTGAACTCTTTTCTCTGCTTTTTGCTCTCCAAATACTCATACAATAAATCCTAATGGAAATGTGCTACCTGAAAATCTGGAGTTCTGTGAAAGTGTAAAAATCCCAGTGTCTGGTTTTTGGTTTGCTGGGAGAATTCCTTTTATCAGAAAAGTTCCCTAGGTAAACTTACTACCTTAAAAAGAGGTCTTTTAATAGAGTACTCGGAAAGCTACATTTTATTTTGGACTTGTCAAATACATATGTTGTGTTTAATAAATTTTGATTTGTACGGAATGGATCTTGAATTCTGCCAATTTCTGAATTCTGATATATGTTTCCTTGGTGGGGCTGGGGAGAAAGGATATAGTTACACTCCTTAAATTAAAAAAACACTTTTTTTGCTATCATATTTCTTTATCTTGATATAATGGTAAATCTTTTATTTACAAAGAAATATAATTTTTTGAAAATAAAGACTAATTTATTTGCAAAGAAAATTTATCTTCAGTAATTTAAACATATTAGAAATCTGATTAAAGGCAAATTGTGTATAAGGCATTTTAGGCTGTTTGTTCAACTATGAAATACAAGTACTGATAAATAGGTTGTCTTTATCTTATTGCCATATATTTTTGAGAATATAAAATATGCACTTGGAAGTCTTAGGGCAAAAGGAGTTTTGAGACTAAGGGAGAATGAGGAGAATACTGACGTGTTTGAGGAGGAGTCTGGCGGATCTGCAGGAAGTATGTCTAGAGGAGTGAGCCATTCTTGGCAGTTTTCCTAGCGTGACATATGTAAAGGAGGTTGATCCTATTTGCAACATTCTCGCATGGACATATTTTTCGTCCGGCTTGTTAGAACTCTTCCTTTGTTGTGTTCCACTCAGGAAAGCATGTCAGAATACAAATGAACACCGTGAGAATTGCTAGTCCTAGGATGGGAACCTGGACAGAACCATGTGGATTTAGAAGGCAGGATACGTGACTCTGCTCTCTAGCTCTTGGGAATAGGTGCCCAACACTTGTTACTAGGCCATGACTTCCCATTTGTCCTTTCTAATGGAGTCTGGGACTAGGTAGGAGGAAGACTCCAGTCACCTTAAATGGATGAACCAAGGAGTTGGTTAATAATTGACTTCAGTGGCTTCCCTTTCTCTGCCTACCCAGACTCTTTCTCCCTACTTGCTTGTTGCTACCTTTCATTCACGAGCAAAGTCTTGAGTTCTCTGATTAGGTAGC
Source organism: Cephalophus harveyi (assembly GCA_006410635.1). Taxonomy (NCBI): domain Eukaryota; kingdom Metazoa; phylum Chordata; class Mammalia; order Artiodactyla; family Bovidae; genus Cephalophus; species Cephalophus harveyi. The sequence continues at coordinate 60,264 of SJYT01035459.1, forward strand.
AAAATATTAATTATGGTGACCTGTTTATATTAAAGTTATATAGTTAATTAGAAAAATGATTATCATCAGATTTTTCCAGTTTAGTTAGGGAGGAAAAGGGATTTAAAGCTGTAGAACACTTGGTTGGCTCCTGAATAAAGACAAAGTCAGGGAAGTCAGGAACACAGAAAAAAAGCAAAATTTATATCTTTTTAAGATTGACTGCCTTTGACTTTAGAAAAGTAAAAGTGATGCTTCTGACTTTTTTAATCAGGAATTTTAGCTCCCAGTATTATTTAATAAATTTTTTTCAACCTAGAATCTCACAGACTCACAGAATAGCCTGATGATCACAGAAGTACATTTGTAACTACCATATAGAGAAATTGAAAAAAGTATCATTTGTGTTCTGACGAAGAATGATAGGATAGAAAAAACCAAGTTCTGTGATTGTTTGACCATGCTTTTGAACCCTGGCTCTGTCATTTACTAATTGACTAATTAGGCAGTGAAGCAGTTTATGAAATCATTCATAGCCTTAGTTTTGTCATGTATAAAATGGAGCTTATAATATCCTGCTTAACTATCCTGATAATGAGAATTAAACAAAAAGCATTTTATGTAGTACCTTGCATATAGTGGGCACTTAATACACGATGATGTTAATAATTAGTAATTATAGCAGTCTTAGCCCTTTCTTGGCACCCCACTCCAGTACCCTTGCCTGGAAAAAATTCCATAGATGGAGGAGCCTGGTAGGCTGCAGTCCATGGGGTCACTAAGAGTCGGACATGACTGAGCAACTTCACTTTGACTCTTCACTTTCATGCATTGGAGAAGGAAATGGCAACCCACTCCAGTATTCTTGTCTGGAGAATCCCAGGGATGGGGGAGCCTGGTGGGCTGCCGTCTATGGGGTCGCACAGAGTCAGACATGACTGAAGCGACTTAGCAGTAGCAGCAGCAGCCCTTTCTTAATATCGCAGATAACTGGGATTATAAGCAATGTGGAAGTTAGAAAAACAGGAATTGACTTTACAATTTTACATGTATTTTAAGTATTTACAATCTTTGTTTTTGTGGTTGGTTTACGTGGGGTAAAAGGCTAATACTTACGTGGGGTAATGAGGCTAATATTTTTTTTATGTGGTCACAGGTTGTATCTCCAAGCATATGATCTGATCCTCTTCTGTCTGAGTTTTGCTAACATTGTTGTTCAGCTGCCCAGTCGGTATGACTCTTTGCGGCCCCGTGGACTGCAGGATGCCAGGCCTCCCTGTCACTCACCATCTCCCAGAGTTTGTCCAAGTTCATGTTCATTGCATTGGTGATTCAGTCCAGCCATCTCATCCTCTGATGCCCTCTTCTTCTTCTACCCTCAGTCTTTGCCAGCATCAGGAATTTTTCCTAATAGTGGGTGCCATGAACCCTGCTACTGGAAAAAAAGTTGAATGTTATAGATTTAATGTCTTAAAATTTGTTCTAAATGCTAGTTAGAAAGGATCAGTTTATCTTCCCTTATAGTTAATACATTACTCTTCATGATTCAAGTTGAAGTAGATTTTATTTCTTAAGCCCTGTACCTTCCTTAGTTAAGGATTTGGTCAAAGGTGAAAGAAAAATCTTTTTTCACATGTAGAAAGCTGTTAAAAGCTATATTATCTCTTAAATTGTCTCTGATGAAAGCAGCTGTATAATTTCCATAACATTCATAATGTTATGGGCTTTATTTTAATTTCCTCAGTGAACATAATTTTTGAATAGTTAACTATTTTAAAGAGTAGATTCATTCTTTTTTTCTTTTTTCATTTTTTTGGGGGGAGGGCTGCCTCTCGTGGCTTGCGGGATCTTAATTCCCTGGCCAGGGATTGAATCTAGGCCATGGTAGTGAAAGCACTGAGTCCTAGCTCCTGGATAGTCAGGGAATTCCCAGATCCATTCTTATTTTTGAAAATTATTTATTATTCGTAGTATGAAGGGATGTTTTCCTATGATAGCAGAGTCTTTCTTACTCTTGCAGTGATTATAGTACTAAATACTGCATTGGGTATATTGGCAAGAAAATGAACTGTAAATATCTATTTATATGCCTGGTGGGGCTTCCCTGGCAGTCCAGGGGTTAAGACTCTAGACTTCCAGTGCTGGGGGTGTGGGTTTGATGCCTGTTCAGGGAACTAACATGCTGCACATACTGCACAGCATGGCCAAAAAAAATTTTTTTTTATGACTGGTCATTTATAAAAATGTTAACATATTTTATCAAAAGCTGTTGATTTCTTAAAGCTCCATTCCTTGATATTCCAGCTTAATTTTAGAAACCGTACAGCTTGGTATGTTATCATATTGGTGAGGATTTTTAAAAATTTTATTTTGTGATATTAGATTTAATCTTCATAAAGCTGTAAAGTTTTCGAAGTCACGACTTTATCATTTTTGGTATTCTCTGGGATACAAATGTACTGAGTGAATGATGGGGAGACTCTGACTGCCAGTTGAATTTATAACATCAACTAAATTAGCTTTAATTGAAGTGAAGTGAAGTCGCTCAGTTGTGTCCGACTCTTTTCGACCCCGTGGACTGTAACCTATCAGGCTCCTCTGTCCATAGGATTTTCCAGGCAATAGCACTGGAGTGGATTGCCATTTCCTTCTCCAGTGGATCTTCTCGACCCAGGGATCGAACCCAGATCTCCCGCATTGTAGACAGACGCTTTACCGTGGCTGAGTTCAAATCCAACTCTACTTCCTTAAGCAAGTTAATTTAGTTTTCTCATCTGTAAAATAAATCACTTTGAGAGTTATGAGATAATTTGTGTAAAGCATTTAGCAGTACTTAACTCATAGTAACGGAGAAGGCAATGGCAACCCGCTCCAGTACTCTTGCCTGGAAAATCTCATGGGCAGAGGAGCCTGGGAGGCTGCAGTCCATGGGGTTGCCAAGAGTCGGACACGACTGAGCGACTTCACTTTTAATTTTCACTTTCATGCATTGGAGAAGGAATGGCAACCCACTCCAGTGTTCTTGCCTGGAGAATCCCAGGGACGGCGGAGCCTGGTGGGCTGCTGTCTATGGGGTTGCATAGAGTTGGACACGACTGAACTGAAGCAACTTAGCAGCAGCAGCTCATAGTAAATACTTAGCAAACCTTGGCTACTGTTGTAAGGATACAGGATTGCAGGTAGGAGGTAAAGTGAACAAAGCAGACAGGAGGCAAAAGATTTTTCTGTTTTTTTTTTTGCATGGACTATGAAAGAATCATATATTAAATTGAACTATGAAACTTAGACTTCATTTAGACATTAAAAGAAATCTTGAATAATTCTTGACTCTGTTATCTTTAGTTCAGTCAACCTGTGGAAAAATATGAATCTTTATTTTAAATCAGCTGTATTTTTTGCCATTCAGTCATAGTAAATTCTTAATTATCTACACCCAGATTAGCATTGTTATAACTAATCCCTAAATTCCTTTGGATTATGAAGTGTAGCTAAGGAACCAATTAGACACATTTTTCATTAGACTTAAGTTTTATTTGAGATTATATTTAAATACTGTATCTCCTTGGCATTGAATAGCTTCATTAGCAATTCTTAATCTGTTGCCTGCAACTCTTTGGATCGAGGGGTAGATGTTTTCTGTAGTTAGTAAAGCGCTCTCAAATCCATTTGCTCATCAAATATTATCTGTAGACAAAAGTAATAAGTTCTAAATACCTATATGCATTATACTTCCATGTGCTGTGTACTGTGTACTAAGTCACTTCAGTCGTGTCTGACTCTTTGCAACGCTATGGACTGTAGCCCACCATACTCCTCTGTCCTTGGTATTATCCCAGGCAGGAATACTGGAGTGGGTTACTACCTCCTCCAGAGGATCTTCGTGATCCAGGGATCGAACCCAAGTCTCTTATGTATCCTGCATTGGCAGGCAGGTTCTTTACCACTAGCGCCACCTGGGAAGCCTTACACTTACATATATGTTTAACATTTATTACTTTTGTACATCTGTACGTATGCATGCATATACATTTATATTTGAAGAATTGTTCTTCTGTAGCTAAGTTGGACTCTTTGTGACCCTATGGACTGCAGCATACCAGGCTTCCCTGTCCTTCACTATCTCCTGGAGTTTGCTTAAACTCGTGTCCATTGTGTCAATGATGCCATCCAACCATCTCATCCTCTGTCGCCCCCTTCTCTTGCCCTCAGTCTTTTCCAGCATCAGGGTCTTTTTCAGTGAGTCAGCCCTTTGCATCAGGTGGCCAAAGGATTAGAACTTAAGCATCAGTCCTTCCAATGAATATTCAAGGTTGATTTCCTTTCCAGTTGACTGGTTTGATCTCCTTGCAGTCCAAGGGACTCTCAAGAGTCTTCTCTAGCACCACAATTTGAAAACATAAATTCTTCATCACTCAGCCTTCTTTATGGTTCATCTCTTATATCCGTACATGACCACTGGAAAAACCATAGCTTTGACCATATGAACCTTTGTGGGCAAAGTGATGTCTCACTTTTTAATACACTGACTAGGTTTGTCATAGCTTTTCTTCCAAGGAGCAAGTGTCTTTCAATTTCATGGCTGCGGTCACCGTTAGCAGTGATTTGGGAGCCCAAGAAAATAAAATCTGTCACTCTTTCCACTTTTCCCCCCCTTCTATTTGCTATGAAGTGATGAAATTGGATGCCATAATCTTCGTATTTTAAATGTTGAGTTTTAAGCCAACTTTTTCCCTCTTCCTTTATCACTCTCATTTAATGAGAGTTCTTTTTCGCTTTTTTAGAGCGGTATCATCTGCATATCTGAGGTTGTTGATATTTCTCCTGCAATCTTGATTCCAGCTTGTGATTGATCCAGCCTGGCATTTTGTGTGATACACTCTGCATGTAAGTTAAATTAGCATGGTAACAATATACAGCCTTGGCAAACTCCTTTTTCAGTTTTGAAGCAGTCTGTTGTTCCATGTCCACTTCTGACCATTGCTTCTTGACTTTAATACAGGTTTTTCAGGAGACAGGTATGGTGGTCTAGTGTTTCCATCTCTTTAAGAATTTTCCACAGTTTGTTGTGATACACATAGTGAAAGGCTGTAGCGTAGTCAATGAAGCAGAAGTAGCTGTTTTTCTGGAAACCCCTTGCTTAATTTGTGATCCAGCGGATGTTGGCAGTTTGATCTCTGGTTCCTCTGCCTTTTCTAAATCTAGCTTGTATATCTGGACATTCTCGGTTCACATACTTTCAAAGCCTAGCTTGAAGGATGTTGAGCATTACCTTGCTAGCATGTGAAAATGAGTGCAGTTGTACAATAGTTTGAATATTCTTTGGCATTGAAATGAAAACTGACCTTTTCCAGTCTTGTGGCCACTGCCAAGTTTTCCAGAAACTGAGCTGGTAGCTCAGCTGGTAAAGAATCCACCTGCAATGCAGGAAAACCTGGTTTGATTCCTGGGTTGTGGGAAGATCCCTGGAGAAGGGATAGGCTACCCACTCCAGTATTCTTGGGCTTCCCTGGTGGCTCAGTTGGTAAAGAATCCGCCTGCAATGCGGGAGACCCCGGTTTTGTCCCTGGGTTGTGGGAAGATCCCCTGGAGGAAGGCATGGCAACCCACTCCAGTATTATTGCTTGGAGAATCCCCATGGACAGAGGAGCCTGGTGGCCTACAGTCCATGGAGTTGGAAAGAATCGGGCATGACTTCAGTAACTAAGCACAGTGCAGCATTTTATACTCTGAGACCAAACTTGCCAGTTACTCCAGGTATCTCTTGACTTCCTACTTTTGCATTACGATCCCTTATGATGAAAAGGACTTCATTTTTGGTGTTAGTTCTAGAATGTCTTGTAGGTCTTCATAGAATTGGGGCATAGACTTGGATACTGTGGTGTTGAATGATTTGCCTTGGAAATGAGATCATTTCCAAGATCATTCAGTCATTTTTGAGATTGCACCCTAGTGGTGTGTTTCAGACTGTTTTGTTGACTATAAGGGCTACTCCATTCTATGGGATTCTTGCCCACAGGAGTAGCTGTAATGGTCATCTGAATTCAGTTTCCCACTCCCATCCATTTTAGTTTACAGAGTCCTAAAGTTACATCCAATTTGAAGAATAGTAGTGAAAGTAATGTAGTGCAAGTGTTAGTGTCTCAGTCGTGTCTGAGAGTCATGTAACACCACGGACTATATCCCATCAGGCTCCTCTGTCTATGGAATTCTCCAGGCAGGAATACTGGAGTGGGTAGCCAGTCATTCCCTTGTCCAAGGGATCTTCCCAACCCAGGGATTGAACTTGGGTCTCCCGTATTGCAGGCATATTCTGTATCATCTGAGCCACCAGGGAAGCCCAATTTGAAGCATATGTATATTCAAATAAATGTTGAGATGAATTTAAAAAATTTTCACTTTATAAGGCTAGACTGAATTCATAGGTAACCTTGGTTATTTTGACTCCTCCATTTTCTGGCTGAAAATTCAGGTATTACCATATAATATTTTGACTTTAAAATTTTTAAATTTTGACTTTTAAAAAGCTGCATCATACTAAAAGCTCTCAGCCTACTTTTTCTACCCTTTTCTTACCCAAATGTATCATTTCAGAAACTTCTCTTCCCCCAAAATGGCATATACCTTTTACAAAATTCAGGTGTAACTGACATATAATGAAATTGCATATATTTAAAGTATACAGTTTCATGAGTTTTTATCTATTTACATACTACAATCAAGATAAGGAATATACCAGTTTAAAAGTTTCCTTATGCCCTTTGGGTAAGGTTTACCCTTTGGTAAACCATCTCTCCCTTTCCACACTCAGAATAACAGTCTGCTGTCAGTATAGTTTGCATTTTCTATAATTTTATGCAAAGAGAATTGCATGGTGTATACTCTTTTAGAGGGAGGTCTGGTGTCTTTCGCTTTGTCTAGTTAACTTGAGGTTTATTTATGTTATTTTGTGTATCAGTAATCTGTGCCTTTTTATTCCTGAGTAGCCCCACTCCAGTACTCTTGCCTGGAAAATCCCATGGACAGAGGAGCCTGGTGGGCTACAGTCCATGGGGTCTCTAAGAGTCGGACACAACTGAGCGACTTCACTTTCACTTTTCACTTTCATGCACTGGAGAAAAGAATGGCAACCCACTCCAGTGTTCTTGCCTGGGATCCCAGGGATGGGGGAGCCTGGTGGGCTGCCGTCTATGGGGTTGCACAGAGTTGGACACGACTGAAGCGACTTAGCAGCAGCAGCAGTAGCAGCAGCAGTGTTCCAATATGTGTCACAATTTTTAAAATTATTCTGTTGATAAGACATGGGATTGTTTCCAGTTTCTGGCTATTCACATAAAACTATGAACATTCATGTACAGATTTTTGTTTTAGGAGCATGTGTTTTTGTTTCTTTTGGGTGTATACCTAATAGTGGAGTTGCTGGGTCATATGTTAAGTCAGTTTCCAAAGCTTCTATAATTTACATTTCCACTGGCAGTGGGAATGAGCATTCTGACTTCTTCACATCCTCAGCAGCACTTGTTATTATCTCTGTTTTTTTTTGTAGTCATTCTAGTAGATGTGAAGTAATAATTCATGGTGGTTTTGTTTTCCATTTTCCCGATGGCTGTTGATACTGCGAATTTTTTTTGTGGGTTTATTGGACATTTGTATATCTTCTTTGAAATATTACCTATTGGATCTCCTGCCCATGTTAAAAAATGGAATTGTCTTTTGTTATTGTGTTTTTAGTTATGGAAAACTTCTATACATGTTCTGGATACAGGTCCCATGTTAGATACATGATTTGCAAATATTTTCTCCCAATATGGCTAGTATTTTCACTTTCTTAGTGGTGGCCATTGAAGTGCAAGCCTGTTTCATTTTGATATAGCCCTGTCTTTGTGCTTTTGGTATAATATCTAAGAAACAATCACCTAATTCAAGGTCGTGAATATTTATGCCTGTGTTTGCTTCTAAGAGTTTATATAAATTTTAGCCCTTACATTTAATTCTATTTTGAGTTAATTTTTGTGTACGGTATGGGGAAGGGACCCAACTTAATTATTTTACTTATGGTTATCCAGTTGGCTCAGCACGCTTTGTTGAGACCATTACTTTTTGTTTATTGGCTTGTTAGAAAAGTTTAATAAAATTTTCTGCTTTGTTACTAATTCTTCAGAATAGCAATTTGTTGACCTTTTGGTCTAGTGGGGCAGAGGGAAGCAGCTTAGATTTGTAAGAATGGGTTATAAATGAACCCACTGACTTAAATATATGATTGTCGAATTCATCTTTTCGTTACTTTATACTTGAATATTAAATGAAATTCAGCTGCCATTTTTCTGCTTACTGGGCAGTTTTGTCCACAAAGTTCTACAGAAGCTTCAGTGCTGGACCATTTAATGGAAATTGGGGTTAGGTTTTAAACCTGTGACATAAAGGAAGAAAAGCTTCTGTTACACCTTTTCCTTCTTTAACTCTCCTATCCTGTTACCTTTTTTATCTTAAGAGGACTCTTTTGGATTATTTACACATAGACTTTTTCTGAGGGAAGATCAAGTACTAAGGCTTTTTTTTTTTAAGTTGGAGATTGAAGGAAATGTTCTATAATGACTGTTGAAAACATTATAGAGAAATTATAAGTATCTTTATTAGCCTTGGTAAATTTAAAATTCAGAATTAATATCAGAATCAAAGTTTCCATTTCCGTGTAATCCTAGTTGAAGGTTAGAAACAGCATGGTATTTTTCTTTCATTTAAAAAATCATGAAAATACAATTATTTTACAGCTTGTGAGATTACTTAGCATTTTGAGAGAAGTTTATTCTTTATTCTGTGGAAAATTCTGAAAGAGATGGGAATACCAGACCACCTAACCTGCCTCTTGAGAAATCTGTATGCAGGTCAGGAAGCAACAGTTAGGACTGGACATGGAACAACAGACTGGTTCCAAATAGGAAAAGGAGTGCGTCAAGGCTGTATATTGTCACCCTGCTTATTTAACTTATATGCAGAGTACATCATGAGAAACGCTGGACTGGAAGAAACACAAGCTGGAATCAAGATTGCCGGGAGAAATATCAATAACCTCAGATATGCAGATGACAAATGGGGTCGCAAAGAGTCGGACACGACTGAGCGACTGAACTGAACTGAGAACATTTGACTCTAAATTGGGTTTTTAAGTTTTTCCCTATGTTTTAAGAGGCATTAATTATTCTCTTTTGGCGGTCTTACAAGCAAAGAGAAAAGTATACATCTTTTACAGAGTGTTTAAATATTACGTGTCTCATCTCTATTTGTAGAGTTCTGTTTCTTTAGAATATGAGGCCAGTACTTTGCCAAGTAAGAGCTAATTTCCTGGGAAATCTGGTTGCTGGCTTGACTTCTTGCTCTGCCTTTCCCTTTTGTTGCTTTATAAAAGAGCGGAGCCCAGTCCTGTGGAAAATCACTAAATCATCGAATTATTTTCCCTAGCTCAAATTAAGCATGATTGGTATATATTTGCATTGTATTGAATTCTGTAACTTTTTCTTGTTAGAGATTTGTCAGCATACCTTGAAGGACTTTGACTTCATTTAATGAGTTGGCTGCTCATAACTGAAATAACACTTATCAGTGTGTTCCTTTAACGAATGTTCTTATCCTTCTGTTGGTTTTTTTTTCCTCTCTCTCCATAGACGTAGTTGGTGAGGGGTTACACTGGTGTTAAAAGAATATTTCAATACTGGATGCGTTATTATTTATGCAGCCAGTTTCCATAGTGTTCACATTTAGCTTGCTTGTCGATTTCCAATTATTATAAACAAAACTTCAGTGAATATTGCTAAACCTAAATCTTTGTCCACATTTCTATATTTTTAAGATAAGTACATTTGAATGGAATTATTAGGTCAAGTTATACATTTCTTAGAGCTTTCAGGAGAGCAGAACACTGCATTGTTGCCCTCCAGAATGGTTGTGCCGATTTATATTCCCCTTAGCGGTATGAGACTGAGGTATGTGTTAATACCTTTGCCAGCAGTGTTATTATTTTAAAGTATTTAAAATGTTAATATAAGGAGAAAATAGTAACCGGTTTCTTAAATTTGTGTTTATTTGATCTCTAGTAGACTTATTTTAAATGTGATCATTAGCCTTTAAGTATCTCCTTTAAGTGAACTTATATCACTGTTCTTTGTCTTTATATTTTTTGTTTTCTGAGTGGGCTCCAGTTTTTACATGGAATCTAGGAATAATATTCAAAGCAGGATAATATTCAAAGCTGTGACTTAATTTATATAAATGATCAGTGAAAGTTGTTTAATGCCCTTTCAGTTTAGTTTTACCCTGCAACTACTTTCTGATTTTTGCCTGTTTTTGAATTTCATATAAATGGAATAATACCATATATACTCCTTTTATCTGGCTTCTTTTGTTTAACGTGTTTTTGAGATTCATTTTGTTTTGTACACTTTTATTGTTAAGAAAACCGTAACCAATAGAAAATTACAGCAGTGTTACATATACTCTTTTAGATAAAATGTCATTAAAACATTCTCTAAACCACAGTTTGTTAACTATTTAATTTACCTCAAGTCCAGGTTGTATCTAAGACACCATTTCCATCACAGTAGCCATTTAAAGCCAGTCTTATTTCTGTATGTGGGTAATTTCTGGAGGAGCACTCTACTCAGGATGAACATGCACCAAGAATGCATAAGAAAAAAATTTTTATATGTGCAGCTACATTTAAGAGTTTCCATAGGAGTATCACTTAGTAAAACCCTGGGATTTATTTGCCTTTTAAAAGCAACCAATGAAAAAATTTCTCAAAGAAGTTTATATTGTGGCAAGAAAACTTAAGTGAGTTATTAAAACAAAAAAGTGAGGTTATTTTCAGAATAAAAATTATCTTCACTAGGGATTGTTTAAAATGCAGTTTGAAATGAAACAGAATTTGAAGAAAATAAAAATAAGACATTCTGTATGCTATAGCTCCCTCAGTCATGTCTCACTCTTTGCAATCCCATGGACTGTAGCCCGCCTCTGTCCATGGGACTTCCCAGCCAAGAATACTGGGCTGGATTGCCATTTCCTACTTAAGGGAATCTTCCCAACCCAGGGATTGAACCCTGGTCTCCTGCATTGGCAGGTGGATTCTTTACCGCTGACCCACCACATGCTTTACATAGACTAATTTAATCCTCATATTAATCCCTGCTAGAGTAGGTACTGTTATTATCCTTACTTTCCAGTTGAGGAATCTGAAGCACAGAAGTTAAGCAACTTGCCACAAATCAAAGAGCAAGTGGGGGACCCATATTCTTACCCTCAGTGCTAAAGAAATTAAATCAAATGCAATGAATTTTGCATTCTTTATGGAATGTGTGGTAGTGGTGGTCAGAATTTAAGCTGGGATTTCTAAGTTTGCAAATAGACTCTTCACCAGTCTCTCTTCACTGTCAGTACTCCTGTCATGTATCCCAGGAGGGTGATTTATGGAAGGAAAGTATTATCTGAATAAACAGATGGTGGACAACCCTAGTAACCTGGGATTGAGTGCTTTCCTAGAGAAGATGCCATTTCTCTCTGTACCTTAAATTGAGTCTTGGAATTGGAGCAGCTATTTTTGGACAGTTCTCAGCAGTGTTTGTTTAACTAGTCTTTGTGAAAATCTCTAAATGTAAATGCTTAACATCCTCTGGAAACAAACCAAGTAAGATATGAGGTTGATAGCATTTGTGCTTGAAAAATGTTGGGCCTAATAGCAATACTATTTAAAATACTTGATATTGATAGATTAGGATATGTTGACACCAGAATTGCAGTTCTTAAAATTGTTTTCTTTCTTTCTGAACCCCTTGCATACTGACCCATGTAACTTTTCTTTGAACTCATCTTTGTCATTTGGGTTTAGACAAGGTTAATCTTTGAGTGGAGGGCTATATTTTTAGCTAGTTTCCTTGAAAGGAGGTTTGGAGATGGAAGAAGATGAAAGAGGTATTGGCTTTTTCCTTCACTACATCTTTTGTGGCTTCTTCCACTTCTGACTTGTGTCTGTTGATATCATGGATAACTTGAAGTTGGGTTAGATGGGAAGCGTTTTGTGTGTATTAAATGAGAGAATGTAAATTTTTGAATGAATAAATCATTAGATACAGGTTTTAATTCCTGTGTTACCATACTCTGTGATTTGGCTGCGTTTTAATTTTTTTTAGGTCTTTGTTTTCTTCTTTAATAAAGTGAAGGCTTTGAGGAATTCTCTGGTGGTTCAGTGGTTAAGAAGCTGCACTTCCAAAGCAAGGTTTAGTCCCTGGTCAGGGAACTAGAATCCCACTAGGATCTTACATACTGCATTCCACTCCCACCCCCACCCCACCCCAAAAAAAGTGAAGACATTGGACTAGATACTCTGTAAAGTGTTTTTTTTTTCTGGGTGCTGAAATATTTAAATTATTCTAAAAATTACACCGAAGGACTTTCCTGCTGTTCCAGTGGCTAGGACTCTCTGCTCCCAATGCATGGGACCCGGGTTTGATCCCTTATCAGGGAACTAGATCCCATGTGCCCCAGCTAAGACCTGGTACAGTCAAATAAATAAATAAATAATAAAATTATAGTGAATAATACAAAGAATATAATTCAGTTTTTCCGTATAGAAAATAAGTAGTACCAACACCACTTACTGAGTAGCATCCATTCTTCATTGATCTGTAGTGAGGATCTTTTTATTTTTTGGCTGTGCCTGGCAACTTATGGAACTTAGTTCCCCAACCTGGGATTGAAACTGAAAATGCTGAGTCCTAACCACTGGACTGCCAAGGAATTCCCTACAGTGAAGATCTTCGAGTCATATGTAATGTTCTATATATACATGTGCCTGTTTTTATACTCTTTCTCTCTACCTATCCCTGAGCCAGTACTACTCTGTCTTTATTTACTGTAGTTTTGTAATAAATTTAGATATCTGAGATGGTGAGGCACCATAATTCTCCCACTTTATTATTCTTTAAAATTATCTTGATGATTCTTCTCTCTGTTAGTCTTTAAAATTCTTTGATTTTTTTTTGTATAGTACTGTAATAGACTTCCCTGGTGGTAATTGGAAGGACTGATGCTGAGGCTGAAACTCCAATACTTTGGCCACCTCATGCGAAGAGTTGACTCATTGGAAAAGACCCTGATGCTGGGAGGGATTGGGGGCAGGAGGAGAAGAGGACAACAGAGGATGAGATGGCTGGGTGGCATCACTGACTCGATGCACATGAGTTTGGGTGAACTCTGGGAGTTGGTGATGGTAAGGGAGGCCTGGCGTGCTGCGTTTCATGGGGTTGCAAAACTGAGCGATTGAACTGAGCTGAATCAGTACCTTCATATTGAATGAGTAAAATGAACAACAGCCAGTTATATGCTATAAAGCTTATGGATAACAGTGTCACAAGTTAATGTCAGTAAAAATATGACTCTTGACTTTTGAGAATATAAATAAAATATTTGGCGTTTCCTTGTAGAAAGGTTTAATTTTTTTTTTTTTTAGAAAGGTTTAATTAAATTACTTTGAAATTTAAGCTGGGTCTAGTATTAAATATCTTGAATACGCCCCTCAACTCCCTGCCCCATTCCATGCTCCTTTTGATTACAGTTTGGAAAGAGTAAGCAAGATTTTTGAAAAATTGTTGTTTAGACAAATAGTTTAAAACCACTTAAAAAAATCATGATAAATTTCACATGAAATTGATGAAATATGCTTTATGAGCATCTTTTACTTTAAAACTAATTGTCTGTATAAGCTCCATCATTTTGAATTTAGACCTGGAAAGAACATTAGTTTTCATTTACTTGAAAATGCTTCATATTTTCATTTTATAGTGGATAAAGTTGAGTTTTGTATCACACACTGAAAATTCTGTTTCCATTTCCTAACTGCCATCGTCAGACATTGCAGTAGAACTCTAGCTCCTCATGCTCTTAATCTCCTCTCTTTATATACTCTTTACTTTGTCCCTTTTTGTCTTTTCATTGAGGATGTTTGGTCTGTTTTGAGTGCTTTTTCTCTATTATCCTTCCAAGCCTAGTAGAGCCATCTCCTCACATGAGGGCTTTCTTATGCATCACCTTCTCTACATTATATCTCTTTCTCTTTTGATTCTGTAGCACTTTGTACCAGTGTTGTATGGCATACTGTCTGCTTTGCGTTACAGTTATGTATACCGTCCCCTCCTCTTACCCGCACTGAGGTTCTGTACATATTGGGAACAGGCTCCTGGTTACTTTGACTTGCTCTTTGTAAGCCCCACAGTTTCCTGTCATAGTTTCTTTTGTGTAGTATGTCCTTAGTAGTGCTGGAATTGAATTAATTTAATAATCTCTGCTTTTATGGAGCTTATGGAGTAGTGGAAGGAGGTGCACAATAAGAAGATAGATAAATACATAGAAAAATTACCATTTGAAAATAATGAATAGTATGTTATTATGAGAGAATAATGGGGGAACCAGTTTTGATCTTGTTGGTAAAGGCCACACTTAGGGTTGACATTTGAAGAATTCAGAGGAGCCACCATGAGGAGAGTTGGAGGTAGAGCATTTTGTACATGTGGGAAGACTGAAGGAGGAAGGAACTTGAATTTTTGAGAAACTGAAGTGAGGCTGGAACTTAATGAATGTGAGGAAAAATAGTTTATAAGATGAAGTTAGACATAAAGAAGCCAGATTGCAGAGTGCCTTGTAGGTTGCTATAGGAAGGTTTTACTTTGTTCAAAATGAAATGGCGTGCCATTGAAGGATTTTAAACAGAGGATAATATAAATATGCTTTACACATTAAAAAGATCCTTACGGCTACCATCTAATAATTGGATTGTAGAGAAAGGGAGCAAGAGGGAAAGCAGGAAAAGCAATTAGAATGGTGGTGGAAGTATAGATAGAAGTGGATGGATTTAAGATAACATTAGAATTTTTAAGATTTACCAATTGGTTACATGTGAAGAAGAAAAAGGAATAAAAGACTCAAGGGTTATTCCAGATTTCTGGCTTGGTATTTGAAATAGAAGAGGACTGGGAAAACAGTTTTTTTTTTTTTTTCCTCTTAAGAGGATGAGAATCATTGTTATGGACCTGTAAAATTTCAAGAGACACCTAAATGATAACTTTGGAATATTGGAAACTGGAGTTTAAGGAGAGGCGCTAGTGGAAATTGTCATTGTATAGATGAAATTTAGAGCTGTGAGGAAAGGGTGAGATCAGCTGTCTGGTTCTCAGCTTGAAGGAATTCCAAATATAGCTATCTGGTGAAGAAGAAAAAGTGATTGTTACGTAGGGGGAAACCAGGATTTGTCATGTCATGGAAACCAAGAGAGGAGAGATGTGCACATTTGAATTACCAGAATGGAAATGATTGGTGATCTTGTGTTTTTTGTTCTCTGTATGTCCCTCCAGATTCACTCTTGCCCTTTTCTTCCCTGCTTGGTGCCTCAGAAGGCTGCCCTCTATTAATTGCATTACTAAGGCTTCCTTGCCTTCTGATTGCAGGTTGCATTCAACCAGGAGATGACTGTGTTCAGTTTGGGGGAATGTTACAAATTTGATTGTGGAAAGAACAGGAAGCTTTCATCTGATAGCTTCCATTTTCTTAATAACAGTGTCAAAAGAGTTGGGAGGAAATGGAGAGAAAGGGAGAAATGTTTAAGAACTGAGGGAAAAGTGTAAAGCAGCAACTCCAGCGAACTTTCAGAGCAAAATTGAAACTGGACAGGACCCTGTGGGGCCCTGTCAGGTGCAGAGGCCTGTCTCTGTCCCCGTTTCTTTGTAGAAAAAAAGCTTTTAGCCTGCTCAACCTTTCCTGTGTTCCAAAGGGCAGATTCAAACAGTTGCTATTTAGGGGATGAAGAAATGCAGAAAGAAGCCACAGTGGAGCAACGGGGCAGGGTCCTGGTTCCTCCTCAGGAGATGTGCATAGCATTTAGATCCATCTTTTGTCTGAGTTCTGCAGGAACTAAGGTCCTCCACCCAGTGGAGTGTGGTAACTTCAGTCAAAGCATAAGCACGTGGACCCTAGACTGATTGGAGCCAGTGGCTGATGACTGAGATTTGTGGAACACCACCCTATTATGTCATGACCAACCAGTCAGAAGAAGGTCACACACCTTATAGCCTTTCCTTGTAAATTTTACTTATAAAATTTCTTCCCTGAAAACCATCAGGGAGTTCAGGCCTCTAGGGCATGAGCCACCCCATTCTCCTTGTTCAGTCCTTGCAATAAACCTTTCTTCACTCCAGACTCTGATATTTTGGTTTGTTTGACTTTTCTGTTTGTCAGGCACACCAACTTGGTTGTTAAGTGTAAATTTATGACAGTAACTGTTTGACCTGGATATATGATTTTCTTCAATATTCCATTGCTCTGCTGCAGTCATAGAGAAAGTTAGCTGGAGTTTTGCTAGGAGAGTGTGAAGGTGAGAGAGATCTGACAAACACTGAATTGAGTTCAAGAGGTGATTATATTTGATGGACTGTGAAATCTAAGATAGATTAAAAAAAAAAAAAGATGGACTCCCTGGAGGTCTGGTGGTTAAACCTCCAAGCTTGCACTCTAGAGGGCATGGCTTTGTTTCATGGTTGAGGCGCTAAGATGCTGCATGCTGCACAGTGTGGCCACACAGAAAACAGAGAGCGTGAAACCAGGAGATTGATAGGGAGAAAGTGGAGGGGTTATGAACAGGTTCTCTTATTGAGAACTAAGAATTATTTCCGATGGCCAGTTGAACAAGTGAATTGGGAAGATCAAATTTTTTTATTTTGCCTTTCTCATTTACGTTCCAAATGACCAGAATCTCTGCAGACTTAACCACTTGAAACCTTTTATTCTCTTTTAAAATATTTACTTATTTATTTGGCTGCACCAGGTTGTAGTTGTGGCACATAGGATCTTTGATCTCCATTGTGGCAGGTGGGATCTTTAGTTGTGGCATGCAGGATCTTTAGTTGTGGTATGCATGATCTAGTTCCCTAACCAGGGGTCGAACCCAGGCCCCCTGCATTGAGAGCGTCAGGTCTTAGTCACTGGACCATCAGGAAAATCCCTGGAACCTTTCGTTCTAAGTAGACAGTTCAAACCTGCATTCTAGCCAGATTGAAGTATGTGCGCGCGCACACACGCACACAGAGTTAATGACCTGTAGAGCTGAATGTGATTTCAAACGTGTTTTAAAGTTTTTAAAATATCTTTTTTGTCTATTTGGTAAGTACAGATATTTCTCAATATGAATAATACTTATCAAATTAACTTCCTTTGTTTACTTCTACTTTCTATAAATAGGACACAGGAAAACACTTTTCCTCTGGTAAATATCTGGATCTATTTAGAATCTTTCTATGAAGTTTGTGACATAAGATCTAAACTTACTTTTCCTTAAAATCTTTAAAAAACATGTTCATTATTGGTATTTGTTTAGATGCTAAATTGTGACCAACTCTTTTGCGATCCCATGGACTATATAGCCTTCCAGGCTCCTCTGTCCATGGAATTTCCCAGGCAAGAATACTGGAGTGGGTTTTCATTTCCTTCTCCAGGGGATCTTCCTGACCCAGGGATTGAACCCACGTCTCCTGCATTAGCAGGCAGATTCTTTACCACTAAGCCACCTGGGAAGCCATTATTGATATAGATTTTTGAAAAATAATTTGGCAGGTTCTTGTTGTTCAGGTGCTAGGTCATGTCTGACTCTGCCACCTCATGGACTGCAGCACACCAGGCTTCCCTGTCCTTCACTATCTCCTGAAGTTTGCTCAGACTCATGTCTATTGAGTCAGTGATGCCATCTAACCATCTCATCCTCTGTCATCCCCTTCTTCTCCTGCCTTTAATCTTTCCCAGCATCAGGGTCTTTTCCACTGAGTCAGCTCTTCACATCAAGTGGCCAAAGTATTGGAGGTTCAGCTTCAGTGTCTGTCTTTCCTGTGAATATTTCCTTAAGGATTGACTGGTTTGATCTCCTTGCTGTCCAAGGGATTCTTAAGCATCTTCTCCATCTCCACAATTCAAAAGCATCAATTCTTCGTCACTCAGCTTTCTTTATGATCCAATTCTCATATCCATACATGACTACTGGAGGTTCTTAATATATAGTTAAACATACACTTAACATAATGATCCAATAGTTCCACTCCTAGGTATTTATTCAAGTGAAATAAAAGCTTATAA
Organism: Cephalophus harveyi; assembly: GCA_006410635.1. NCBI lineage: Eukaryota > Metazoa > Chordata > Mammalia > Artiodactyla > Bovidae > Cephalophus > Cephalophus harveyi. Next base: position 78,402 of record SJYT01035459.1, read on the forward strand.
GTCATGGAAACCTATATGTGAATACCCCAAACTAGAAACAAACCCAAATGTACCTCACCTGGTGAACTGATAAATTTTGGTACATTCATAAAATGAAATACTATTTGGCAGTGCATACATCAGCATGAATGGGTATCAGATACATTATGACATTATGCTAAATGAAAGAAGCCAGACTCAAAAGGCAAGATACTGTATGATTCCATTTTAATGATATCTTAGAATAGACATCACTAAAGAGACAGAAAACTGACTATTGGTTGCCAGTGTGGGGAGTACAGTTTGACTGCAAAGGACAGGAGGGAGTTTTTGTGGTGCTCTGTATTGTCTGTGTATGTTAGTCACTCAGTTGTGTTTGACTCTCTGTGATCCCGTGGACTGTAGCCCACCAGGCTCCTCTGTCCACTGAACTATCCAGGCAAGAATATTGGAGTGGGTTGCCATTTTCTCCTCCAGAGGATCTTCCACACCCAGGAATCAGACCCAGATCTCCTGCATTGCAGGTAGGTTCTTTACCATCTGAGCTACCGGGGAAGTCCACACTGTCTATATCTGTTCTATATCTTGTTTGTGGTGGTGGTTACATGCCTATGTGTTTTTCAAACTCAGAAGTGCACACTCAAAAGTGAATTTTAGTATATATAAATTATACCTCAGTTAAACTTTTAGCATGTAAAATGTCACCATATTAAAAGATATTTTGGAAAATATCTCAAGAAAATGTAGTTTGTTTTTAAGAGTTTGCTTATGTAACTCTTTGGGAATAGAGAGTGGTGGGCAGGCATCATTGGTATTTGTAAACTTATTTGAAGCTCTAGGAAACGTGTACATGCTGAATTTGCAATTAGCAAACATTCTTATTGTAAGGTAAAAGAATGAATGTTATAATTAGTAAAGCCTAAGAGACTTAGAGTGTCTTTGCTTTACAGATAAAGAACCTGAAGCCTTGTTTAGGTAGCTAAAGTCACACAGCTGCTTAGTGGCAGAGGCAGGTCTAGAAATTAAGTGGTGCGTTACTAATTTGATGCTTGTTTTACTAAAACACTTTATATTCTGAGTTATTTTTTTCTAGAGACTATTTTAAATCCCCTTTCAGAACCTTTCAATTGTGTCATCTTTGAGCTGGAAACCACTCCCTTCCTAGTGGTAGGAAAATCCTGTGTCTGGTTGATAATAGGAAGGCTAAGTTTGAGAGATACTACATCACTTGAAAGTTTGTGTAGACATAGCAAACGAATTTAGTTATAAAGACACTTTGCTTTAACTGTGGGAAACTGGATGCTAGGTTTTGGGGTTTCAGGGACTACTGTTTAGAAATTGACTTTTGTAGCTTCATTACATAAAAAATAATCTTTTAAAATTATTATGATTGTTGGTTTGTTGGGAAGTAAGAAAAGGTTTAAGAATGTTAGGCTCCTTCTTGTTACCTTAAGTAATGAAGATTTATAAATACTGAGATGTAGGCGGAAGCCCTGGAGATGGTCTTAATAGTTATACATTCAGGAAATGAATAATGGAATATCCTTCAGAATGTAACAGCAGGTTTTGTTGTTTTTCATTCTTGAGACTCAACTAACTTTCACTGTCTGTCTTGTGTTTACCTCCCTCCTTGTATAGTAGTTTCACATTTGCCACTGGATCTCAGTTGTAGAACCAGGCTTAGAGTTCCTACCCCTCAGAGATATTGTTGATATTGTGGATATTGCAGACTTAGTCACAGACCTAGCAGGTGATTTCTTTCTTGATTTTGAAGCTGTGTCTGTATCCTACAACCTTCCTAGGGATAATTTCCTGCCAGCCATAGCCCCAGGTGGAATTGGCCGTTGTTTTCTTTACACGGGAACCCTAACCAGCTTTAGCTCTGACCTAGCTCTGCTAAGTCCTCTTTTTGAAATGGAGTGCTTTTAGACCCTGATCTCCAGGGAAGCCAAACTCCCAGCTGCTCCTGCCTGTATAGATCAGGAACCCAGTGGGCCCCTGGCTTCAGCCTCACATCATTTTGCATCTGTGTTCCTTATCACTGCCTGAGACCTATATTTTTTGAGCCAGCTATGTATTGTTTTTTATATATTTGATACATTCGTATGTTAATTGTTATTTGGATGAATTTACTGTACCATTTTGACTAGAAGCCTTTTACTTGTTGTTCAGTGGCTAAGTTGTGTCTATTTGCCACTCCATGGATAGCAGTATATGAGGCTCCTCTGTCCTCCACTATCTCCTGGAGTTTGCTCATATTCATGTCCATTGCTCAGTGATGCCATCCAACTATCTCATCCTCTGCTGCCCCCTTCTCCTGTTGCCTTCAATCTTTCCCAGCATCAAGGTCTTTTCCAATGAGTTGGCTCTTTGTATCAGGTGACCAAAGTATTGGAGCTTCAGCTTCAGCAGCAGTTCTTCCAGTGAGTATTCAGAATTGATTTCCTTTAGGGTTGACTGGTTTGATCTCATTGCAGTCCCAGGGACTCTCAAGAGTCTTCTCCATCACCACAGTTTGAAAGTATTCATTGTTTGGTGCTTAGGCTTCTTTATGATCCACCTCTCACGTCTGTACGTAACTACTGGACACACCATAGCTTTGACTATGGATTGTTGTTGATACAGTGATGTCTCTGCTTTTCAACACACTGTTTAGATTTGTCATAGCTTTCCTTCCAAGGAGCAAGTGTCTTAATTTAATGGCTGCAGTCACCATCTGCAGTGATTTTGGAGCCCAAGAAAATAAAATCTGTCACTGATTCCACTTTTTCCCCTTCTATTTGCCATGAAGTGATGGGACCGGATGCCATGGTCTTAGTTTTTTCAATATTGAGTTTCAAGTCAGCTTTTTCACTCTCCTCTTTCACCCTCATCAAGATGCTCTTTAGTTCCTGTTCACTTTCTGCCATCAGAGTGGTATTGCCTGTATATCTGAGGTTGTTGATATTTCTCCCAGCAGTCTTGATTCCAGCTTGTGATTGATCCAACCTGGCATTTTGCTTAATGTACTCTACATATAAATTAAATAAGCAAGGAGACGATATGTAGCCTTCTTGTACTCCTTTCCCAGTTTTGAACTAATCCATTGTTCAATGGCCAGTTCTCACGGTTGATTCTCGACCCACGTATAGGTTTCTATGTTTCTCAGGAGACAGGCAAGGTGGTCTGGTACTCTGATCTCTTTAAGAATTTTCCATAATTTGTTGTGATCCACACAATCAAAGGCTTTAGTATAGTCAGTGAAGCAGAAGTAGATGTTTTCTGGAACTCCCTTGGTTTCTCCATGATCCAATGAATGTTGGCATTTTGATCTCTGATTCCTCTGCCTTTTTTTTTAGACATACATATTTTATTGAAGCATAGTTGACTTATAATGTTTCAGGTGCACGGCAAGGTGATTCAGTTATACAAATACACATATCATATTTTTGAAATTATTTTCTATTATAATTATTAGAAGATATTAACTGTAGTTCCCTATGATGTACAGTAAACCTTTGTTGCTTGTTGCATATATATTTTTTAATAAGAAATCTAGCATTTTATTCATACTAAGTAACACAAGTAGAATCAAAATGTCATAATATTTTTAGTTAGGCAAAAATTCGTAAGATTTCTAACATATATATATAATACATATTTATATGTTGTATAGTTGCTAAGTCATGTCGACTCTTTGCGACCCATGAACTGTAGTCAACCAGGCTCCTCTGTCTGTGGGGTTTCCCAGGCAAGAATGCTGGAGTGGGTTGCCATTTCCTTCTTCAGGGTATCTTTTGTATACATATATATTTCTACTTTTCTACTTCTGTAGTTTTTGTACTACACTTGATAAAAGCTTGAGAAAGAACATTAAAAAAAAAAGAGATGGAGAAATTGTGGAACATAAACTAAATGAATTCTGAGCACTGAATATGAAGTAGAAAAAGTGAAACAAGCTAGATAAAAGTAAAAGATCATCATATAGCCCAGTTGTTTTTTAACATGAATGCTCATTAGAAACTTATTTGGAGCTCTGGAGAAAAAAAGCAATACCTGAGCATTTGTATTTTTCAAAAAGTTTCAAGATAATTGTGATATGCATCTGAATTTTAAAAAGTGGTTACAGATTTTTCTATTAGATCCTAGTTTTGGTGATAGAGTTCTCTTGTCTTTCTGTTAACCAGTCATGATATAGTGGTATTAAGTGAGTAATAGTTACATAATCACAATAGTGAGAGTTGGACCATAAAGAAAGCTGAGTGCAGAAGAAGTGATGCTTTTCTACTGTGGTGTTGGAGAAGACTCTTGAGAGTCCCTTGGACAGCAAGGAGATCAAACCAGTCAGTCCTAAAGGAAATCAGTCCTGAATATTCATTGGAAGGACTGATGCTGAAGCTGAAACTCCAATACTTTGGCCACCTGATGCAAAAAACTGACTTATTTGAAAAGACCCTGATGCTGGGCAAGATTGAAGGCAGGAGAAGGGGATGACAGAGGATGGGATGGTTGGATGACATCACTGACTTGATGGACATGAGTTTGAGCAAGCTCTGGGAGTTGGAGATGTACAGGGAAGTGTGGCATGCTGCAGTCCATGGGGTTACCAAGAGTCGGACACGACTGAGCGAGTGAACTGAGCTAAATCAAGATTGTGAAAAGATGTTTATCAGTTTTCACAATCAATAGCCAGACAGTGGGGTCAACCAGAATGATGTGGTAAGTGGAAGTGCATACATGCACATGTTTTCATCCACCTAGCCAGTTTGTGTCTTTGGTTAGTGCGTTTAATCCATTTACATTTAAGGTAATGATTGATATGTATGATACTATTACCGTTTTCTTGTTTTGGGTTTATTTTCTGTAGGTCTTTTCTTTCTCTTATGTTTCCTGCGTAGGCACAATTCTTTAGCATTTGTGGTAAAGCTGGTTTGGTGGTGCTGAATTCTCTTAACTTTTGTCTGTCTGGAAAGCTTTTGATTTTTCCATCAAATCTAAGAGAGTCTTGCTGGGTAGAGTATTCTTGGTTTTAAGTTCTTCCCTTTCATCACTTTAAATATATCATGCCATTCCCTTCTGGCTTGTAGAGTTTCTGTTGAGAAATCAGCTGATAGCCTGATGGGAGTTCCCTTGTATGGTATTTGTCATTTTTTCCTTGTCGCTTTTAATATTTTATTTCTGTCTTTAATTTTTGTCAGTTTGATTACTATGTGTCTCGGTGTGTTCCTCCTTGGGTTTATCCTACCTGGGACTCTCTGTGCTTCCTGGACTTGGTTGACTGTTTACTTTCCCGTGTTAAGGAAGTTTTCAGCTGTTACCTCTTCAAATATTTTCTCAGGTCCTTTCTCTCTCTCTTCTCCTTCCAGGACCCCTATACTGCAAATGGTGTGTTTAATGTTGTCCCAGAGGTCTCTTAGGCTGACTTCATTTCTTTTCATTCTTTTTTCTGTATTCTGATCTGTGGCAATAATTTCCACCATTCTGTCTTCCAGGTTATTTATCTGTTTCTCTGCCTCAGTTATTCTGCTATTGATTCCTTCTAGTATATTATTCATCTCTGTCTGTTCTTTAGTTCTTGTAGTCTTTGGTAAACATTTCTTGCATCTTCTCAATCTTTACCTCCATTCTTTTCGCAAGATTCTATCATTATTCTGAACTCTTTTTCTGGAAGGTTGCCTGTCTCCATATAATTTTTTTTCTGAGGTTTTATCATGTTCCTTCATCTGGGACATAACTCTGCTTTTTCATCATGATTAACTTTCTGAAATAGGATTTTTGCCTTAGCCACTGTGAGACTGTTCTTCTGTTTGCCTTCTGATGGCTGAGGCTAAGAGGCTTGTGTAAGCTTCTTGATGGGAGGGACTGGCTATGGGAAAAACTGGGTCTTGCTTTGGTGAGCAGGGCCTTGTTCATTAAGGCTTTAATCTAATTATCTGCTGATGGCTGGGATTCCACTCCCTCCCTGGTAGTTATTTGGCCTGAGGGGACCCAGCCCTGGGGTCTGAGGGCTCTATGTTAGGGTTAGTGGTGAACTCCAGGAGGGTTTATGCCAAAGGGGAGCTTCCAGTGCCCCTGCCCCTGTGGTGAGCCCCTGCCAACCCACACCTCCACAGGTGACCCTCAAGAACTAGCAGGTAGTTTTGAGTCCATCTCCTGTGGAGTCACTGCACCTCTCCTTTGGGTCTTGGTGCCTGCTAAATTTTGTTTGTGCACTCCAAGACTGGAGTATCTGTTTCTCCCAGTCCTCTGGAAGTCCTTTAATCAAATCCCACAGGCCCTCAAGGCCAGATTCCCTGAGAATTCCTTGTCCCTTTGTCAAATCCTCAGACTGGGAAGCACAGCAGTGTGGGAACTTCTTTTGTAATACTGTTGTCCAGGCTGTGGGTCACCCACCTGGTGGATATGGGATTTGATTTTACCGTGAATGTGCCCCTCCTACCATCCCGCTGTGGCTTCTTCTTTCTTTGGATGTGGATTATCTTTTTTTTTTTGGTGGGTTCCAGTGTCTTCTGTCAATGGTTGTTCAATAGCTAGGTGCAGTCTTGGTGCTCTCTCAGGATGAGATTCCTCTGCCTTTTCTAAACCCAGCTTGTACACCTGGAAGTTCTCAGTTCACGTACTGCTGAAGGCTATCTTGAAGGATTTTGAGCATAACCTTGCTAGCATGTGAAATGAGCGCAGTTGTATGGTAATTTCAGCATTCTTTGGCATTGCCCTTCTTTGGGATTGGGATGAAAACAGGCGTGAGTTTTCCAAATTTGCTGACATACTGAGTGCAGCACTTTAACAGCATCATCTTTTAGGATATTAAATATCAACTGGAATTCCATCACCTCCACTAGCTTTGTTTGTAGTAATCCTTCCTAAGGCCCACTTCAGGTCACACTGCAGGATGTCAGCTCTAGGTTAGTGACCACACCATTGTGGCTAAATTCTTAGAATGATACCTAGCATAAAGTCAGTTCTTTATGTATGGCAACTGTTGTATTTTCAATGAGTCTAGAATTTCTTGTAGTTTTCTGTGTTTAGATAGTATGGGTAGATAAATAGATGTATGTGCTTGTGCGTGCTAAGTCACTTCAGTCGTGTCCCACTCTCTGTGACCCTGTGGATCACAGCCTGCCAGGCTGCTCTATCTATGGGATTCTCCATGCAAGAATACTGGAGTGGGTTGCCGTGCCTTCCTCAAATAGATGTCTACTTGTGTGTGTGTGTGTGTATTTATATACATGTGTCACTCCAGTACTCTTGCCTGGAAAATCCCATGGGTGGAGGAGCCTGGTAGGCAGCAGTCCATGGGGTCGCGAAGGGTCAGACTTGACTGAGCGCCTTCACTTTCACTTTTCACTTTCATGCTTTGGAGAAGGAAATGGCAACCCACTCCAGTGTTCTGCCTGGAGAATTCCAGGGACGGGGGAGCCTGGTGGGCTGCCGTCTGTGGGGTCGCACAGAGTCTAACACGACTGAAGCGACTTAGCAGTAGCAGCAGCACTATATATATCCACACTATTTAGATAGATGTTTATTTATAGTGTGCATATATGTATAGTATGTGTGTGTGTATGTATATTTGTGTATCTATATAGTTATCCCAAAACACTTGTCAGTCATTATTTGAAATTTTAGCAAATGTGTCTGGGGGATATGGCATATATGGAGGCTTTGAGGTGGGACTTTTTGTTGTTGTTGTTGTTTTTATTTTTTTCTTTATTACTATTACTATATTACTATTATTATTTTACAAACCCTTGTGTCGAGGTGGGTGGAACATTTAAATTGAATTTCAGTCTATGTCCTGGCAACCTTGAATTGGAAAATTTTCAGGAGAAATTGGAATTTTTTTTCAATATTGTAAAGTGCTGAGGTGCTGTATTCTTTGTGGTATTCCAGTAATTGATAATTCTTTTAAGCTCTATTGCGTGTACTTTACATTAGCTACTAATAAAAAAAATCAGTGCAGTTTGTGTGGATATCATAAGAAATTATGGACATTGCAATGGAGTGGATTTTAAGTCAGGAAAATGGAAAGTTGAAAGTATACATGAGGGGCTCCCTGGTGTCTCAATGGTGAGGAGTCCACCTGCCAATGCAGGAGACATGGATTGTGGGAAGATCTCTCATCCGCAGAGCAGCTGAGCCCACATGCCACAACTGTTGAGCCTGTTCTCTAGAGCCCTGGAGCCGCAACTCGTGAGCCTGTGTGCCACAGCTGCTTGAAGCTGGTGTGCCCTGGAACCCATGCTCTGCAACAAGGGCAGCCACCACAATGCGAAGTCCTCGCACTGCAACTACAGAGTAGCCCCCCACTTGCTGCCACTAGAGAAAAGCCTGCACAGTGACGAAGACCCAGCACAGCCAAAAATTAGTTAAATAAGTAAATATTTTTAAAAAGTGTACATGAGTGGGGAAGAAAGGTGGTTTTGAGGTAGACGTTTTGGCTTCAACAACCCTGGTTATGCTGAGGTAAAAATCTTCTTTGGGAAAGAGGCACAAAAAATAGGGATAAAGTATTAATTAGACAAACTTCCAGTTTGTATTTTAGTTTTCATATGCTTGTGTATTGTAACCCCTAAAGACTACACTCTAGTCTGTTAAAGTTTACCCATTAATTCAAAAGCATAAATTAAATTTTTTTTCTTTTAAAATTGATATGTCAACTATTCTTGGATGTTGGCTTTGAATTAGTGGAGGGATGAGTCTGATAGCTTATCATCTATTACTGTTTTTAAGGGGATCCTGAATTGATTATTCTGCTGTTTAGAGAGATTGTGCTTGGTAATAAATGATCTTACTTTATTTCTTTGACTGAAATAATAAGGCACACTACTTCCTTCTTGCTCTTACCTCAAGCCCTGAGTATGCCTTTGTTTTAATTTTTATCTTATATTGTAAACTGCTGTGTGTGTCTAGGTGTTTGGAACCATGAAAGTGTATTACCAAGTAAGAAGCATGGCATAATGCCATTTAGAGTTTTAAAGTTAATCTACCAGTCATGAATAATAAGAACTAATTCAATATGTCATCCCATCAGGTAGTCATTTTCAGGTGAACTTTAGATGTTCAGAGAGTACTGATCCATTCATCTAATGACTACATTTGTGCTACTTTACTTAAGTTGATAAAATGTTAATGGTTATGTATTTCTCCCCAAACTGAAAGGTTTTTAAAAATACTTTGTTAACTCTTTAATTGTCAGAAGATCAGTCCTGGGTGTTCATTGGAAGGACTGATGCTAAAGCTGAAACTTCAATATTTTGGCCACCTGATGCGAAGAGTTGACTCATTGGAAAAGACCCTGATGCTGGGAGGGATTGGGGGCAGGAGGAGAAGGGGACGACGGAGGATGAGATGGCTGGATGTCATCGCCAACTTGATGGATATGAGTCTGAGTGAACTCCGAGAGATGGTGATGAACAGGGAGGCCTGGCGTGCTGCAGTTCATGGGATCGCAAAGAGTTGGCCCCAAATGAGCGACTGAACTGAACTGACCTATATCATAACTCTTACGAATGTTACAGGGTATTTTTCAGTTGTGATGTTTGTTGTCTTTTAGCAAAATAGCAATGCTGTTTGCTTAGTCGCTCAGTCGTGTCAGATTCTTTGCGACCCCATGGACTGTAGCCTGCCAGGCTCCTCTGTCCATGGGGATTCTCCAGGCAAGAAGACTGGAGTGGGTTGCCATGCCCTCCTCTGGGGGATCTTCCAACCCAGGGATTGAACGTAGCTTTCCCTCATTACTGTCTGAGCTACCAGGGAAGCCCAAAACAGCAATACTGTCCTTAAAGAGTTCCGTTGTATGGATGGCATACCAACTTTCGATTTGATGTATCAGTTTTATTTAGGGTGAATATCCTTTGGTTTTTGTCTGCCTTTATGTTTTCCCTGATGGTAAATTTCTTCACTGTGTGAGGATTCTTCCTTTGCCAAAGGTAGAAAATGGCTAGACTTTATCATTACATTCAGCTTCATGGTGTCATGAAAAATAAGGCCTGTCTAGAGTCTAAACTGGGGCCCAGCCTTTCTTGAAGTCACTGGTTCTCAGTGGGGTCAGTACCTGCTCATGTTGTGCTTGGATCTTTGAGGGTGCACTTTTGGTTGCCACAGTGATTAAGGTGGGGTAGGTATAGCATTGGCATTCAGTGAGCAGGAGTCATGAATGCCATATATCCCATAAGATACGAGACAGTTCTGCATGGATTTTGAACATTTCCCCGGACCTTCTTATGGGTGAAAAACCTGTTTGTACTCATTTGATTCTAATTTGGTTTTACATTTAAACACAAAGTGTTAAATAGATATTGAATTTTCCAGGAATGTAACTGCTGAGTAAACGGAGGGCAAATTGTACTTTGTTTTGTTCAGAAACAAGAGTTGTTTTTAACTGTTTTGGAAAATCTTATTATCAGTGGCATTGCTGCTTATGGTATTTGATTTCCCAACACAGATCATTTGTGCCAATCTTCATTTGTAACTGTCATGTTCATGGTATTTCTATGTGTGGGAGCAAGTGTCTATTTCCTTATTAATATAAATTCTAGGATGGTTATATTGGAACATTAATGTATTAAAATATCTTTTAAATTAAAGAGTTATCCAAGTCTATGCCCCAACCAGTAATGCTGAAGAAGCTGAAGCTGAACGGTTTTATGAAGACCTACAAGACCTTTTAGAACTAACACCCAAAAAAGATGTCCTTTTCATTATAGGGGACTGGAATGCTAAAGTAGGAAGTCAAGAAACACCTGGAGTAACAGGCAAATTTGGCCTTGGAATGCGGAATGAAGCAGGGCAAAGACTAATAGAGTTTTGCCAAGAAAATGCACTGGTCATAGCAAACACCCTCTTCCAACAACACAAGAGAAGACTCTACACGTGGACATCACCAGATGGTCAACACNTGGGGCTCCAAAATCACTGCAGATGGTGACTGCAGCCATGAAAATTAAAAGACACTTACTCCTTGGAAGAAAAGTTATGTCCAACCTAGATAGTATATTCAAAAGCAGAGACATTACTTTGCCGACTAAGGTCCGTCTAGTCAAGGCTATGGTTTTTCCTGTGGTCATGTATGGATGCGAGAGTTGGACTGTGAAGAAGGCTGAGCGCCGAAGAATTGATGCTTTTGAACTGTGGTGTTGGAGAAGACTCTTGAGAGTCCCTTGGACTGCAAGGAGATGCAACCAGTCCATTCTGAAGGAGATCAGCCCTGGGATTTCTTTGGAAGGAATGATGCTAAAGCTGAAACTCCAGTACTTTGGCCACCTCATGCGAAGAGTTGACTCACTGGAAAAAACTCTGATGCTGGGAGGGATTGGGGGCAGGAGAAGAAGGGGACGACCAAGGATGAGATGGCTGGATGGCATCACGGACTCGATGGACGTGAGTCTGGGTGAACTCCGGGAGATGGTGATGAACAGGGAGGCCTGGCGTGCTGCGATTCATGGGGTCGCAAAGAGTCGGACACGACTGAGTGACTGAACTGAATTGAAATTACTTTTTCTCCTCTTATTTTACATTAGGCATTATATTAATTTTTCAAAACCAAAGATAGGTAAGTTACCTACTTGCATTACATTTCAGATTTATGCTTTCAAAATGAAAAACTTTTGTTTTAGTGGAGTTTCAGGATGGAACCTCTGTTTAATGGAAGCCTATGTGCCCTTTCCAGGGTGAGAGAGGAGGTCCATGTTGGTTTTCATTATTGATGTCTGTTCTTCTCTTTCCTTTTCTTCCTTCTCCGTTCCTTTTCTGTTTTCCTTTCCCCTTATGATCTACTTGATATATAGATAAGAATATGGTGCTGTATATGTAAATAATAAAGCATATAATAAAATCAATACCTGTGAACCCACCACCCAACTTAAGAGAAAGAACATTACCAGTGCTGTTGATATATTTCTCTTTGATTTCCATCTACCTGTCTTTCTACCAGGGATGAAATCATTCAGGATTTTGTTTTGGATATATTTATTTATCATTCCCTTCCTTTTAATTTTCCCACATTTGTATATATTTCACAAATTTTTCATTTAGTTTTATTTAATTCTCAAAATGGAACCTTGCTGTATGTATATTCTTGTTTGCTTTGGCTAATCAGCATTGTTTTTAAAGATTCATTCATATAGATATGTGCAATTGTGGTTAATTTTCTCAGATGTGTGTATGGATTGTATGACTGTTACCATAATGTATCTCTTCTTCTCAAGACAGACATTCCCCCCCACCCATTTTGTTGGTATTACAAATCTGTTCCTACTTATGTCTTCAGATACAAGTATTTCTCTACAACAGTGAATTTTAAGCATTTTTGATGGTGATCAACCCCTGCCCACCTCCACCCACTGTTCAGTTCAGTTGTTCAGTCGTGTCCGACTCTTTGCGACCCCATGAACCGCAGCACGCCAGGCTTCCCTGTCCGTCACTGACTCCCGGAGTTCACCCAAACTCATGTCCATTGAGTCAGTGATGCCATCCAACCATCTCATCCTCTGTTGTCCCCTTCTCCTGCCCTCAATCTTTACCAGTGTCAGGGTCTTTTCAAGTAAGTCAGCTCTGCATCAGGTGGCCAAAGTATTGGAGTTTCAGCTTCAACATCAGTCCTTCCAATAAACACCCAGGACTGATTTCCTTTAGGATGGACTGGTTGGATCTCCTTGCTGTCCAAGGGACTCTCAAGAGTCCTCCAATACCACAGTTCAAAAGCATCAATTCTTCGGCGCTCAGCCTTCTTCACAGTCCAACTCTCACATCCATACATGACTACTGGAAAAACCATAGCCTTGACTAGATGGACCTTTGTTGACAAAGTAATGTCTCTTCTTTTTAATACGGTATCTAGGCTGGTCATAACTTTCCTTCCAAGGAGTAAGCGTCTTTTAATTTCATGGCTGAAGTCACCATCTGCAGTGATTTTGGAGCCCCCAGAATAAAGTCTGCCACTGTTTCCACTGTTTCCCCATCTATTTGCCATGAAGTGATCCGCCCACTATTACACAGAGGAAAAATGAGAATCAGTATTCACCCATATTACATGTGATGCATTCCTGTTTTCTCTTTTCTCTATGTGCTGACTGTACCCTAGATGACTTCACAGTTCAGGGTCTTTAACTTGGTTTCCTTTGGAGAACAGATATGTTGATCTGGCTTTCCTTTACTTATAGAGTGTTTCAGGGATAGCATTTCATGAGGTGAGAGTGCAGCTGGCTAAGCAGGAGGACTGTTCCACACCTGGAAACATCTGACTCTTGAGCTCTATAAAGTTTCAGCTAGCACTAAATTTGGATTTAGCCCTTAAGTACCTGCTACTCCTTGATGAAATGAATTCCTTAGGTATGCCTTAACTAAATATTTTGAGTTATCCCAGTGTTACACCATTCTCTGAGGATGCAATGAGCCAGGTTGCTTCTGGCTTTCTATTCTTGATATTTACTGTGATGTCGGACTTGGCTTCCCCTATTGCTTATCTTAACCATAAACTGTATGTTCTTTAAGGCTCAGATCTTAGTAGTTGATTCTTCAGTTTTCTCGTGGCTTGCTAGTACATATTCAGATACTTCAGGTATTTCCTCTTTCTTAAAGTCTTCATTCTGTTTGCAGACTAAATAGCTAGAATGTTTTTTGCTGAAGAGGAAAAGAGTTGATTTATATGGGAATTTATTTATTTGACTTTAATCTTAAGTAATTATGAAGTTGAGCAGAGAACTACATTTTTTAACTCTGATTCAGTGTTTATAGTTATTTAGAGTTATTAGAATTGTAACTTACAGAGCTATGCTTTGAATCTCAGAGGGAGAATATTTGTACTTGGTACTGTTCTTGATAACTCTTAACAGGAATAACCAAGTTACTGGTGTGTGTGTGTGTGTGTATATATAGTTTTAGCTAGCACTAAAACTGTGTATATGTATATATAGTTTTAAATCTTGTTTTTATGACTGTAGGACTCCAAGGTAATAAATAGGCATTGTATTCATTCCAGTCTAGAAGTTTGGTATGGTTTGCATTGTTGTTTTTTGTAGCAAAATATATGTAACATAAAATTTACTGTTTTAACCATTTTTAAGTATACAGCTCAGTGGCATTCAGTATATTCACATGATTGTGCAACTATCTTCACCATCCATCTCCAGAACTTGAACTCTCCAAAATGAAGCTGTGTACCTATTCAAGGTTAACTTTCTGTGCTGCTCTCCCCATAGCCCATAGCAACCTCCATTCTGCTGTCTCTAGGAATATGACTATTCTGAGTATCTACCAGCCACCTGTATTGTTTCCATTTTTAGACTGTTGTGACTAATGCTACTATGAACATTGGTGTACAGATACCTGTATGAGTCCTGCTTTCAGTTCTTTTAGGTATACACTCAGTAATGAATTTGCTGGATCGCATGGTAATTCTGTGTTTTTTTTGGGGGGGGGAATGGACATACATTTTACTTGTTTTCTTTTGCATCTGTATTATAGATATATTTTTAATAAATAATTACAGGTCTGTTTCTATAATTTTGCAGTGGCTGGCTGCATAGGGTTCCAGACTATGGATATGTCCTGGTTTATTTGTAGATGTTTCTATCGTTAACAGTTCTTGCTGTAATAAACACTATTATGGTTCATTTATTCATCAGATATTTACTGAACACCTGCATATGCTTGGCATGTGTAATGGCTCTTTTGTACAGACATATTTGCACACATCCATTTACTTAGGATAAACTTTTTAGAAGTGAGACTGTTGGGTCAAAGGATGGGCATATTTTGAAATGTGATTATTTTCCTGAAAGTTTTTATACTTATAAATTATTTAAAAATATAGTCCCAAATAATGAATAGGAATGTCAGATTCCCCATGCTTTATGAAACACTGGGTGTTATCGATCTTTTTAGTTTTTGTTAATCTGAGATGATAGTAATTTGCATCTCTTTGGTTACTACTAGTGAAGTTGAACATCTTATGCTTACAATTTTGTTTCTTCTTTTGTCAGTTGCGTATTCATATATTTCTGCTCCTATCTTTTTCTTATTAACTTATTAACTTTTTCTTATTATATACTAAGCATATTAAATATTTTATATATAGTTTTATATTATAGGTACTTCCCCCAATTTGTCATTTTTGTCTCTTATTTTTTCTTCATAATCTCTTCTGCAGTGTAGCTGCTT
This sequence comes from Cephalophus harveyi, assembly GCA_006410635.1. Taxonomy (NCBI): domain Eukaryota; kingdom Metazoa; phylum Chordata; class Mammalia; order Artiodactyla; family Bovidae; genus Cephalophus; species Cephalophus harveyi. The sequence continues at coordinate 93,519 of SJYT01035459.1, forward strand.
TACTTTTTATAGCCAGTTTTATTAGTCCTTTACAATTTCTGTTTGGTTTCTTTTTTCTGGTGGTCGTGGCCCACCCTGATTTAATGGTCTCTGTGTGTGTGTGTGTAAGGGAGTGATTTATAGAAAAACTTTCTTAGAAATAGAAACCTTTGCATGAACTGATCTGCTTTGAATTACATCTGACACTGAAAGTAGTTTGGGAAAGTGAAATGTAAACTGCAGGTGAAGAATAAAAAGTTTAACTTTTTTTTTTTTAAATGAAAATCTTTGTAAAGATTGATGAAAACATTTCCAAACCAATGCTTATTTGCCATAGAAAACAAGTACATATTGAACCTAATTTACTTTTTATTGATCTCTAGGATTCGGGAGATATTTACTTGTTAATTTAGATATGTAGGCTATAGTAGGTTGGAGAAATGGTACATTAACTCCAGGAGATATTCCACAGTTTTTTACTTGTTCTCAAATTTTCTTTCATTATGTGTCATTAGTTGGTATTTTTCTTTGTCTCTGTAACTGCTTTTGCCTGTAGCTCATTCCTTGAAGCCTTTGATTACTTTTAATCCTGATCTTTTCTGTATCTTGTTGCTGTATCTGGTTCCTGATTCTTTTTAACCTTTTCAATACCTTTATTCTTATGTTTCTATTCTTGATTTCAACGTGAGCTTTATAAGGATTGAAAGAACTTAATCATACCATGTAGTCTTTAATTTTTATATATAGTTTCTTTCCAGCATTGTATACATTTTAAGCTCCAAGTGCACAACTCTTTTGGACATTTGAGTTTGCTAACTACCTGGATGTTAGTGGAGGATGTATATGTAGAGCAAGTATTACAGTCATTTGACCTGGAATATAATAATTAAGAGTGAAAATATAATAATGGAGAGTGGAAAAGCTGGCTTAAAACTCAGCATTCACAAAACTAAATCACGGCATCGGTCCCATCACTTCATGGCAAATGGAAGGGGGAAAAGTAGAATCAGTGACAGATTTTTCTCTTCTTGGGCTCCAAAATCACTGTGGATGGTGACTGCAGCCATGAAATGGAAGATGCTTGCTTCTTGGAGGAAAAGCAATGACAAACCTAGACAGCATATTAAAAAGCAAAGACATCACTTTGCTGACAAAGGTCTGTATAGTCAAAGCTATGGCTTTTCCAGTAGTCATGTATGGATATGAGAGTTGGACCATAAAAAAGCCTGAATGCTGAAGAATTGATGCTTTCAAATTGGTGCTAAAGAAGACTCTTGAGAGTCCCTTGGACTGCAAGGAGATCAAACCAGTCAGTCCTAAAGGATATCAACCCTGAATATTCATTGGAAGGACTTAGGCTAAAGCTGAAGCTCTGGTGGGAAGCGCCAACTCGTGGGAAAAGACCCTGATGCTGGGAAATATTGAAGGCAAAAGGAGAAGAGGGCGGTAGAGGATGAGATGGTTAGATAGCATCATCAACTCAATGGACATGAACTTGAGCAAGCTCCAGGTTATAATGGAGAACAGGGATGTCTAGTTGCTGCAGTCCATGAGGTCACAAAGAGTTGGACACAAGTTAGCCACTGAACAACAACAAATAATAATGAAATAAAATCACACTTATAATGATTTGATGAAAGTTGAACCTTATGGACTTAATCGCGAACCTGGCTTGTGACCTTGATCAAACCCTTTAAAGTGGTATAGTTTTCATTTTGCAGATTTAGATGGTTTCTTATTTTAGCTTTCTTTGCCTTAGAGTTTTGCTTGCATAGCAAATGCAAGAGCCAAAAAGTTAAGAGTTCGAGGACTTTAGGGAACATCTGCTGTCTAATTTGTTCTCTCTACAAATATTTGCCTGGCACTGTCTTGGTTTTGAGGATACAGTGAAGTCCCTGGCTTCATGGAGTTTATAATCTTTTATGAAATGAAGATTATAAAGAACTCTGTGATCTAATTTAAAGAGTCCTTATTTCATTTTGGTGGGTTTTAATATGCTTAAAAGAAAAAGGATTTGGTCCCTTATATGCCAGATAGGAAGTGAGGAACTTGTAAAGCAGGAGGAAGAAACCCTAAAAGAGTGAACAAGGACAGCACCTCTCAAATTTTTCTGTGTATGAATCACATGAGGATCTTGTTAAATTGCAGATTCTGAACCAATAGGTCCAACGTCGGACCTGGGATTTCGCATTTCTAACAAACTTCTGGATGCTGCTTGTGGTACCAGTCTATGAACCACAGTTTGAGTAGCAAGGAATTAGTATTTCATTAAGAAAAAAGAAGAATAGCCTGTTAACCTTTTTGAGAGGAGGGATTTGGGGCCATGCAGGGTAGGTTTGGAGTTCTGAGCAACACATCACTCAGAACTTGACCTTGGTGAAATGGAATTATAAGAGCTATTAATTTCACATATAAAGAGGGAGTATTGAGGAGGTAGTCAACATGTGTTTTTTTTTTTTGGATGGCATCTAGAACTAAGGCTGGTTGGTCTTAAAGGGTCTAAAACCTGTGAAAAGATACTAGGAGGTAAGAGACATGAGGATCTTCAGGTATGATAAAAATAACTAGTCAGACTAGGAGGACTTAGTTTGTAATTGGGAAGATTTTCTCTCCTCTTTTACTTATTCTAACTGGGATAGTGATTCTAGTTTTTTTTTTTTTTTTTAAAAGTAAATGCTGCTTGTTGTTTTTTAACATGCATATGTATTTTTTCCTGTAGGCACATTCTGTGTGGAAAGTATGTCAAATTTCTTTGTTACTTGTCTCAATAAAGCTTAAGTGTGCTTAAGTTGCCCTTTTCTGATCTGTTCCTCTAGTATTAGCTACTTGGAACATAAATAACCTAGGAGTTCATTTATCTTCATCGAATTAGCAGAAGACTCTTAATCTTGGAGGTGGTATAAAATGCCCAGTGTATATCAAACATTTACCCATAGGAAAAAATTTGGCAAGCCAAATCTTTGAACCAGCAGCCTTACATTTAGTTCTGTGAATTCACAGTGCTGGTGTTTCCAATTATGTTTTTTACATTTCCCCCCATTCTTTTACTATTTTAAAAGTAATATATATTCATATATCCTCTTCAATAAACACCTAATTTGTTACAGACTGAAGATGTTGGGAAATTACAGGCTACAGTCCATGGGGTTGCAAAGAGTCGGACGTGACTGAGCGACTAAGCACAGCACAGCACTTAAATGATGTCTCAATAAAACTGGGGCAAAGTTATGCTTACACTATAGTCTAAATATTTAGAGCATTATGTCTCAGAAAACAATGTACATACCTTAATTTAAAAATAATGTTAATCACATCTGAGCCTTCAGAGTCATAATCTTTTGCAACAATAACACCAAAGATCACTGATCACAGAACACCATAACAAATATAATGGAAATGAAAATGTCTAAAATAGTGTGAGAATTACCAAAATGTGACACAGAGACAGGAGGTGAGCAAATGCTGTTGGAAAAATGGCGTAAACAGACTTGTTCCATGCAGGGTTGCCACAAACTTTAAATTTGTAAAAAATGCAGTATCTGCAGAGCACAGTAAAATGAGGTAAGCATCTACTGTAATGTACAAAGTAACGGAGGTATCTATGCAAAGTAACTTCCTAACAGGCTAGGAAAGAAAGTTGGAAGAAAAAAGGCTGGTTGGGGGCCTATCTGATAGTTGAAAAACACCACTAAGACCTAAATGCAAGATGGTGATAGTGAGAATGCAAATCTAGAGCTTCAACAATTCAACAACAACAAAAAACCAAACAATCTGATTAGAAAAAAGGTGAAAGACTTGAACAGATATTCTCCAAAGAAACTGTATTTGTATAAAAGTCAACAAGCACATGAAAAGATGCTCAGATGGCTTCAGAAAGACCATTACTGAAAAACAAACGGGCTGGTGAGGATGTGGAGAAATTGGAACCTTTCTGTATTGTTAGTGAAAATGTAAAATGGTGCAGCAGCTATGGAAGCAGTATGGCAGCTCCTCAAAATTTAAACAAAGTACCACAATTCCACTTTTGGGTATACACACAGAAGAACTGAAAGCATGGGCTCAAAGAGATATTTGTATACCAATACTCATAACAGCGTTATTCACAATAGCCTAAAGGTGGAAGAAATCCAAGGGTCCAACAATGGATGAATGGATAAATAAAATGTACTATACACAAACAATGGAATGTTATTCAGCCTTAAAATGAAAGAAACTGATACATGCTACAGCGTGTACGATCCTCAAGGACACCAAGCTAAGTGATGTCCACCACTTCTTCCTGTTTAGGCATCTTATTTTCAGTATATTTCAGTAAATAAGAGCACACAAAATTCTTATTGGACTCATACACCATCATTTCCTGCAAATATTCATCTTTTTCATTTATTACACCCATGTTTATATTCTTTATCTTAAAAGTAATGCAAATCGTGGCAAATCACATAGTTCAAAAATGTTCAAAAATGGCTCCAATGGCAGATTCCATGCCATATGCTCTTATAATCTTCTATTGATACTCTTCCCTTCAAGTGGTAGTTCGATGTCCAGCTACTCCTCTGAACCTGGGGACACCTTCATGACTACCTCAACCAATAGAAGAGAGCAAAGTAACAGTATGTGACTTCCAAAAACTAAGTCAAATATGCCATACAACTTCACCTTGCTCTTTTGGGATGCTCTCTCTTGGAACCCAGCCAATATGCTGTGAGGAAACCAAAAAGTTAAAAACAGAGGTCATATATAGGTGTTCTGGCCTACAGCCCAGGCCCCTACCAACGGCCTGCATCAACCACCAGACACAAGAGTGAGCAAGCCTTCAAATGATTACAGCTCAGGGGAATGAGCTACCCGCTTTCCTCCAGCAACCCCACCTCATTCCACTTGTTAACAGACAAGCTGTCCCCACCAAGCGAGCCTTATCCAAATTACAGATACAGAAGCAAAAGAAATGACTGATAGGTCTAAAACCACTAAGTTTTGAGTGGTTTGTTACACAACAATAAATAAATAAGTTCATAAATACAATCTGGAAAATATACAAAACGAGAAAGAAAAAAACTTTAATTATCCTCAATTTCACCACAGTTAACATTTGACACATATTTTACAAGCAAGAAAATCTTTTGCCCCAACCAAATAAGATTCCAAATGCTTTGTTTTTAATCAGCTTAAAGGGTTAAATTCTTAAAGGCAGTCAACTGCTTGCATCTAATAAGAAATAGGAAGGAAGACTATTAGCATTCATCCTACTTTTCTTATCCTGATTCTCTCTTTCACTTACCTGTCCTGAGTGAGGTGTCTGAGGATTGCTGGCCCACCAATATTCCAATCTATGGATGCGGATCAAGATCTTGGGTTATAACAGCAGCTGCACTGGCCTTCTTCCTTGGAAGAAGTTGCTTAAGCCCCAAATCTGAAATTTTCAAAGAAAGAAAATGCTAAATATAGATGTCTTTTTAAAATCACTTATAATTCCATCTCTACAACTGAACAGGGGCTGTTAGAGGAGGGTAAGATTACACAGAAGTGAATCCACAGGTTTCACTAAAATGGATTTGGGTAATACGGATTTAATCCAACTCTGCTTCTTAACCATTACAGGATTTTAGTGAAGGCACAAATTGTCTGTGCCAGTCCTGAATATCCATTGGAAGGACTGTATAAGCTGAAGATCCAATACTTTGGCCACCTGATGCAAAGAACTGACTTATTGGAAAAGATCCTGATTCTGGGAAAGACTGAAGGCAGGAGGAGAAGGGGGTGACAGAGGATGAAATGTTTCGATGGCATCAGAGGTTGAGATGGTTCGACGGCATCACTGGCTTGATGGACATGAGTTTGAGCAAGCTCCAGGAGTTGGTGATAGACAGGGAAGCCTGGCATGCTGCAGTCCATGGGGTCGCAAAGAGTCTGACACGACTGAGTGACTGAACTGAATCTCATCATGTGATGAAGATTGAGGGGGCAGGATCAAAATTTGGGGCTGAGAGTCAGAAGACCTGGATTTTAAGTTCAGTGATCATTCTGCCTTCCTGTAAGAACTTAAGATACTTCTCTAAGATACATCAACTCTAAAAGGAGAAGACTGCATTTCTTGAACACGTGCCAGCCATGACCAAAATATGGGTTTCAAGTTACCAAACTGTGCTTACTATGAAACCATCCTTCCTACTATTTTGGTGTTAAAATGGTTTCTTTTATAAGATGATGTGATAGACAGTACTAGTTGTGTTTTAAATACCCTAGAGAGTCAAAATCAAAAGTTATAACCCTACGTAAATGATCTAAAATTTTTAGAAATTCTACTAGTATTATTTACATGAATCAAATTCCTTTTACTTCTAACATTCTAAATATTCATTCATTACTCAACTAATATTATATACCTAATATGTGACAAGTACTCTACCAGTGGCTGAGGAGCCCTAGAAATATTTCAGACTAATCTCTGCCCTAAAAAAATCTCCCAGTGTAACAGGGAAATCAACACATAAACTTCAGATACAATTTAATGAATTAAGTCTTCAAATAGAGGTTTTGCACCTATGACAAATATATAGGAGGTAGAATAGCAGAATGAGTTTTTAAATAAGCAGGATTTTGGACTGAGTTTTGTAGTTGTGTAAGAAATTACCTCTGTGATCCTCAATTTCCATATTTGCAAAACAGGTATGATAGAGCTACCACTGAGTTATGGTAAATAGATAAGATATTAAAGACAAAGAGTCAATCCACCCAAAAGTTTGGTTTAATAAAATGATCTGGCACAAAAGGAATTATTTCAACACCAATTTACGCTCAGTGGTACCTTTCTCTACCAGCCTCTAGACAACAGAAGGACATACCAAGTTTGCTCCATTTTACATTTCTAGCACATAGTACAATGTCTTGTAAAGAACAGGTATCAAATAGTTTATAAAGAAAAAATGACTTATTAAATGAATGAATTCTCTTTTTCTCCACAGGAATTAAAGTTACAGTAGCTTGAAAGTAAAAATTCTTAAGATTTTTTATTCAAAACTAATTTTAAGTGTATATATTAATCACCCAAACCTATGATATTGGAACATGGATACGTATGCCTGTTTTGAAAAGCAAAATAAATTCACCATTGACAATGCCAATAGTCATGTTCCTGAATAAAAAGACTAGCAGCAATTAATATTCTTTTTTAAAAAAATATTCTCGAAAGTACTTATTTACCAAAAACTCTTCAAAACATTTTCCATGAATTATCTCACTTAACCCCGATAACAATGCTTACGAAATGGACTATTAATATTATAATTTTATAACTAGAAAAACTAAGGTATAAGAAATTACTTTCAACATCACAAAACTACTAAGCAGGATACTAAAAAAAACAAACAAACAGGCTGCATGACCCCAGACTACTCTTTTATATTTTTCTTCAACTAAATAAAGAAAAAACAGATTTTACCAGAACTAGGAACATTTGTTCTAACGACTCTTAAAAAAACAAACAAAACATAAAAAACCACTAAACAGAGTCCTTTAGTATGTGTGCTAAACATAAACACATATAACACAGTCCTTGCCCTCAAAAGCCCCACACACCAGTGCAGTAGTGTAAATTAACAAGACATGTCCTTTTATTCTTTTAAATTTAACTATTTCAATGTTAGGCTTATCTGTAATTTCTTTCTCATTTACTTTACATTTACATTACTTTTTCATTTATTTTATATTTCAATTACATTTCCAGGTATTACTACACTGAGTTTTCAGAATATATAGGAAAGGCTTATATGGTTCTAACGGAGAAGGCAATGGCAACCTACTTCAGAACTCTTGCCTGGAAAATCCCATGGACGGAGGAGCCTGGTAGGCTGCAGACCATGGGGTCACAAAGAGTCGGACATGACTGAGCGAATTCACTTTCACTTTTCACTTTCATGCATTAGAGAAGGAAATGGCAATCCACTCCAGTGTTCTTGCCCGGAGAATCCCAGGGACGGTGGAACCTGGTGGGCTGCCGTCTATCAGGTCACACAGAGTTGGACACGACTGAAGCGACTTAGCAGCAGCAGCAGTGTATGGTTCTAAAGTTAAACTGAGTTAAAAATTGGAAGACATTGGAAACTTCTTTTAATGGACATCCACTTTCAGAAATTTACATTATAAAAAACCTACAGAATAAGAGTTGAAATTCATTTTCAATAGATGCTCTAACAAAACAATTTCAGATGTAAGTTGCATAATATATTTTTAGCATACAATGTGTTTTACTTCATTTTTTCCTTAGCCTAATTCTAGAACAGACTATAATGCTTTTGATGTTTTACTTTCAGTTTTAACAATTATGTTAAAAAAGAACTAAATACCAAAATAACAATAGGTGCAGCAAATGCTTTTTAAATATGCCAGAAATCAACTGGGTACGTAACTAGTAAAAACACATTACATGTAGCTCATTTGATCATAATGAACCAATACAATTAAAGGAACATTAATGTAATCCATGATTACATTTCACATCTTTCTGCCTATATAACAAACAATAACTAGCCATTTTATACCTATTTTCAAAGGAAACCAATATTACAATGACAGAAGACATAATAAATTACGGGTGTAAGCAGTAATTTCCCAACATCTTCAGTCTGTAACAAATTAGGTGTTTATTGAAGAGGATATATGAATATATATTACTTTTAAAATAGTAAAAGAATGGGGGGAAATGTAAAAAACATAATTGGAAACACCAGCACTGTGAATTCACAGAACTAAATGTAAGGCTGCTGGTTCAAAGATTTGGCTTGCCAAATTTTTTCCTATGGGTAAATGTTTGATATACACTGGGCATTTTATACCACCTCCAAGATTAAGAGTCTTCTGCTAATTCGATGAAGATAAATGAACTCCTAGGTTATTTATGTTCCAAGTAGCTAATACTAGAGGAACAGATCAGAAAAGGGCAACTTAAGCACACTTAAGCTTTATTGAGACAAGTAACAAAGAAATTTGACATACTTTCCACACAGAATGTGCCTACAGGAAAAAATACATATGCATGTTAAAAAACAACAAGCAGCATTTACTTTTAAAAAAAAAAAAAAAAACTAGAATCACTATCCCAGTTAGAATAAGTAAAAGAGGAGAGAAAATCTTCCCAATTACAAACTAAGTCCTCCTAGTCTGACTAGTTATTTTTATCATACCTGAAGATCCTCATGTCTCTTACCTCCTAGTATCTTTTCACAGGTTTTAGACCCTTTAAGACCAACCAGCCTTAGTTCTAGATGCCATCCAAAAAAAAAAAACACATGTTGACTACCTCCTCAATACTCCCTCTTTATATGTGAAATTAATAGCTCTTATAATTCCATTTCACCAAGGTCAAGTTCTGAGTGATGTGTTGCTCAGAACTCCAAACCTACCCTGCATGGCCCCAAATCCCTCCTCTCAAAAAGGTTAACAGGCTATTCTTCTTTTTTCTTAATGAAATACTAATTCCTTGCTACTCAAACTGTGGTTCATAGACTGGTACCACAAGCAGCATCCAGAAGTTTGTTAGAAATGCGAAATCCCAGGTCCGACGTTGGACCTATTGGTTCAGAATCTGCAATTTAACAAGATCCTCATGTGATTCATACACAGAAAAATTTGAGAGGTGCTGTCCTTGTTCACTCTTTTAGGGTTTCTTCCTCCTGCTTTACAAGTTCCTCACTTCCTATCTGGCATATAAGGGACCAAATCCTTTTTCTTTTAAGCATATTAAAACCCACCAAAATGAAATAAGGACTCTTTAAATTAGATCACAGAGTTCTTTATAATCTTCATTTCATAAAAGATTATAAACTCCATGAAGCCAGGGACTTCACTGTATCCTCAAAACCAAGACAGTGCCAGGCAAATATTTGTAGAGAGAACAAATTAGACAGCAGATGTTCCCTAAAGTCCTCTAACTCTTAACTTTTTGGCTCTTGCATTTGCTATGCAAGCAAAACTCTAAGGCAAAGAAAGCTAAAATAAGAAACCATCTAAATCTGCAAAATGAAAACTATACCACTTTAAAGGGTTTGATCAAGGTCACAAGCCAGGTTCGCGATTAAGTCCATAAGGTTCAACTTTCATCAAATCATTATAAGTGTGATTTTATTTCATTATTATTTGTTGTTGTTCAGTGGCTAACTTGTGTCCAACTCTTTGTGACCTCATGGACTGCAGCAACTAGACATCCCTGTTCTCCATTATAACCTGGAGCTTGCTCAAGTTCATGTCCATTGAGTTGATGATGCTATCTAACCATCTCATCCTCTACCGCCCTCTTCTCCTTTTGCCTTCAATATTTCCCAGCATCAGGGTCTTTTCCCACGAGTTGGCGCTTCCCACCAGAGCTTCAGCTTTAGCCTAAGTCCTTCCAATGAATATTCAGGGTTGATATCCTTTAGGACTGACTGGTTTGATCTCCTTGCAGTCCAAGGGACTCTCAAGAGTCTTCTTTAGCACCAATTTGAAAGCATCAATTCTTCAGCATTCAGGCTTTTTTATGGTCCAACTCTCATATCCATACATGACTACTGGAAAAGCCATAGCTTTGACTATACAGACCTTTGTCAGCAAAGTGATGTCTTTGCTTTTTAATATGCTGTCTAGGTTTGTCATTGCTTTTCCTCCAAGAAGCAAGCATCTTCCATTTCATGGCTGCAGTCACCATCCACAGTGATTTTGGAGCCCAAGAAGAGAAAAATCTGTCACTGATTCTACTTTTCCCCCTTCCATTTGCCATGAAGTGATGGGACCGATGCCGTGATTTAGTTTTGTGAATGCTGAGTTTTAAGCCAGCTTTTCCACTCTCCATTATTATATTTTCACTCTTAATTATTATATTCCAGGTCAAATGACTGTAATACTTGCTCTACATATACATCCTCCACTAACATCCAGGTAGTTAGCAAACTCAAATGTCCAAAAGAGTTGTGCACTTGGAGCTTAAAATGTATACAATGCTGGAAAGAAACTATATATAAAAATTAAAGACTACATGGTATGATTAAGTTCTTTCAATCCTTATAAAGCTCACGTTGAAATCAAGAATAGAAACATAAGAATAAAGGTATTGAAAAGGTTAAAAAGAATCAGGAACCAGATACAGCAACAAGATACAGAAAAGATCAGGATTAAAAGTAATCAAAGGCTTCAAGGAATGAGCTACAGGCAAAAGCAGTTACAGAGACAAAGAAAAATACCAACTAATGACACATAATGAAAGAAAATTTGAGAACAAGTAAAAAACTGTGGAATATCTCCTGGAGTTAATGTACCATTAAGGTCTTCTGACTCTCAGCCCCAAATTTTGATCCTGCCCCCTCAATCTTCATCACATGATGAGATTCAGTTCAGTCACTCAGTCGTGTCAGACTCTTTGCGACCCCATGGACTGCAGCATGCCAGGCTTCCCTGTCCATCACCAACTCCTGGAGCTTGCTCAAACTCATGTCCATCAAGCCAGTGATGCCGTCGAACCATCTCAACCTCTGATGCCATCGAAACATTTCATCCTCTGTCACCCCCTTCTCCTCCTGCCTTCAGTCTTTCCCAGAATCAGGATCTTTTCCAATAAGTCAGTTCTTTGCATCAGGTGGCCAAAGTATTGGATCTTCAGCTTATACAGTCCTTCCAATGGATATTCAGGACTGGCACAGACAATTTGTGCCTTCACTAAAATCCTGTAATGGTTAAGAAGCAGAGTTGGATTAAATCCGTATTACCCAAATCCATTTTAGTGAAACCTGTGGATTCACTTCTGTGTAATCTTACCCTCCTCTAACAGCCCCTGTTCAGTTGTAGAGATGGAATTATAAGTGATTTTAAAAAGACATCTATATTTAGCATTTTCTTTCTTTGAAAATTTCAGATTTGGGGCTTAAGCAACTTCTTCCAAGGAAGAAGGCCAGTGCAGCTGCTGTTATAACCCAAGATCTTGATCCGCATCCATAGATTGGAATATTGGTGGGCCAGCAATCCTCAGACACCTCACTCAGGACAGGTAAGTGAAAGAGAGAATCAGGATAAGAAAAGTAGGATGAATGCTAATAGTCTTCCTTCCTATTTCTTATTAGATGCAAGCAGTTGACTGCCTTTAAGAATTTAACCCTTTAAGCTGATTAAAAACAAAGCATTTGGAATCTTATTTGGTTGGGGCAAAAGATTTTCTTGCTTGTAAAATATGTGTCAAATGTTAACTGTGGTGAAATTGAGGATAATTAAAGTTTTTTTCTTTCTCGTTTTGTATATTTTCCAGATTGTATTTATGAACTTATTTATTTATTGTTGTGTAACAAACCACTCAAAACTTAGTGGTTTTAGACCTATCAGTCATTTCTTTTGCTTCTGTATCTGTAATTTGGATAAGGCTCGCTTGGTGGGGACAGCTTGTCTGTTAACAAGTGGAATGAGGTGGGGTTGCTGGAGGAAAGCGGGTAGCTCATTCCCCTGAGCTGTAATCATTTGAAGGCTTGCTCACTCTTGTGTCTGGTGGTTGATGCAGGCCGTTGGTAGGGGCCTGGGCTGTAGGCCAGAACACCTATATATGACCTCTGTTTTTAACTTTTTGGTTTCCTCACAGCATATTGGCTGGGTTCCAAGAGAGAGCATCCCAAAAGAGCAAGGTGAAGTTGTATGGCATATTTGACTTAGTTTTTGGAAGTCACATACTGTTACTTTGCTCTCTTCTATTGGTTGAGGTAGTCATGAAGGTGTCCCCAGGTTCAGAGGAGTAGCTGGACATCGAACTACCACTTGAAGGGAAGAGTATCAATAGAAGATTATAAGAGCATATGGCATGGAATCTGCCATTGGAGCCATTTTTGAACATTTTTGAACTATGTGATTTGCCACGATTTGCATTACTTTTAAGATAAAGAATATAAACATGGGTGTAATAAATGAAAAAGATGAATATTTGCAGGAAATGATGGTGTATGAGTCCAATAAGAATTTTGTGTGCTCTTATTTACTGAAATATACTGAAAATAAGATGCCTAAACAGGAAGAAGTAAAATCAGTTTTGAGTTTTATTTCGTATCAACAAAGCATGCTGCTATAATCAAAAGTAGAGACAAAACTTTATAAACAAGATGAAAAATAAGATTTGTAGTTAGGTTTTTTTGTTTCTAGAAAATGTAATCATTTCTGTTCAAAGTCTACGTGGGTGTTTTTTTTTCTTGTTTATTTTAATAATTTGAGAATTATTTGGGAAGGTGGTTTCTAATATAGTAGATGTGAAATGTTTAACAAAAGTATTTAGAATTTGTGGCAGGGAAGTGATGGTCATAGCATAGAATTGACCATATTAATCTTTTTTTCTTTTTTTGGTTGCATGTAGCATATGGGATCTTAGTTCTTTGACCAGGGCTTGAACCCTTGCCCTTTTCATTGAAAATATGGAGACTTAACCACTGGACTGCCATAGAAGTCCCCATATTAATCATTCTTTAAGTGTACAGTTCAGTGGTACTAAGTATGTTCACACTATTTTGCCACCAATCTCCTAAATCTTGCAGAACTCTAAATCTTGCAAAATTGAAATTCTACCCAATAAACACTTCCCTATTCCCCTCTCCCTTTAATCACTCTAGGTACCTCATGTAACTAGAATTGTATATGGCATGGAGCATATGGCATGGAATCTGCCATTGTAGCCATTTTTGAACTACGTGATTTGCCACGATTTGCATTACTTTTAAGATAAAGAATATAAACATGGGTGTAATAAATGAAAAAGATGAATATTTGCAGGAAATGATAGTATATGAGTCCAATAAGAATTTTGTGTGCTCTTATTTACTGAAATATACTGAAAATAAGATGCCTAAACAGGAAGAAGTGGTGGACATCACTTAGCTTGGTGTCCTTGAGGATCGTACATGCTGTAGCATGTATCAGTTTCTTTCATTTTAAGGCTGAATAACATTCCATTGTTTGTGTATAGTACATTTTATTTATCCATTCATCCATTGTTGGACCCTTGGATTTCTTCCACCTTTAGGCTATTGTGAATAACGCTGTTATGAGTATTGGTATACAAATATCTCTTTGAGCCCATGCTTTCAGTTCTTCTGTGTGTATACCCAAAAGTGGAATTGTGGTACTTTGTTTAAATTTTGAGGAGCTGCCATACTGCTTCCATAGCTGCTGCACCATTTTACATTTTCACTAACAATACAGAAAGGTTCCAATTTCTCCACATCCTCACCAGCCCGTTTGTTTTTCAGTAATGGTCTTTCTGAAGCCATCTGAGCATCTTTTCATGTGCTTGTTGACTTTTATACAAATACAGTTTCTTTGGAGAATATCTGTTCAAGTCTTTCACCTTTTTTCTAATCAGATTGTTTGGTTTTTTGTTGTTGTTGAATTGTTGAAGCTCTAGATTTGCATTCTCACTATCACCATCTTGCATTTAGGTCTTAGTGGTGTTTTTCAACTATCAGATAGGCCCCCAACCAGCCTTTTTTCTTCCAACTTTCTTTCCTAGCCTGTTAGGAAGTTACTTTGCATAGATACCTCCGTTACTTTGTACATTACAGTAGATGCTTACCTCATTTTACTGTGCTCTGCAGATACTGCATTTTTTACAAATTTAAAGTTTGTGGCAACCCTGCATGGAACAAGTCTGTTTACGCCATTTTTCCAACAGCATTTGCTCACCTCCTGTCTCTGTGTCACATTTTGGTAATTCTCACACTATTTTAGACATTTTCATTTCCATTATATTTGTTATGGTGTTCTGTGATCAGTGATCTTTGGTGTTATTGTTGCAAAAGATTATGACTCTGAAGGCTCAGATGTGATTAACATTATTTTTAAATTAAGGTATGTACATTGTTTTCTGAGACATAATGCTCTAAATATTTAGACTATAGTGTAAGCATAACTTTGCCCCAGTTTTATTGAGACATCATTTAAGTGCTGTGCTGTGCTTAGTCGCTCAGTCACGTCCGACTCTTTGCAACCCCATGGACTGTAGCCTACCAGGTTCCTCTGTCCATGGGGATTTTCCAGGCAAGAATACTGGAGTGGGTTGCCATGCCCTCCTCCAGGGGATCGTCCCAGCCCAGGGAGGGAACTCAGGTCTCCTGCCTTGCAGGATGATTCTTTACCATCTGAGCCACCAGGAAGTACAGCAGTGTGTAAATTTAAGGTATACAGCATAATGATTTGACTCATATACATCATGAAGTGATTATCACAGTAAATTTGTTGTTGTTCAATCACTAAGTCATATCCGACTCTTTTCCATACCATGAACTGCAGCACACCAGGCTTCCCTGCCCTTCACTATCTCCTAGAGTTGCTCAAACTCATTTCCATTGAGTCAGTGATGCCATCTGACCATTTCATCCTCTGTCGCCCCCTTCTCCTCTCAGTGGATGGTGGCTCACACGGTAAAGCATCTGCCTGCTATGTGGGAGACCTGGGTTCAATCCCTGGGTCCAGAAGATCTGCTGGAGAAGGAAATGGCAACCCACTCCAGTATTCTTGCCTGGAAAAGCCCATGGACAGAGGAACCTGGTAGGCTACAGTCCATGGGGTCACAAAGAGTTGGACACGACTGAGCGACTTCACTTTCTTTCTTTCTTCTCTCAGTGAAACTTATCTGTCATCTCATAGTATAACAAAAGGAAAAACTGCAGTCCTCCAGGCTCTTCTGTTCATGGGGATTCTCCAGGCAAGAATACTGGAGTGGGTTGCTATGCCCTCCTCCAGGGGATCTTCCCAGCCCAGGGATCGAACCTAGGCCTCCTGCATTGCAGGTGGATTCTTTACCAACTGAACCACCAGGGAAGCCCATAGTAAAATTAAAAGGAAAAAATTTTTCCTTGTGACGAGAACTCTTAGGATTTACTTTCTTAACTTTCATTTATGACATACAGCAGTATTCATTATATTTATCATGTTGTACATTATATCCCTAGTACATACTTATAACTGGAAGTTTGTACCTTTTGATTGCCTTCATGTAATTCTCCCCTTCTCCACTCTCCTCCCTCTGTTAACCACAAATTTGATCTTTTTTTCTATAAGTTTTGTTTTTGATGTGTAGTTGACCTACAGTCTCCAAAATTCAGTTTTAGAATATCTTCATTTCCATATCCTCCCCCCCCCACCGCCAAATTCCTTGTATGCATTTGCAATTAATTCTTGTACCTATGTCCAGCCTCAGGTAGTCAGTAATCTACTTTGTATTTTAAAAATTTGCTTTTTCTGGAGATTTCACATAGTTGGAATCATATAATATGTGATCTTGTGTCTGGCCTTTTTCACTTCGCTTAATTTTTTTTTTAAACATTTTTTTGGTTGTGGACCATTTTTAAAGTCTTTATTGAATTTGTTACAGTATTGTTTCTGTTGTTTATGTTCTGGTTTTTTGGCTGTGGTGAGGCATATGGAATTTAGCTCCTTGATCAGGGATGGAGCTCATACCCCCTATGTTGGAGGATGAAGTCCTAACCACTGGACTGCCAGGGATGTCCCTGCCTTAATGGTTTTGAGGTTCATATTGTAGCGTATATCAAGCAGCATTGTTCCTTTTTATTATTGAATAGTATTCCATTGTATGGCGAAACCACATTTAAAAAATTCATTCATTGGTTGATAGACCTTTAGATTGTTTCTCCTTTTTGACTGCTATTATATTTGTGTTATTATATTTATCATCTCATGCTTTAAACCTTTCCTACTTATGTGATTAATATGTGACTATAGTATTAGCCAGATATAGTATAAATGCACACACATTGAAGGATACACTAAAAATATTTTAGTAATGGGGTACAGGATCAAAAAAATTTGGAGGTCACTGTTCTAGTCCAGAACAGTCGGAAAACAAAGTAACCAGAATTATCCTAAGTCATAGGTCTGATTTACCACTCATAATTATACCCTACTGCTTGTGAAATAAATTTCTAAATGTGATGTTTAAGGAGCCCTACCTTATGGGCCTAAACTCTTAACTGTTTTCTAGCTTACCGCTTCAGTTTTATAGCTCACTGCTTCCTTTTAGATTATTTTCACCAAATTCCTTGTAGTTCCTTCAGTACATTCTGCCTTTGAGCTTTTGCCAGCTATTCCCTTTGCCTAGAATGCTGTTTCCTGCCCACCTTAGCCTCTTAGGAGTGCTATGATAAATTATTTAAACTCCAGATAAATTGGCTCTTTGAATTGCTCCGTGGCTCACCCAAGCCAGTTTAACCACTTCATCTTCTGTGATACCTCTGTAGGTAGTATCTACCTTTATTATAGCAACTCTCAGACTAAATTGCAATTATGTATTAGTGTATCTGCACCCTTCACTGGACTGCTATGTCCTTGAGGACAAAGAATAGGCCTGTTCATCCAATATGTGTTGAATAAATGAATGAGTAGTAGCCTCATGGGGGAGTCCCTTGCATGATCCTGAGAGTAAGCACCTTGTTAAATTCTGTGCTAGGGTACCTCACTTGCCTCATCCTAGTTTAGACCCTATGGTGGTGGTTTAGTCACAAAGTTGTGTCTGACTTTTGTGACCCCACGGACTATAGCCCGCCCTCCAGGCTCCTCTTTTCATGAGATTTCCCAGGCAAGAAAACTAGAGTGGGTTGTCATTTCCTTCTCCAGGGGATCTTTTCCTGACCCAGGGATCAAACCCAGGTCTCCTGCATTGCAGGCAGATTCTTTACCATCTGAGCCACCAGGGAAGACGTGTTAAGTAGGTTAGGTTAAATTTTTTCTTTTTAAAAATGTGTATTTGGGTATTTTCTCCCACCCCCTTGATATGATTGTCCTAAATCCAGAGACTATCAAGATTTGGATAATTACTTGTTAGATGCAGAATTTTTTTTTCTCTCTCTTTTTTTGGTGGCCGCCTGAGGCTTGTGGAATCTTAGTTCCCTGACCAGGGGTTGAACCTATGCCATACTGTGTCAGTGCCAAGTCCTAACCACTGGATTGCCAGGGAATTCCCAGAATTTTCTAATTTTATCATTTTTGGAATCATTTAGAAATCTAGCTTCCCTCCGTATTTTCTAAATTAAGCCTTGTCCTTTTCAAAAAAGAAAAAAAAGTAATGCCACACTATCTACTGGAGATGCAGAGTTTCGCGTTTTCAAAGGGGTCATTAATTTAGTTGGAAAGGAGAGTAGCAGTTGTTAATGAAAAGGTTTCAGGACAATCAAGGTGATATGTTGAGACTTCTGTCATAAGTACTGTTTATTTCTTCAAAAGGCCTTCAGATAGTTTGATCTCAGGTACAGAGAAAGAAGGCTCTTGATACTGAATCATTTTAGGAATTAAAGATTTTCATTAGTAAGCACAGTGAATGATATCAGAATTCCTATGTAGAGCAGGACAGCTGTGGTTTGGAGAAGCTGAAAAAGAACTTTTTCTCAGTGGTTGTGCCAGTGGTGAAATGATAACAATACCAACTGCTGTTTACATTTATTTGTGTACCAGATGCTATGTTAAGCCATGTATATATTTTCTCCTTTAATCCGGATGAGATAGATGGTTTTACAGTTGAGGAGACTGAAGCTTAGACTGATAAAATGACTTTGAAAGGTAGAAGGAGAATTTAAATCCAGGATTAATTCCAAAGAGTGGATGCTCTTTCCACTGCACATAGTACTGATTTCGGTGTCTTTTACTTGTAGTGAACTATCTTATTTTTTAGGCCAAAGGATAGACGTTAAATTGGATTCTGGGAAGGTAGAGTGGAAAGTTGATTTTGTAATCACCTTCTCTTCTTGTTTTATAGTATGGCATTGTTGTATATACTTAAGAAATTTGAGGGCCAGCCCACTCCAGTATTCTTGCCTGGAGAATCCCGTGGATGGAGGAGCCTGGTGGTCTACAGTCCATGGGGTCGCAGAGAGTCGGACATGACTGAGCGACTTCACTTTCACTTGGGGCTTCCCTTGTAGCTCAGTCGGTAAAGAATCTGCCTGCAGTACGGGAAACCCGGGTTCAATCCCTGGGTTAGGAAGATGCCCTGGAGAAGGAAATGGCTACTCACTCCAGTATCCTTGCCTGGAAAATCTCATGGACTGAGGAGGCTGGTGGGCTGCAGTCCATGGGGTTGCAAAGAGTCGGGCACGACTGAACTACTAACACTTACAGTAACTGATAGCATTACAGCTGTTTGTTTGAAGTTGAATGTGGTTATTATAATTGTAAGTTAATCCCATTTTAAAGGATCAGTTTTAATTGTTTTATCCTTACAAGTTATAGCTAAATTCCCTTCTGTTTGCCTGACTTTGGGGGAACTAAATTTAATATTTCTTTTAAAAGAAACTTTTATAAGAAAAAGATTAAGGAAATGTCTCTTTCCATGTTACATGTTTCTTCATTAAAAAAAAAAAGCTATAGTGTAGTTGATTTACAATACTGTGTTAGTGTAGGCAAAGTGATTCAGTTATGTACATATATATGTATTTTTTCAAATTATCTTCCAATATAGGTTATTTTAAGATATTGAATATAGTTTCCTGTGCTATACAGTAAATGCATATTTCTTCATTTTTTTGTATGCAAAAAATTATTTGTCATTCTGTAGATTTTGATTCATAAACTAAACTAAAACACAGGAAGCTGAAAGTTTTGATGTAGCTCAGAGTTCTCTCATACATTTTGTTTGAAAGATCTTTTAATAATTGAAGTTCAGTTCAACAAATTTGTACTAATCAGTTCATTGACAATGTTGAGGTAGGTAAGAAATGGGAGCCAAAACTTCATGGTCTTAAAGAATTTTAAATCTATTAGAAGAGATCTATTAGATCTATTAGGTTATTTAAAATAACCATAAAAAAGAAATTGTGTCTTACATAGATGCCAAACTTCAGTGTGCAACTTATAGTACTTCTTGAGTTTATAGGTGAGAAGTATTCTTACTTGCTTTCTTACTTGCTTCATGGATATGGCATTTTATCTGTGCCCTGAAGATTGAGTAGTATTTTACCTAAGTTGGAGTCTGAAAAAAGGTCAGTTTACATTGAGGGGTTACTTAAGGATGAGGAAGAAGAGTGGAGGGAGGTGCCCCCCTGGTTCATTAAGTGAGGTGTATGGTTTCTGAATCTTTTCATTCCAGTTTGATTTTTTTTTTTTTTTAGACTGGACATATTTCAGTAGTTTGATTTTTTGGAAAACATTAAATTGGGAGAGAAAGAAAAAGTACATTTTAATTCAAAGGACATTGAAATCTTATTCACAACTTCAGTTCTAAAATTTCTATTTGTTCTTCTTTGTCTTCTGTTTTTTTTTTTTTTTGCTGGTGATTTCTAATTTAACACTTATTTCAAGAGTGTTTGATATTTATTTGAGCATTTTTACAATAGCTGCTTTAAAGTCCTTCTGGGATAATTCCAATATCTAAGTTCATCTCTTCATCAATGTTGTATTTTCCCATGTGAGCTGAGATTTTTGTGGTTCTCAGCCGAGTAATTTTGGTTTGTATCCTGGACATTCTATCTGAGTTTTATATAATGAGATTCTAGGTTTTGTGTACTTTCTGTGCAAAATGTTGATATTTTTGTTTTAGCATTCTATGGGTTATGATTCCAATGTCAATTCAGTTTTCACAGCTCTGTCAGTGCTTTTCAGATCTGTCCCATATGTGTTCTTCTCAGTGGTCAGTCAGGGATTTGGTTGGAGGTCTGCTCATTTTCTCTGTTTTCAAAGGTTATATTATGTTAATTGGCATCAGATTCATACCTTCACAGGTTGAGAGGGAGCTCAGAGCTCATAAACAACTTTGTGGAGATATTTTCTCAAGAACAGGGAGAGAAAAGGAAAAAACAGTGCAGTTTGGCCTGTCCACTTGGAAGCAGGGTTCTGTTGAACAGAGGAATAGTCCTCTCAAGAGTTTTCGCTCCTGGAGGCTGCCATTCCTAATTGATTTTTCTGTTGTTGCTTTGCATCCCCCACAGAAGGCCTAGGGACTACGACATGAGAGTATGGAGAGAAAGGAGGATGAAAAAATACCCTAGTGATTTCCCTGCTTTCTTTGCACTTGAGTTCCGTTTCGAGGAGCCATGGGCTACAAAGTTGGACATGACTGAATGACTGAACACTCCTATTTTCTGTCCTTGAGCCAGAGCTAGAGGGTTTCTCCAGTATCTCTTTACCTCCACCATTGTGTTCACTTCTGGGTTTTGGGCTGTGCTGAGTTCAGGCTGGGGGATACTAGAGGAGGAAAAATGCTAAACTTACAGCAAGTACGTTGATAAACAGCAAGTTCTGTTGCTTTTCTCAGATCTACCTGTAATGTTTACATTTCAGAGTCATCACATAGCTGTTCTTGCATTCTATCCAGGTTTTATAGTGTTTGTTACTAAACTGTTGGAAATTCTTCCAACATTTTTGTTTTACCATTTTGTTTTGATGTAATTTTAAATTAATGGGACGTTGTAAAAAGATGACAGGAAGGTTCTGTGCCCTTTATCCAGTGGTTACATCTTATATAGCTAAAACACAATACTCAAACGAGAAAATTAATATTAACACCTACTTTTCATCATGGAACTTTAAAATCCATAAGAATGTTGAAAGAATAAGTATCATTACCTAATACCATTATCATACCTAGGAATATTAACAGTATGAGTTTTTTTGGACAATAGTCTTAATGTTCCAGGTGTTTGCTTTGACACTTGAAGGCTTAAGTTATTGTTCATGGAGATGACCGTCCTGATGAATACTCTTATTGATTATAATTTGAGTGTCTGGGCTCTTCCAATGTGTGCAATTCAAAGCCTAGAGAACTTCTTGATTCTATATTCTTTTTGTTTTGTTTATTTTTATCTATTTATTTTTTTAACTTTACAGTACTGTATTGGCTTTGCCATACATCAACATGAATCCGCCATGGGTGTACATAAGTTCCCACTCCTGAACCCCCCTCCCACCTCCCTCCCCATACCATCCCTCTGGGTTATCCCAGTGCACCAGCCCCAAGCATCCTGTAAATCATCCCGCCCTTTCCCTCTCCCACAGAGTCAAAAAGTCTGTTCTGTACATCTGCGTCTCTTTTGCTGTCTCGCATACAGGGTTATCGTTACCATCTTTCTAAATTCCATATATATGTGTTAGTATACTGTATTGGTGTTTTTCTTTCTGG
>SJYT01035459.1:119068-142041 GCA_006410635.1 Cephalophus harveyi
TGATTCAGTTATGTACATATATATGTATTTTTTCAAATTATCTTCCAATATAGGTTATTTTAAGATATTGAATATAGTTTCCTGTGCTATACAGTAAATGCATATTTCTTCATTTTTTTGTATGCAAAAAATTATTTGTCATTCTGTAGATTTTGATTCATAAACTAAACTAAAACACAGGAAGCTGAAAGTTTTGATGTAGCTCAGAGTTCTCTCATACATTTTGTTTGAAAGATCTTTTAATAATTGAAGTTCAGTTCAACAAATTTGTACTAATCAGTTCATTGACAATGTTGAGGTAGGTAAGAAATGGGAGCCAAAACTTCATGGTCTTAAAGAATTTTAAATCTATTAGAAGAGATCTATTAGATCTATTAGGTTATTTAAAATAACCATAAAAAAGAAATTGTGTCTTACATAGATGCCAAACTTCAGTGTGCAACTTATAGTACTTCTTGAGTTTATAGGTGAGAAGTATTCTTACTTGCTTTCTTACTTGCTTCATGGATATGGCATTTTATCTGTGCCCTGAAGATTGAGTAGTATTTTACCTAAGTTGGAGTCTGAAAAAAGGTCAGTTTACATTGAGGGGTTACTTAAGGATGAGGAAGAAGAGTGGAGGGAGGTGCCCCCCTGGTTCATTAAGTGAGGTGTATGGTTTCTGAATCTTTTCATTCCAGTTTGATTTTTTTTTTTTTTTAGACTGGACATATTTCAGTAGTTTGATTTTTTGGAAAACATTAAATTGGGAGAGAAAGAAAAAGTACATTTTAATTCAAAGGACATTGAAATCTTATTCACAACTTCAGTTCTAAAATTTCTATTTGTTCTTCTTTGTCTTCTGTTTTTTTTTTTTTTTGCTGGTGATTTCTAATTTAACACTTATTTCAAGAGTGTTTGATATTTATTTGAGCATTTTTACAATAGCTGCTTTAAAGTCCTTCTGGGATAATTCCAATATCTAAGTTCATCTCTTCATCAATGTTGTATTTTCCCATGTGAGCTGAGATTTTTGTGGTTCTCAGCCGAGTAATTTTGGTTTGTATCCTGGACATTCTATCTGAGTTTTATATAATGAGATTCTAGGTTTTGTGTACTTTCTGTGCAAAATGTTGATATTTTTGTTTTAGCATTCTATGGGTTATGATTCCAATGTCAATTCAGTTTTCACAGCTCTGTCAGTGCTTTTCAGATCTGTCCCATATGTGTTCTTCTCAGTGGTCAGTCAGGGATTTGGTTGGAGGTCTGCTCATTTTCTCTGTTTTCAAAGGTTATATTATGTTAATTGGCATCAGATTCATACCTTCACAGGTTGAGAGGGAGCTCAGAGCTCATAAACAACTTTGTGGAGATATTTTCTCAAGAACAGGGAGAGAAAAGGAAAAAACAGTGCAGTTTGGCCTGTCCACTTGGAAGCAGGGTTCTGTTGAACAGAGGAATAGTCCCCTCAAGAGTTTTCGCTCCTGGAGGCTGCCATTCCTAATTGATTTTTCTGTTGTTGCTTTGCATCCCCCACAGAAGGCCTAGGGACTACGACATGAGAGTATGGAGAGAAAGGAGGATGAAAAAATACCCTAGTGATTTCCCTGCTTTCTTTGCACTTGAGTTCCGTTTCGAGGAGCCATGGGCTACAAAGTTGGACATGACTGAATGACTGAACACTCCTATTTTCTGTCCTTGAGCCAGAGCTAGAGGGTTTCTCCAGTATCTCTTTACCTCCACCATTGTGTTCACTTCTGGGTTTTGGGCTGTGCTGAGTTCAGGCTGGGGGATACTAGAGGAGGAAAAATGCTAAACTTACAGCAAGTACGTTGATAAACAGCAAGTTCTGTTGCTTTTCTCAGATCTACCTGTAATGTTTACATTTCAGAGTCATCACATAGCTGTTCTTGCATTCTATCCAGGTTTTATAGTGTTTGTTACTAAACTGTTGGAAATTCTTCCAACATTTTTGTTTTACCATTTTGTTTTGATGTAATTTTAAATTAATGGGACGTTGTAAAAAGATGACAGGAAGGTTCTGTGCCCTTTATCCAGTGGTTACATCTTATATAGCTAAAACACAATACTCAAACGAGAAAATTAATATTAACACCTACTTTTCATCATGGAACTTTAAAATCCATAAGAATGTTGAAAGAATAAGTATCATTACCTAATACCATTATCATACCTAGGAATATTAACAGTATGAGTTTTTTTGGACAATAGTCTTAATGTTCCAGGTGTTTGCTTTGACACTTGAAGGCTTAAGTTATTGTTCATGGAGATGACCGTCCTGATGAATACTCTTATTGATTATAATTTGAGTGTCTGGGCTCTTCCAATGTGTGCAATTCAAAGCCTAGAGAACTTCTTGATTCTATATTCTTTTTGTTTTGTTTATTTTTATCTATTTATTTTTTTAACTTTACAGTACTGTATTGGCTTTGCCATACATCAACATGAATCCGCCATGGGTGTACATAAGTTCCCACTCCTGAACCCCCCTCCCACCTCCCTCCCCATACCATCCCTCTGGGTTATCCCAGTGCACCAGCCCCAAGCATCCTGTAAATCATCCCGCCCTTTCCCTCTCCCACAGAGTCAAAAAGTCTGTTCTGTACATCTGCGTCTCTTTTGCTGTCTCGCATACAGGGTTATCGTTACCATCTTTCTAAATTCCATATATATGTGTTAGTATACTGTATTGGTGTTTTTCTTTCTGGAATTCTTTTACAAGTGGTTGACCGGTTTTCCCAGCACCACTTGTTAAAGAGACTGTCTTTAATCCATTGTATATTCTTGCCTCCTTTGTTGAAGATAAGGTGTCCATAGGTGTGTGGATTTATCTCTGAGCTTTCTATTTTGTTCCATTGATCTATATTTCTGTCTTTTTGCCAGTACCATACTGTCTTGATGTTGATTGTATATTCTTATTCTGTCTCATTCTTCCCTCAGCTTAGACTTCTTGCAGTACTCTAAGCGGATACTCATTACAGTAGTCCTACAGAAGGTTAGAACTTTGTCAGGCTGATTTATTACTTATATAGAGTTTCTGATATGGTGAAATAAAAGGATTGTATAAAGTGTAAGTAATTGAACATCTGACTACAAGGCTTAAACAAAGAGAAGTTTGTTTTCCTTCCGTAAGCCTGGAAAGGCGGTTGCTCATGTTGCTTCAGTGACTCAACAGTGTTGGGGCCCATATCTTTGTAATTTGCTTTGCCTTCATGGTCCTAAGATAACTGCCACAGTTCCCCCACCCACAGTTACAGAGGACAGCAAAAGATCCAGGCCAAGAAAAAGCTTTCCTGGAAGTGACTTGTTCATAACTGCTGCTAATGTCTCATGGGCCAAAATGGGTTTTATGGACACCTCTAACTGGCCTCTATAGTGAGAGGCAAGAAGGAAGGAAGGATCCGGAGTGGCTTTTTGGGTAGTCAATAAATATCTGTCCCTGTTGTATAATAACATTCATTTTACTTTAGAAATGCATTCATGTTGTTTCAGTATGATGTTCAACACATAGGTGCTTTATAATTACATAATAACATCTTTCTGGGTACTGTGGGAAACACGGAAACAAAATTTTAAATTTAGTTGTGAGATTTTGGTTATGCAAGGTGAAACTGGCTTGAATTCTGGGACTTGGTATAATGGTTTTGTGCTGGAAATTTCAGTTATTCTTTTTTGCTCAACATTATTTTAAGATTTAAACATAATGTGTAAATCTAGTTAATATCTACTGGCTGTTGTATAATATTGCATTTTATATGCATTTCTACATTATACTTATTTATCTGACAACAGATTTCTAGATGTGGCTTAAAAATTACTAATATAGTAGAATTGCTGTGAACTTCCTTATACATATCCCCTGTTGACTTGTACAAAGGCTTCTCTGTAGTCTACACTGAAGAAAGGAATTCCTGATTTATGATCCATGCACATACTTAATTTCACTAAATACTGCCAGATTGTTTTCCAGAATGGTTGCCCAGTTTATGCTCCCACCGGCAGTGTATTGGGGTTCCCATTTCCTTAAATTCTCACCAGCATTTGGTTTTATCCATCTGTTTAGTCTCTTCAGTCTGATTGAATAAAGTAGTATTTTATTTTAATTTACATTTCTGTGATTGTGAGGTTGAGCGTCTCTTTATGTAGACATCGTTTGTCTCCCTTCCGTATTGACTAAAAAAGTTATCAAAGTAATACTTGTTAGTTGTATTTATCTTTGAAACTGCTGCTAAGACACTTCAGTCGTGTCCGACTCTGTGCAGCCCCATAGATAGCAGCCCACCAGGCTCCCCCATCCCTGGGACTCTCCAGGCAAGAACACTGGAGTGGGTTGCCATTTCCTTCTCCAATGCAGGAAAGTGAAAAGTGAAAGTGAAGTCGCTCAGTCATGTCCGACTCATAGCGACCCAATGGATTGCAGCCTACCAGGCTTCTATGCCCATGGGGTTTTCCAGGCAAGAGTACTGGAGTGGATTGCCATTACTCTAATACAGAGGTAATTGCTATTAATATGGCTATATCATTCTTATCTTTAAATGATGCATACACGTACAAATTCATATATACACACACAAGTGTGTATTTTTATTAATAGGATCATATACACAATTTCATAACTTAAATTTTCACTTGCCAGTAATTTGTGACCGTTATGTTTTTCTAAATTATCAACTCACCAGAACCAGTAATTAAAGAATTATGCAAGCCCATATTATTGGTAACTTGGTGTTAAGTATGGTGGAAGTAGTTAAACTAAAGAAACTGGCAAATGCTACAAATCAGGGCTTCCCCTTCCCTGCTCATTTCCATCCAGAGCCATTTTATCAGCACACTGCTGCTTATATACATTATATCAGTATAGATATACTTCATTTTCAGTGGCTTCATAGAAGTCCATTTCTATGTATCACTGGTTCTCAGTATGGTTCTTGGGCCAGCGGTATCAGTGTTAACTGGGGAATTTGTTAGAAATGAAAATTCTTGGCCTCTACCCAGGCTTACAAAATCAAAAACTCTTCTGTTGGGTCCCAGCTATGTCTTACAAGCTCTTTAGGTGATTGTGATGCACACTAAAACTTGAGAGGCACTGTGTGTACAGATGCACCTGATTGAGGTGATTATATCTATATGGTAAATTCCTAGATAAATGTTCATTTAAAAGTCTTGGATGTGTATTGCCAGATTGAATTCTAGAAAGGCTATATTGGTTTCCATTCCCACCTGAAGTCCACATCAACTTCATTTTAGATTCTATCCCATGTAGAGAAAAGTAGCTGTACTAAAGATCTTACTTCTTTTTTAGCTGCGTTTGTATCCTTTTATACATCCTAAAACTCAGCTCACCTGCATTATTGTCAGCAATAAAATACCTTTTGTTATTTATACTTTTAAAAAGAGAACAATTGAGACAGAAAAAACAAAAACTATGCCTTTCCTGCTGCAGAACACATCTAGCATCACCTATGGCTATGTTGGTGAGTACCTACCTTAAATCCCTGTTGCAAATGGTGAGTTGAGGCTTCTTTCCTTACCTCTGGTACGTTACATCATTCTGAAACACCACTTTAAAATATACGGAGACTTCCTTGCTGTGAAAGTTGCTACTAATGGTGCCAAGCTGTTAAAATGGGGAAAAGATCCCAGCAAGAACTTGTGACTCTTCTTGGCCCACATAGACAATGAGCTGCAAGTACTTTATTTTGAAGGCTTTTATTAGAGTTGGAGCCAGTATTGGGAATTTTTTTCTATATAGCCATTGTATATTTTGACATTCAAGTTCTAAAATTTTACTCATTTTCTATAAATTTGATTTTATCTACTTTTAACATCTGACATTGGGGAAGAGAATGGCTAGCTTCTTGACTGAAACTACTTTAAGAAAATAAAAAGTCTAGCAGTACATTTATTTCAGTTCTTAAGTAAAGATGAATGTGAGTGAATTTCTGGCTTTTTTCTGAAATTTATATCTGGAATGTTGTATATTTCTAAATTTTGTTTCTAACAGTGAGTGAAATATGATAAAGTGAATGTAAATACATTTTACAGCAACATGAATGTTGGCTACAATGCATTATTTTTTCATGTAATTTATTCCTAGTGAGCTTAAATGTGTTCCGTAGTTATCAATGTGATCTAGCTTGCAGAATTTCCACTTTTTTCTTTTAGAATTTGTCAAAATTCTTGAAACTTTCTGGAAAACAAATTCAGTAAATAGTTTTTTTGACCTTTCTTTCATTTGAACCACTTTTTTTTTTTTTTTTTGGCACTGTGGCTTGTGGGATCCCAGTTTCCTGACTAGGGACTGAACCCAAGCCACAGTTGAGAAAGCCCAGAATCCTAACCACTAGGCTACCAGGGAACTCCCTGAACCACTGTCCATAATAGAGAATAGTAATCTTGCTTCTGCAGGAACTTTTGGTCTGATACGAAATAAATCAGCTGACTGAATGTGTATCTGTCAGTTTTTGTCTTTAATATTGGATTTACAAATGATTAAAAATGAGTTTTCAGACCCTCAATAGACAATATTGATTTTTTAAAAGAAATAATAATTATGTATAAATCATTTATTCTAATAAGCTTCTACCAAATTTGCTTTCCTAATAGAATCATTAAAATGTTGTAAGTCATTTCTCACTTGAAAAAGAAGTCCTCACAGGAAGTATGTCTTACAAGGGAGAGGTTTTCCATAATTTCCATTTTAGTGATAAGATTTTTTCTGTTCAGTTCGGTTCACTCAGTCGTGTCCAGCTCTTTGCAGCCCCATGGACTGCAGCAAGCCAGGCTTCAACTCTGCATTTAAGTTAAATAAGCAGGGTGACCATACACAGCCTTGACGTACTCCTTTCCCAGTTTGGAACCAGTCTATTGTTCCATGTCTAGTTCTAACTGTTGCTTCCTGACCTGCATACAGATTTCTCATGGGGCAGGTCAGGTGCTCTGGTATTCCCATCTCTTGGAGAATTTTCCACAGTTTGTTGTGATCAACACAGTCAAAGGCTTTGGCACAATCAATAAAGCAGAAATAGATGTTTTTCTATTAGACTTCTTAACAAAACATCTGATAGATTATCATTTATTACCTTTCCTTTGATTTATAATCTCAGTAATTAGAATTGGGCTGATAATGTATGTTGTTATTCAGTCGCGTCTGACTCTGCGACCCCATGGACTGCAGCATGCCAGCCTTCCCTGTCCTTCACCATCTCCCGAAACTTGCTCAAACTCACAATCAGTGAGTCGGTGTTGCCATCCGACCGTCTTGTCCTTTGTTGTCCTTTTCTCCTCATGCCCTCAATCTTTCCCAGCATCAGGGTCTTTTCTAATGAGTCAGCTCTTCGCATGAGGTGGCCAAAGTATTGGAGTTTCAGCTTTAGCATCAGTCTTTCCAATGAATATTTAGGATTGATTTTCTTTAGAATAGACTGGTTTAATCTTGCAATCCAGGTGACTCTCAAGAGTCTTCTCCAACACCACAGTTCATATGAGTCTCAACAGAATCTTTGTGGATTGCTAGATACTAAGGGCTTTTTAAGTATTTAGACTTCATTTTATAGAACAAATTTTGAATTGAGATTTCCTTTACTTCTGTTTTGTTTTGTTGTCAGAATTTCCTGGTAGTATTCAGTTAAGACTCAGGGATTTTCTTTTAGAGATTAGGCAGCTTTTCTTAGGAGAGTTACTCAGTCTTTTTTTCCTTTGTGGTATGTGCTTACCAGGCAGAGTAGCCACTGTATTCTAGTAAGAAAACCTTTTGCCAAAATACCCAATAGAGCAGAAAACTGACCTACTTAATGCTGACAAGTTTAAAAAAAATCTATGGAATTGTACCAGTATTGAATCAACTTCTTCCTTCTCTTGTGGTGGATAGGGTGGGGTAGAGAAGAGGGTGAAAAAGGAGACTGAACTGCTGTAGGAGAGTAAATGAATATTTAATTACCTGAAATGATTTGATGCAAAGCTATTCATTTTGTACCATTTGAAGCCATCTAAAATGTAGCAGTTCTTTATAGATCTCTTTAAACCTTAAAAAAAAAAAAAAGAGGCCTAGGAAATTCCCTAGGGCATTCATGCTAATAATCTAGAAAAGCCCTGTAGTTAAGGTTGTTTGTGTAATACATTTTAGAATTTATAGATACTGAAGGAACAAAAAAAGAATATTCAGAGTATTTATTTGTAGCAAGTGACTATGGGCATTAACTTTATCAAACTCATTTCAACTGTTATCTAATCTAATTTTAAGTACTCAGTATCACTAACTTTAAATTTTAGAGCTGTGCTGTTCAGTAGAGAAGCCACTAGCTGATGTAAGCTATTTAAATGTAAAGTAAATGAATTAAAGCCAAATACAATTTAAAAGTAATTCCTCCGTCAAAGTAGCCATATTTCAAATGCCTACTAGCAAATGTGTCTAGTGGCTACTATATTGGGTAGCACAGATAGGAAACATTTTCATCACGTAGAAAGTTCTTCTAGATAGGAATTGTTCTAAAGGCTGCCTCATTACGTCATTCTTTTCTTTTTTGCTTCCCAATCTGGGCACTGTTGACTTTCTGGGAGGATAATTTTTTGTTGTGGAGACCTTATATGATTTTTATCAGCATCCCTGGTCTTACTATTAATAGATGCCAGTAGCTCCCACTCAGTTGTGACAATCAGAAATGTCTGCAGACATTGCCACATGTTCCTTGGGTGCAAAATCAGCCTTGTTTGAGAACCACTGATGTACTTACATGTATTAGCTCTATATCAGTTAGTTATCACTTCATAAAAGGCTTAGTAGCTTAAATAGTTTAGTAGCTCATGGATTGGCAGTTTGGCTTGGGCTATATTGGTCTTCGTAGTCTGGTGGTGGTTTGACTGGGGCCAAATGATATTATAGAATAGCCTCACTTAAGTGTTCGTTGGTTGGCAAGCTTTGGGCCAGGGTAGGGTTGGGGAGTTTGTTCTTTTTGTCATCTTTTTTAGCAGGCACATTCATTCACTTGATGACTCAAAGTTCTAAGAGAGGCAGAGATTGAAATGTTCAAGCACTTTTCAAGTCTTTGCTGTATCACATTTTTTAATGTCCCATTGGCCAAAGCTCAAATTCAAGAGGTAAAGAAAACAAATTACTCTTGATGGAAAGAGTGGCATCTTGATAGGAAGAGTAGCAAAGTCACATTGTAAAGGAGTGTGCATAAGGAATGGGAGAATAACTGGCCATTTTTGTAGATAGTCTACTGCTGTTGTTTTCTGGATAATACAAGTACCTTACAGCTCTTTATTTATCGTTCTCCTTTTGTTTTTTGTTTCTTTGAGTTTTTTACTTTTGTTTTTATTTTATTATTGTTTTAAATAATTCAGTTATTTAATTTTACTCACATTTTCTCCTTCTGGTATTCTTGAGTCTTTCCTGTGTTACTGTGCTTTCATCTGAGATTATTTTCTTTCTTCACAGATAATTCTTTTTTTAATTCTTTAATTGAAGCATAGTTGATTTACAATATTGTATTAGTTTCAGGTAGTAAATACTCCCTTTTTGTCTGAAAGCACTTTTTATTTTGTCTTCACTTCTAAAGGACATTTTTGTTGGGCACAGAATTGCAGGTTGGTAGTTATTTTCTTTGAGCATTTTGAATATATCATCCCATTACCTTTAGACTCCATTGTTTTTGTTAGAGAGGTAATGTCTTTGGTTGTCATGTTTTTATTAAGGCTTTTAGGTGGTTTTCTTTATATCTAAGGTGCTTGAGTTTCATTTGTACTCTTGAGTCTATAGCTTGATGTCTTTTGTCAGGTTTGGCATATTTCTTCTGATACTGCTTCTGCCCCACTCTTGCACTCACTTTTTCTTCTGGGGGTCTAAGTATGTATATATTAGATCTTTTATAGTTTTTCTTGCCAAGAGAATTGGTCTAACACAATCTACTCTATAATAATTTGTAATGGATGCTAGATCTTTTTTTGCATCCTAAATATCTGTCATATGCGGTTCAGTATTTTTCATCTTTTTTCCCCCCATCTGTTCTTCATCTATATATTTTCTCTTGACCTGTTTTCTGTTTCATTTAGTGTCCAATCTGCTATAAGGATGTTTTATTATTAATTTTATATTATGTATTTTTTTAGTTCTAGAATTTTAATTAGTTATTTTTCTCTTGTGGTAGATTCCATTTCTGTGGTGAAATTCTCATCTACTTTGTTGAACATATTAAACACAGTGTCTAATAATTTCTAGATCCCCTTTTGATCTTTTTCTCTTGTCTTCTTTTTCTTGTGGCTTTCAGTCATTTGGTCTTGTCTCCTAGGATTGCTAGTAATTTAAAAAATGAATGTCAAACATTAAGTATGAGAAATGATAGAGGCTCTTAATGGTGATATTGTTCGCTGGAGAGGATTTA
The DNA here is from genome assembly GCA_006410635.1 of Cephalophus harveyi. NCBI lineage: Eukaryota > Metazoa > Chordata > Mammalia > Artiodactyla > Bovidae > Cephalophus > Cephalophus harveyi. Next base: position 129,451 of record SJYT01035459.1, read on the forward strand.
ATTTTCTTCTGGTAATAGTTAAAAGTAGGAGCAGATGACCTTGATTCAGTACAGGCTTGAGATGACTTGAGGCTCTGTTTTAGGCTTCTTAAGGGTTGGTTTAAATCCAGTTTCCCTTTAGTCCTGTCCTTCAGAGGTATCAAATAGAATTCTGCAATGTTTGCCAGGGCCTCTCCATCTTGGCAGGCTCTGAACTATAATTTTTCTTTTCCTTGTATTGTGAGACTACCAAAAGTTCTACTTACCTTTTTTGCTTTAAAATAGGCACTTTGCTTGGTTTTTGGCCTCTTGCCCCCACACAGGTTAGGATTCAGTAAATACCCTGAGGGCAAAAACAGTACCCCATGTTCAGACTCGCTTTTCCATGATTGCCTTTCCTCTGAAATCTTAGCCCCTCAAATCCTGCTTGTCTTGATAAGCCCTGGACTCTGATTTCTGTCTCTGCAGGTCTGTGAGACTGCTAAACATTCTAGTTTGCAGCTAGTTGCCTCAAGAGGAAAAATTAGTGGAGCATGTTAGGCTTAACTCTGCATTTGGTTTTTTGCCTGTATTTTGTCTTCTCACATCCTGGCTGTCTTCCTTGTTTACTTTTTGTTTTTAAATTCAATTTTTAGTTTTTCTTGCCAAGAGAGTTGGTCTGATACAATCTACTCTATAATTATTTGTAATGGATGTCTCTACTTGTTATTAAATCATTTATCAAATAATATTATTAATTTATAATAATAAGGCATTATTATAAACAATTTAAAGCATGTATTAATCATTGTGGTCAACTTGGTGTATGAGTATCCTGCCTTTATGTACCTTATATTCTTTAGGGAGGAGAGCTACCAAAAACATATTTATTTATATTGTGATAAACAGTAGAGGAGACAAACAAGGTATTGTGAGTTTATTGTAGAATTTTAGTTCTATAGAGTTTATTATAGAGGTTTAGTTCAGATGATATGGGTGATCAAAGATAGCTACTTTGAGAAAGTGATATTTGAGCAGAGCTCTGAAGTGTGAATAATATCTCTGAACCAGAATTTTCTTATGTGTTAAATACCAATAATAGAAGAATTACATGAGCTCAATAAAGGAATGATAAATTCATAAATGAATGATAAATGAGCTCAATAAATGATGAATGTGCTCAGTAAATGATAGGCCTTTTTTTTTTTTTTTACTATTATGGGCTTCCCTGATGGCTCAGATGGTGAAGAATCTGCCTGCAATGCAGTTGACCTGGGTTTGATCCCTGGGTCAGGAAGATACCCTTGAAGGGAATGGCTACCCAGTCAGTGGCTACTCCAGTATTCTTGCCTGGAGAATTACATGAACAGAGGAGCCTGGCTAGCTACAGTCCATGGAGTTTCAAAGAGTCAGACTGAGCAACTAACACTTTCACTTTTTATTATTTTACAACTATAAACCATGAACTTTGCTCTCAAGGTATCTGAACTCTATGGGACATGATGTACACCAATAATTACATTACATAAACGGTAATAAAGGCCTTAAGCAATGAAAAAAAGTGGTGATCAGAGGGAGCAGATGTTACATTCAGTTTTGGAGATTAGGACTGTTTAATGATGAATGTAATATCTGTACTAGACTTGAAGCTTGCCATTTTCAAAAGTGAATTTAACATATAGCTATCTCATTTGTAAACTTTTACATTTTATCAGGCATAGCAACCAAATTTCTGATTTGTTCCCTTCAACCTACTCCACCTTGTATCTTTCTGTGTCTCAGTAAACAGCAACTCTGTCCTTGCAGTTGCTCACCCCAGCAACCTTAAGGTCATTTTTCATTCTTCACTTTCTCTCACAATGTTCAATTCATCAGCAAAATCCTGTCACCTCCGTTCTTAAGATACATCTTAAGATAACATGTCCTGGAAAATGACTGTTGTGTATTGTGAATTTATTCATTTGGTGAAAGTGTTGCAATTGCTTCTCCAGGTGTGGTCTCTTCTGGAGCTAGGGGCACAGATAGTGGATCACATACCTCTCTGACCTATCTTGTCTCCACTTTTATCAGTCTGGTCCAAGCCACTATCACCTCTCACCTGGTTTAGTTTCAGTTCCGTTCAGTCACTCAGTTGTGTCTGACTCTTTGCAATCCCATGAACTGCAGTATGCCAGGCTTCCCTGTCAATCACCAATTCCCAGAGTTTACTCAAACTCATGTCCATTGAGTCGGTGATGCCATCCAACCATCTCATCCTCTGTTGTCCCCTTCTCCTTCCACCTTCAATCTTTGCCAGAATCTTTCCCTTCAATCTTTTCCCAGGGTCTTTTCAAATGAGTCAGTTCTTCACATCAGGTGACCAAAGTATTGGAGTTTCAGCTTCAGCTTCAGTCCTTTCAATGAATATTCAGGACTGATATCCTTTAGGTTGGACTGGTTGGATCTTCTTGCTGTCCAGGGGACTCTGAAGAGTCTTCTCAAACACCACATTTCACAAGCATCAATTCTTCAGTGCTCATCTTTCTTTATAGTCCAACTCTCATATCCATACGTGGCTACTGGAAAAACCGTAGCTTTGACTAGATGGACCTTTATTGGTAGAGTAATGTCTCTGCTTTTTAATATGCTGTCTAGGTTGGTCATAGCTTTTCTTCCAAGGAGCAAGGGTCTTTTGATTTCATGGCTGCATTCCCCATCTGTTTGCCTTGACATGATGGAACCAGATGCCATGATCTTAGTTTTCTGAATGTTGAGTTTTAAGCCAACTTTTTCACTCTTCTCTTTCACTTTCATCAAGAGGCTCTTTAGTTCCTCTTCACTTTCTGCCATAAGGGTGGTGTCATCTGCATATCTGAGGTTATTGATGTTTCTCCTGGCAATCTTGATTCCAGCTTGTGCTTCTTCCAGCCCAGCATTTCTCATGATGTACTCTGCATATAAGTTAAATAAGCAGGGTGACAATAGACAGCCTTGATGTACTCCTTTTCCTATTTGGAACCAGTCTGTTGTTCTATGTCCAGTTCTAACTGTTGACCTGCATACATATTTCTCAAGAGGCACACCAGGTGGTCTGGTATTCCCATCTCTTGAATTTTCCACAGTTTGTTGTGATCCACACAAAGGCTTTGGCATAGTCAATAAAGCAGAAATAGATGTTTTTCTGGAACTCTCTTGCTTTTTCCATGATCCAGTGGATGTTGGCAATTTGATCTCTCTGGTTCCTCTGCCTTTTCTAAATCCAGCTTGAACATCTGGAAGTTCACAATTCACGTACTGTTGAAGCCTGGCTTGGAGAATTTTGAGCATTACTTTACTAGCGTGTGAGATGAGTGCAGTTGTGCGGTAGTTGGAGCATTCTTTGGCATTGCCTTTCTTTGGAATTGGAATGAAAACTGACCTTTTCCAGTCCTGTGGCCACTGCTGAGTGTTCCAAATGTGCTGGCATATTGAGTGCAGTACTTTCACAGCATCATCTTTTAGGATATGAAAGAGCTCAACTGGAATTCCATCACCTCCACTTGCTTTGTTCGTAGTGATGCTTCCTAAGGCCCAGTTGACTTCACATTCCAAGATGTCTGGTTCTAGGTGAGTGATCATACCATCATGATTATCTGGGTTGTGAAGATCTTTTTTGTATTGTTCTTCTGTGTATTCTTGCCACCTCTTAATATCTTCTGCTTCTGTTGGGTCCACACCATTTCTGTCCTTTATTGTGCCCATCTTTGCATGAAATGTTCCCTTGGTATCTCTGATTTTCTTGAAGAGATCTCTGGTCTTTCCCATTCTGTTGTTTTGCTCACTGAGGAAGGCCTTCTTATCTCTCCTTGCTATTATTTGGAACTCTGCATTCAAATGTGTATATCTTTGCTTTTCTCCTTTGCCTTCAGCTTCTCTTCTTTTCTCAGCTATTTGTAAGGCCTCCTCAGACAACCATTTTGCCTTTTTGCGTTTCTTTTTCTTGGGGATGGTTTTGATCCTTGTCTCCTGTACAATGTCATGAACCTCCGTCCATAGTTCTTCTTTTTTTTTTTTTTTCCAAAGTCAGTTCCCTTTATTAAATGTTCATTTTTCACAGACCAGAAATACAAAATAGAAATAGGCCCCGGTTAGGAGCTACAGATCTGCCCTCACAGGACCCCTGCCTGCGGCAACTTGTACAGGACAAGCAGCAGCTATACCCCAAAGGGCGGGAAGGCAGGGGGTGCGGTGGGATCCAGCCCTGCCCTGGCCCCCACCAGATGTCTCCCCGGATTATAAACAGCCACCTTCTGAAACCGCAGAGTGAGACGCCTCCCGTGCGGCCCCAGGGAAGTGCAGGCTACTGGGAAAGCTTGTTCAGATGGCGCAGAACCCGAGGACTGCATTTCATAGGAGAAAACAGGTACCAAAACACAGGTGGGGAGACTGGGGCTGGGACGGGGCAAGCCCCAGGAGACACAGTCTTCCTCTCTATTCATCAGATCCTGATGCTGAATCTTCTGAGCTGGGGGAGTACTGGCTAGTTCCTCTTCTTCAGAGTCCTCACTCCGCCTTCTCTTCTTTTTGCTCTTGTTTTCTCTGGAAGAGCTCTCATCACTGGACACAAACTCGTTGCTCTTGAAGCTCTCGCTCAGCTGCCTTGATGAAGACTTTGATGATGAGCCCCGGGAGGGTGTGGATTTCTTCTCCATCTTCACTTTGACTTTGTTCTTCTTCTTGGACTTACCTGTCTTGGAGGACTCTCCACGGCCGCCTTCGTATTCCTTCATGGCTTTTTCATATTCCCTCCTGGCATCCTCAGCCTTACAATCCCACTCCTCCTTCTTCTCCTTGGACATTCCCTTCCAGATCTCGCCCACCTTCTTGGAGAGGTCCGTGACGCTGATGCCCGGATGGTCTGACTTGATCTTCTCCTGGCTGGCGTTCAGCCACAGCATGTAGGCGGACATGGGCCTCTTGGGGGTGTTGGGGTCCTTGCCCTTCTTTACCTCCAGGGGCTTCTTGCGACTCTTGCGGTCCTTGGCCATCTTGGCCTTTTTAAGCTGCTTCCGTTTCTTCTCTTCCCGGTCGCTGTCACCCTCCTTACTGGAGGAGCTGGCGGAGGTGTTGCTGTCAAATTCCTCTCCGACGTCCTCCTCCTCTTCACCCGGGTTGAAGGACTCATCCGTCTCCTCTCCCGAGTCATCGCTGCTGTTATTGGCATTCTCCTCGCAGATCTTGCCCTCCTCCTTCATCTGCTCCAGGTAGGCGTCGTGCTGGTCTTCGTCCGAGTCAGCATATTCATCGTAGCTGGGGTTCATGCCCTCTTTCAGCCCTCGGTTTTTGATGTTGAGCTTCTTGGTGTTGACAAAGTCGAACAGCTTGCCGTACTCTTCCCTCTCAATGCTGCTGAAGGTTTACTGGGTGCCCTGCTTGGTCTCAATTTCAAAGTCAAAGGAACGCGTGGTGGTGGTCCCGCAGGCAAAGTTGACAAAGGAGATCTCGTCGAAGCGGATGTGCATGGGCGGCTTGTGGACGTAGATGAAGCCCCGCTCCAGGGGGTACAGCAGCCCTGAGCTGGCCTTGTAGGAGCAGGTGATGCACTGGGCCCCCGAGTGCCCTTGGAAGTTGGCTGGGACCGTGATCTTGGCGGTTCACCAGTGCTTTCATGACCCGGCTGACCATCTCGTAGAGGGATCCCAACATGTTCTTGGTGAGCCGCCCCTCGAAGCGCTTCTCCACCTCCTCCTCGTTCATGTTGAGTGTCAGGGAGATGTCCTTGTCCTTGGAGAAGAGCAGGATGAGGAAGTGGTAGTGAGTCTGACCCTGCTTGATGGGAGGGTCCAGGCTGATCACAAAGAACATCTGGCGCTCGTCCTTGTGGGGCAGCAGGAGGAGCCACAGCACCGTGGTGTAGGGATCTTGTAGCCGAAGGTCTTGCCGTGCAGGTGCAGGAAGGTGGGGTAGAAGCGGATGTCGTAGCGGCCTCAGGGCGTCAGACACTGCACCTCCCAGAAGGTACAGATGGCATCTCCAGTGGCCTGGATCACGTCTGCCTTTGACAGCACATTCTGGGCAAAGGCCTCAACGGGGTCCACACCGTCCTCCTGGGTGGGCGGCACGTAGAAGCACACCTCCATGAGGGAGGCCTCCACGTCATCGTTCTGGTGGAACTCCAGCATCACCTCATTCTTGCCGGTGGTACACTGGGACACATTGCTGAGAGAGATCTCGAAGACGGGCTGGTCGCCGATGCCGAAGGAAAGCAGCTGCCCACCAAACTTCACAGTTCCCCAGTTCCAACCCTTCGCACACAGGTCCTTCTCCATTAGCTCCAGGCGATAGTGAGTTTTGAAGAAATCAGAGAGTTTCTCAAACTCCGATTCCCCGAAGCCGTCATACTTATAGATGTGGCCGTTCTTTGTGAGCAGTTTAAGCCCGTGGCCCAGAGCCACCCGGCGCCAGATGCCTTCGGTCAGCTCCCCAGCCTGGATGTTGTCCACTTTGCCCGTCTTAACTGTTCTTAAAGATGATGCCCTGGCGGCTCAGCTTCAGCCGACCATCATTCATGGAGCCCTTCACCTCCTGATACACGTCGTTGAACTCCAGAGTTTCTGCCATGCTGACCTAGCCCTGTTGGTACCACCGAAACTCCTGGGTGGGCGCGCAGATGGAGGACGTGCTGGGGATCTCCTCAGGCTAGAGCCTCACAGCTGCTGGCGCCTGGGTGGTAGGCGTGCCAGGGTGGGGGGACGGCGCGGGCGGGGGCCGGGCAGGGGCACTGGGCAGGCTCTTCCTGCGTGCACGGCTCCGCGTCCCGCCACCCCGTCCATAGTTCTTGAGGCAGTCTGAAATTTAACTAGTTTCAACTTTATGATCTGTTTACCTACAGTAGCCAAAATGATCCTTTAAAAATATAAATCTCATTATTCCTCTGGTCAGAAACTTCTAGTGGTGCTGATCTTGTTAAGAATAGAAGAATATATTTACTGTACACCTCATAAATAGACCAACTATCCTATGAAACTCTATGAAGCACTTGACTTCCTTTCTGACTGCAGTTTCTACCCTCTCTTCATTGGGGGAGCTGTAGCCACATCATCTCCTTGCTGTTCCTCCTGCACAGTGACTATAGTCCTGCCTCCATACTTGTGCACTTGTTCTTTTGACCTGGAATGTTCTGTCCCACCTCTGTTTGGACTTGTCCTTTCACTGAATACCTTGAGATCTTTCTGTTCAAATGTAGCCTGATGAGTAAAGCCTTGCTTTACTACTTAATTTAAAAGAGAGTCCTCCTTTCTACCTACTTTCCAATCTCAACACTTAACTTTCCTCTCATCCTGCTTGATTTTTTTTCATTATATATTTGTTTCCTTATTATTTTTATAATCTCCTCAAATAGAATACACCAGAAGGATAGGGGCTTTGTTTCATTCTCTGCCTTATTCCATAGTCTGGAAAAGTATCTGTCCTATAATTGGTTCTCAATCCATAATTTGTTGAATGAATGAAGATAAGTTTTCTGGTTCAAACTACAAGTTTTTTTCACAAAGTACATTAAAAAATTCCAGAATTAAAAAAAAAAAAAGAAGCAACATATAGATGTTTTTGTCTAATATAAAAAGAGGAACTATAACTCTTTTGAGACATGTTTTTGGATAAGATTTAGAAACATGGATTTCTTTTTTTATCAAAATATAGTAGACATACAATATTACATTAGCTTCAAGTGTATTACATAGCCATTTTATATTTGCATACATTATGAAATGATCATCACAACGAGTCTAGTCCCTATACACAGTTATTATGTTATTGACAGTGTTCCTTATGTCATCCCTGCAGCTTGTATATTTTCTAACTAGAGGTTTGTACTGCCTCATCCCTTTCACTTTTTTCTTCCCCTCCATGCATAATGTGGGTCTCCCAATAGTTCAGATAGATGAGTTAACAACTGGGTAAAATTCTGTACACAAAGGGCAAACATGTATGTTTCCATAACCCACTTGATTCTGGAGAGAAGACTTTTTGGCCTGTTCCCAATGTCTTTTTATGGCTTGATAGCTCATTTCTTTTTAGTGCTGAATATTATTCCATTCTTTCGATGTATCACAGTTTACAGTAATACGAACCTTCAAGTTGCAGACTTGCAAAGATGCAAATATGCATTTGCATGTCCAATCACATAAGTTAGCTCATGTGTTTAGTGTACACTGCCACGTGTGTGCATCCTCTATAAGTGGTTGTGCTTTTATGTACCTTACTCTACAATACTGTTGCTGTGTAACAGGAGGAGCTTACTAATGAAGACCTGATGGAATTGGAGGCATGGAGAAAGGACAGTTTGAAACAAGAGGAAGAAGTAACTGAAGAACTGAACAGATTGACAATGCAGGAAGTGGCAAGAGGATTTTCTGTGTTTGAGGAGGCATTGTCAGTTTTTAGGCACAGGACCTGAATGTAGAGCAGTCCACAAAGGTTGCAGCAGCTGTTCTGAATGCAGTCCAGTGCTACGGTGTGTGTCATCTGTGATGAGAAAAGATGACACTGGGTCGATTTTTCAAGAAGGTAGATAGAATTGGTGGCGCTAGTGGTAAAGAACCCGCCTGCCAGTTCAGGAAACATAGGATATGCTGGTTCAATCCCTGGGTCGGGAAGATCCCCTGGAGGAGGGCATGACAGCCCACTCCAGTATTCTGCCTGGAGAATGTCATGGACAGAGGAGCCTGGTGGGCTACAGACCATAGGGGTGCAAAGAGTTGGACATGACTGAAGCTACTTAGCACGGCACAGATAGAATTGAATCCAGCAAGGAACCAGAACCGGCAAGTTGCCATTATTTGTCAAAATTGCAGCTTGCCCTCCATCTCCTATAGCTGAGGATCCTTCAGCTCTGTCATCTCCCACCTCCTTTCTCTCCTCCAGTCAACAACTCTTCTTGCCTGTTCACCCAATGCCAGCCCCTGTATGCCAGTTGTTGTACTGTACTGTAAGATTTAAAATGTTTATTTTCTTGTGTTTGTTTTTTATGTATTATTTGTGTGAAAAGTATTATAAACCTATTATAATGCAGTACTGTATAGCTGATTGTGTTAGTTGGGTACTTAGGCTGACTTTGTTGGACTTAACGAACAAATTGGACCTAGGAAAATGCTCTTAGAACTGAACTCGTTTGTGTGGGGGGGATTTAACTGTATTTATTCATTGATCTACTAAAGGACATCTTGGTTGTTTCCAAGTTTTGGCAGTTATGTAAGTTTTTACAAATAATCGTGCAGGATTTTGTGTGGAGTTTTTCAGATTCTTTGGGTAAATACCTAGGATTGTAAGGTAATAGTATGTTCAGTTTTGTAAGAAACTGCCAAACTTCCAGAATGGCTGTACCATTTTACATTCCCAGTAACAATGAGTGAAAGTTACATATCCTTGCCAGAATGTGGTGTTGTCAGTGTTCTGGATTTTAGTCATTCCAGTAGGTGTGCAGTGATATTTCATTGTCATTTTAGCTTGTGGTTCCCCAGTGACGTATGATTTTGAACATCTTATCATGATCTTTTTTTGCCATCTCTATATCTTCTTTGTTGAGATTCAGGTCTTTTGCCCATTTTTAAATAGAGTTGTTAGGTTTAAGAGTTCTTTGTGTATTTTGGATAACAGTCCCGTTTCTGATGTGCCTTTTGGAAATATTTTCTCCCATTCTGTGGATTGTAATCTCTTCTCTTGACAGTCTTATGCAGAGCAGAAGTTTTTAATTTTAATGAAGTCCCAACTCATCAGTTATTTCTTTCATGGATCATGCCTTTGGTCTATTTTTAAAGCTTTTACCACACCTAGAGTTATCTAGATTTTTTTTGCCCCGTGTTATCTTCTATAAGTTTTATAGTTTAGCATTTTACATCCCATTCTGTGGCCCATTTTGAATTAGTTTTTGTGAAGGGTGTAAAGTCTGTGCCTAAATTAATTTTATTTTGCATGTGGCTGTCCACTTATTCTAGTGTCATTTATTGAAAAGACTGTCTTTTCTCCATTATAGTGCTTTTATTCTTTTGTGAAAGATCAGTTAACAATATTCACGTGAGTCCATTTGGGGCTTTAAATTTTAGAATGAGTTTGTCAGTATCCACAAAATAACTTGCTAGAATTTTGATTGCAATTGTGTTGAATCTGTAGATCAAGTAGGGAAGAATTGATACCTTGATAATTTTGAGTCTACCTATTCATGAACATAGATTATCTCTCCATTTATTTAGTTCATCTTTGATTTTGTTCATCAGAGTTTGGTAGATTTCAAGATCTTTTATGTATTTTGTTAGATTTGCCATAAATTTTACCCAGGTATTTAATTTTGTGGGTGCTAACGTAAAATACGTCATTTTTAATTGCAAATTCATCTTTACTGATGGTATATTGACTTTTGTACCTTATATCTTGCAACTTTGCTATAGTTAATTGCTTATTAGTTCCAAGAGTTTTTTGGCTGATTCTTTTTGAATTTTCTACATAGATTATTGTATCATCTGTGAAAAGACACTTTTATTTTGTTTTTATATAAAATACAGTCTTATATGGAATATACTTACTCTCTTTATCTTTTATCTCCTTCTCTTACTCCATTAACTAGCATAATGGATGCTGTTATGATATGTTAACTAAGGATGATGTTTTAAAAAGCAGTGGTGAGAGGGGACATCTTTCCTTGTTCTTTTGTAAAAAATTATTTATTTTTAATTAGACGATAATTGCTTTACAATATTGTGTTAGTGTCTGCCATATATGAACATGAACCTCCCTCCTACCTCCCACCGTATCCCACCACTCTAGGTTGTCACAGAGCATCAGATTTGAGCTCCCTGTATGTTCTTAATCTTACTAGGAAGTTTTCCAGTTGCTCACAATTAAATAAAATGTCAGCTGTCAGTTTTTATAGATGTTCTTTGTTAAGCTGAGGAAATTCCTCTCTATTCCTAGTTTGCTGAGAGTTTTTATCAGGAATGAGTGTTGGATTTTGTGAAATGCCTTTTCTGTATCTCTTGATATGATCATGTGACTTTTCTTTTTAACCTCTAATGTGATGGATTGCATGAAAATAGTTTTCAAATGTTGAATCAGCCTTGACTAACCTGAGATTAATCCCACTTGGTTGTTGTGTATAATTCTTATTATCAGTTCAGTTCAGTCGCTCAGTCATGTCTGACTCTTTGCGACCCCATGAATCACAGCTCGCCAGGCCTCCCTGTTCATCACCATCTCCCGGAGTTCACTCAGATTCACGTCCATCGAGTCCGTGATGCCATCCAGCCATCTCATCCTCGGTCGTCTCCTTCTCCTCCTGCCCCCAATCCCTCCCAGCATCAGAGTCTTTTCCAATGAGTCAACTCTTCGCATGAGGTGGCCAAAGTACTGGAGTTTCAGCTTTAGCATCATTCCTTCCAAAGAAATCCCAGGTCTGATCTCCNATCTGAGGTGATTGATATTTCTCTGGGCAATCTTGATTCCAGCTTGTGTTTCTTCCAGTCCAGCATTTCTCATGATGTACTCTGCATAGAAGTTAAATAAGCAGGGTGACAATATACAGCCTTGGCGCACTCCTTTTCCTATTTGGAACCAGTCTGTTGTTCTTATTATACATTGTTGAATTTCTTTCACTACTATTCCTGGTCACATTTTTATTAATAGTTTCATTAGACTCCTTCATGGCATACTGATCAAGTATTCAATTAAAGCTTTGAAAAACAGCCATATATATTAGATGATAGCATTGAGGTCAGATGTTTTTTGCCTCCATAGACTGAATTGGTTAAATTTAACAGGATGGAATGTAGAACACATTATGAAAGGTTTTTTGAGAATCAGTTTAATATGCACAGTTAATGGCACAAACTGTTTTTTAATTCTGGCTCTGTCACTTAGATGCTGTGAAACCTTGGGCAGGTTATTTCATCTCTCTGTTTCTCAGTTTCTTCATCTATAAAAGGAGAGTACTGATGGTACTTATCACGTAACATTCGTAATGTTGTTTTGAAATGTAAAGTAATATACATTAATCATTTAAGACAATACCTGGGACATAGTAAGTGCTCATTAACTGTTACCTGTGGTTATTATAAAGTTCTGCACTTAGGTTCAAACTCAGTTGTTTAGGATTTGAGTGGTATGATTAGATCTGATAGATAGAGTGCCTGATGAACTATGGAATGAGGTTTGTGACATTGTACGGGAGACAGGGATCAAGACCATCCCCATGGCAAAGAAATGCAAAAAAGCAAAATGGCTGACTGGGGAGGCCTTACAAATAGCTGTGAAAAGAAGAGAGGCGAAAAGCAAAGGAGAAAAGGAAAGATATAAGCACCTGAATGCAGAGTTCCAAAGAATAGCAAGGAGAGATAAGAAAGCCTTCTTCAGCGATCAAGGCAAAGAAATAGAGGAAAATAACAGAATGGGAAAGACTAGAGATCTCTTCAAGAAAATTAGAGATACCAAGGGAACATTTCATGCAAGGATGGGCTCGATAAAGGACAGAAATGGTATGGACCTAACAGAAGCAGAAGATATTAAGAAGAGGTGGCAAGAATACACAGAAGAACTGTACAAAAAAGATCTTCACGACCCAGATAATCATGATGATGTGATCACTCATCTAGAGCCAGACATCTTGGAATGTGAAGTCAAGTGGGC
>SJYT01035463.1:2187-20517 GCA_006410635.1 Cephalophus harveyi
TTCAAGATCATTCCTTCCAAAGAAATCCCAGGGCTGATCTCCTTCAGGATGGACTGGTTGGATCTCCTTGCAGTCCAAGGGACTCTCAAGAGTCTTCTCCAACACCACAGTTCAAAAGCATCAATTCTTCAGCTCTCAGCCTTCTTCACAGTCCAACTCTCACAACCATACATAGGTTAGCACATTTTAATAAACTGAGAAATGCACAGTGTTAAACATTCTGTAATTTTGTTTCAATTAGGTCAATTTATATATTTTCTTATGCAAAATGAGTTATTATGTTCATTCTGATATAATAGAGCATAGAAAGACATTCAGTCTAATTAATTGTTAGTCTAATTAATTTTAGTTGCATTGTCATAGTTAAATAAGAAGTCACAATATTTTAATTAAATGATAGTATCATGGACTTTTTTTATGCTGCACTTTCTGACTTTAAAATATTCTAACATATTATTGAATGTAATTTTTAAAAATTAAAACATTAGTATCTTGACTCTCCAAGAATAAATATTAAAATACTAGAAATGTACTGTCTAGGTCAACAGTCCTATGCCACTGTCCTATGCCATTGAGGTATAATAACAAAATTATCTTTTATATTATCTTCAGAGGTCAATATGAGCAAATTACTCACATATGTTTAAGAAGTTTGAATATTTTGAATTCAGAATGTCACAAGGACTAATTTGCTGTAAAGTCTCCTACTTCAATAAGCAGAAAGCACTTACACTGCTTAAAAAACATTTCCAACTGCTTAACCATCTCTAAAGATTGTGGATGGCTGTGCACTCAATCACTTACAGCTATAGCCACTGGTGACTTTTACTTCCAGACTTGAACTTGCCCTGGTATAAGCCAATCTTGGTCAGTAAGGAAGCTGCTTCAGTAATCCTGGGCCCACCAACTAGAAGACTCTGAATTAGTCTGCTATCAGCCTGGTATCTGAATCACAAAGGATGAGCCCTGGGTTTCCATGTACCGTCAAGGGGTTCCATGATTCTCTACTCCTGACAAACTAGATCCAGCAACTAATTTAACTTCTCCAAAAGCACTTCTGTGTTCCATAAGGAGCTGACATTTTGCCCAGCCCCCTAGTTGAAATCCTGTTTGGTTTGTGGTTAAAAAAATGGGAAAGTGGATAAATTGTTATAAGTAATATATGTAATTGTTTCAACCACATGGATCTAGTTCTTCTCAAGGGACCCTTTTCTTGGCTTTATAAACTTCAAAATAAAAGTAATGCTTCCACATAAAGCCAAGCAGAAAGGCCTCAGCTGACAATTATTGTATCCTGACTGTCACTGAACACAAGCTTGTACTGCTCACCACACAACAGGCCAATAAGTTGAACGATATCAGGCTTCTTTTATACTAGAGCGATGGCACCCCACTCCAGCACTCTTGCCTGGAAAATCCCATGGGCAGAGGAGCCTGGTAGGCTGCAGTCCATGGGGGCGCAAAGAGTCGGACATGACTGAGTGGCTTCACTTTCACTTTTCACTTTCATGCATTGGAGAAGGAAATGGCAACCCACTCCAGTATTCTTGCCTGGAAAATCCCAAGGACGGGGGAGCCTGGTGGGCTGCCGTCTATGGGGTCGCACAGAGTCGGACACGACTGAAGCGACTTAGCAGCAGCAGAGGGGTGTGGGTGGTTGTCACAAACTTCTTGGTGCTAGAATCCTTTGTTCTTGCATCTGTCCATGTAGGTCTGGTCACAATGTTTCTATAAATCTCCAACAAGACAAATATTATTCTTTGTTCTGCAACTTTTTATCTTTATATGAATGGAGAAGTGTTATACTTTTAAAGCTTAGAACCTTGAGAAGGGGGTATCCTATATATTTCAGGCTTTAGACCACATTCTTTTACAAAAGGTACATAGCCAGCATAACCAGACACAGACAACACAGCATGAGGGTTAGAGCTAAAAGAACAGATTGAGTATGGAGTCAGGATTTTTTCTTCCCTGTGACATTGCCAGTAAGTGTATCTCTTCAGAACAATGTCCAAAAGGGAGACTAATTATTTATGCCACTCTCTTCTATCCAGTCTTATCCAATGAGCAGCCTTACCCTCATTTTGCACCTTACCCTTTAGCATTCTCTGCACTTCTCTTCCCACTGTGTTCCTGATACTGCTTTGATTTCACCCCCAAGGCTATCTTGCCTTCTTACTTCTGATTTAGTTTGGCCAATGGGGTGTATCTGCAAGAGACTTGGGGTAGGAGACAGAATTCTGGATACTTCTCCCCTCAGAAATTTCCATGTTCTGGCATCATGTTTCTGGGGGTAGCTATATCCAAACAACCAATGTGCTTACTAGGACAGCACTTCTCCATGTTTCCATCTTTTACCTCCTAAGGGTCTAAGAATTAAAAGGATTCCTAGTTTTCACAGTCATTAATTCCTGGATCCCTTAGCATCATTTGTTGATTTCCCAATCCTGAACATGACTTTGTAAATCATTCCTTTATTAATTTGTCTTCAGAATCTAATCTCCTGTGCCCTGTGCTTCCTGTCAGAACACTGGTCAATCTCCCAAAAGATCTTCCTTGAAGGGAAGAACTTGGACTTGAAATTCAAGTTATATCTCTAAAGTCTTATCTGTATCCAGGACACTTAGGATAGAAAACAAAAGGAACTGGTGGGAAAGTTTCAAATGTAATTTCGAGATAACATTCAATGAGAAGGCATCCGACTGTGGTGGAGAGCACACAGAATATTTATTTTCACACTGCGCAAAACCCAACCAACTGACATGGAGGAAAAAAAACAGCACGTTCACTGAATACATTTCACTTCCCTTCAATCCCAGTATGTCATGCTCTGAATTCGTTAGTTCTGACAGGTCTCAAATGTACAACTGTGCCAACCTCACTTGTCAGCATTTTTGAACTACCTGTAACCATAACCCTTTCAAAAGCCCTTTTAATAAGAAACTCACAACTATTCACTGTGTTTAAAAATTTGCTATTAATCCTGGCTAAAGTAGGTCTTGCATTGTAAGTAACATTAAATTTTACACCCCCTCATGACTTTATAATTTTAAACACTTGACAGATATTTAATGAGGATTTTGCCTACTTCTCACTGTAAAGCTCTTCTCAGTAATATGTGGTTATCTTATTCACCAGGTGTCTGCCCACGAAATAAAAAGGAATACAAATGATTTTTCATTATGCTAGTAATTTGAATCATAATTCTGTTTCCCTTCCATTTACAGAAGCAGCATGGTGAAACGAAATCAGTGTCCTCTAGACAAAATATCATTACAATTGGAACTTAAAACATACTCTCATTTTTGCTATGTTAATAAATTGCTTTATGATTACCATTGCCTGATTCTTTTAAAGGAATTATTAAGTGATGGGAACTAGTTTTGGTGATGTCATCAATACCTTACCTGTCACTGATACAGTATTATATAAACACCATGCACAAGATCAATAAGGACCAAAAAGTACACATGCATTTACAATGAACATTCCCCAAGAAGGGATATGTGTATGTGTGTGACTGGCACAGGATATTTCACTGCAAATACTGTTGAGATCCTAGTGCAATTCACTTCAGTCAGTTCAGAGGGTAGTGATTTTTTTTTAAAAATAAAGAAAGCCTTCCAAGCTGAATCAGACAGTGGACCTAAATGGAAAGATGTAAAGACAGCTTTATGTTCCTCAGGGAGTCTTTCCAGCTCTCATCCTCCCGACCCTGAATTGTTAGTCTGGTGACTACATAGCATTCCACTAGCCCAGCCTCTCATAAACTGGAGTCAGAATCATGGGGTGACCCTTTACAAAGGAATGGGAATTTTATTCTAAGTGGATGAAGGGCTGTATCTTTAACCTTTTCATTCCCTTTGGTTGTTCTGTGTTTCTCCCAATATATGCAACTGAAGCAATACTCTGCCTATGCCAGTCTGCAGTCACTTCCATGAAAGAATCCATGAAATCTTATGTGATTATGGCACAAGGTCTGGTTCATCAAAGACCACATAAGTCATCAAATTTCTTATCATCTTGAATGTTACCAAGATGAATTTGATAAACATTAATTTCAGATCAAATGAACTAGGTATTTCACTTAACAGTACTTTCTTAATACAGTCGCATGAATAATGTCTATTAAGTCTTTGATGTACTGAAAACATCTAAAATAATGAGGATCCTTGAGTGGTAATTAACATAGACTAGAATTATACATGACTCCTTTCCTTAGTAGATATAGTTTCTTGTTATTCTTGGATGATTTAGAGTCTGAAAAAGACCTGTTTGATCAAAACATGCTTTAAAATGTGGCTAATCATGGGCAATTTACCAAGCCACAGGGAACAGCCTGACAACCTTCTGTGTATCTCCTCTGAACCCACTGCTCCCCTAACATAGTACGCAGAGAGCAAGAGGGAGCTATCCCTGGTGCTGTCCTGTTCTGAGCCTCCTGGACATAGAATTTTCCATAGTGAACACAATCACTGTCATGATTTGGGGCTGTCAGTTAATCTAAGATGCACGTTTCAGTATTACGTTTTTCCTATCAAGTTTCTTTCATCCAAGAGAAAGAGCAGACATCTCTTAAATAAATTAATTGAGGCATTAGAAATACAAAAATAATAACAGGAAAGTCATTCTGATTTTAGAAGAAAGGATAAAACTATTGTACCTTCATCAGAGTATCCCTCACTTAGTTTAACCATCAAGTTTCTGTATGACTACTGATATTCCTTAATACCTAACATTCTAGGATATACTCTTCTCTGTCTTTGAGTGCCTATAACGGGCTTCCCAGGTGGTTCAGTGGTAAAGAATCTGCCTACCCATGCAGGAGGTATGGGTTCAATCCCTGGGTTGGGAATATCCCCTGGAGAAGGAAATGGCAATCCTTTCCAGTGTTCTGGCTGGAAAATCCCATGGACAGAGGAGCTTGGTGGGTTACAGTCCATGAGGTCCCAAAGAGTCAAATACAGAGTCTGACATGACTGAGTATGCATAGAAATGCAACTACAGTTCATGCTTGCCTTGTCCTTTCTGCTCGAATTTTACTCCTGTATCACCTCTGATTTACTCATATGATTTTCCACTAGACTATGTGTTCCTTCAGGAAAAGGGCGGTGTTTTTTTTTTGGCTGTGCTGGGTCCTCATTGCTGCACACAGGCTTTTTCTAGTTGCAGTGAGCCAGGACTACTCTTCATTTTGGTGTGCAGGTTTCTCATTGTGGTGGTTTCTCTTGCAGAGCACAGGCTCTAGGCACAGGGGCTTCAGTAGTTGCAGCTCACAAGCTCAGGAGTTGCAGCTCCTGTGGTTGTGGTGCATGGGCTTTAGTTGCCCGCATCATGTGGAATCTTCCTGAACCAGGGATCGAACCTGTGTCCCCTGCCTTGGCAGGCAGATTCTTATCCACTGTACCACCAGGGAAGTCTAACATGACTGTGTCTTATCACTAGTGACTTTAAATAATAAAATGATGGATAAGATGGAATCTCAAGTAGTTGTCTTAACAAAATATATTTAAACAAATTAAAAATGACATTTTTATTTCAAAAGAGAGTCTGGGTTGTAGCCTCCTCTGCCTGATTAAAATCTGGAGTCAAGTTAAAACAGGGGTGCTTTTTATGCAATCTCCCCTCCAGATGCTGCCCAGTAGTAGAAATGAACACTACACGAATAATGCAAAGAAACTTGGAAAGTCATGTAATTTAACAAATCAGAAAAGTGGCAGAGAATTATGATGTGATTGGCCAGGTCCACAATGGCCCTTCTCACTGAGTCAGCTAGGGACAGATTACAGGCAGGTAATAGTATATGGTGAGCTGGGGAAGGAGGGCAGGGCAGTGATAATACTAGCTCCTCTCCTACAGCAGCAACCCTTGAACTTGTTCCTCCTAGTTTATTTCTTTGTTTATCATGCAGCATGACTCTCTGACTTACCAAGAGTATGATTATTTGCTACAAATTTTAAAATATAGAAAGACGTGAGTTACACATTATTTTTTGTCTACCTGCCTGCCTCTGGTTTGTTCAGATAGCTGTTAGGGGTTACTGGTTTGGAAAACCAATTGTTTCACACTTGAATGTGCATCAGACTCAATAAGCTTGCTAAAACACAAGTGGGCCTTAAAACCAGAGTTTCTGACTCAGTAGGTCTGATTTGGGACCTGACAAGTCCATTTCTTACCAGGTTCTAGGTAATGCTAATTCCATGGATGTGGGAACTATGCTTTGAGAACCACTTGTCTAAACCTCTCAGTATAATCTATTGCCATTGGTTTAGTCATGGGTTTATGGAATAACTCTGATGGAGTCACTCATAAAGTATTTATTGCGTGCATATTATGTATCAGACATTGCCCTGTGCACTGTGCCCATCAGTCAGTGAAGCACAAAGATCCTTGCTGTGTGGATCTTATATTATGATGAGAGAGACAGATAATGAATAATAAACATAAGAAATAATATTTTTAAATAGTGGAAAAAAAGAAAAAGTAGAACCAGGTACTTTTTCTTGGCTCAAGGATAATGTAGAAGCAGGTGGTGCAGTTTGTGGAACTGAATGTGGTGATAAGTATCCATCATACTGAGAGACGGAGACAGCTTGAAGGAAAGGAGGAAATTTGACAAGAGGTTATCTGGGAAGGATCATGCCAGGCAGAGGGAATGGTTAAGAGCAAAGGCCCTGCTATGGACTGAATGTTTGTGTGCCCCCCAAAATCCATATGTTGAAGCTCTCCCTCCCAATGTGATGGTCTTTGGAAGAAGAGCTTTTGGAAGGTCACTGGGCTTAGATGAGGTCAGGAGAGTAAAGCCCCCATGATGGGATTAATATCTTTATACTAAGAAGGTGAAGAGATTGGAACACTCTCTCTCTCACCATATGAAGACTCAGCAAGAAGGTGATTGCCTGCTGGTCAGGAAGAGAGCCCTCACCAGGGCTCAACCATACTGACACCTTGATCTTGGAATTTTCAGCCTCCAGAAGTGGGAAAGTAAACGTTTGTTGTTTAAGGCACCCAGTTTATGATAATTTGTTATAACAGCCTGAAAAGACCAGGATAAACCCTTAGGCTGGAGTATGCCTGGTACGTAAGAGGAACAAAAAAGAGGGGGTGTGGTAGAATAAAGGCAAGGAGCATACAATGCTAGGGACTCTTAATACTCGGTAGGACTGATAGACTGATCAGCAAAGTGAGTGTAAGTGTGCCCCCACTGTACGCTTAGGGCTTCCTAGGTGGTGCCGTGGTAAAGACTCTGCCTGCCAATGCAGGAGACACAAGAGATGCAGGTTCAATTCCTGGGTCTGGAAGATCCCCTGGAAAAGGAAACAGCAACTGACTCCGGTCTTGCCTGGAGAATCCCATGGACAGAGGAGCCTGGTGGGCTACGGTCTATGGGGCCGCAAAGAGTTGGACACAACTGTGTGACTAAACACACACAATCTATACTAACCTTCCCATCAGATGTAGACAGCTACATTTATGAGGCTCAAACAATGCAAAAGCTGAAACTCCAGTACTTTGGCCACCTCATGAGAAGAGCTGACTCACTGGAAAAGACTGATGCTGGGGCAGGAGAAGAAGGGGACCACAGAGGATGAGATGGCTGGATGGCATCACTGACTCGATGGACGTGAGTCTGAGTGGGCTCCAGGAGTTGGTGATGGACAGGGAGGCCCAGCGTGCTGCCATTCATGGGGTCACAAAGAGTCGGACACGACTGAGTGACTGAACTAACTGAATGAACCAAATGCAGGATTCCTACATAGCAGCTGTTGAGGAGCAGCGGTTGGGAGACCAAAGTACACATAATGATTCTGCCATTAATTACACAGCTGATATTAGGAAAATTACTTCAGCTCTCTGGAATCCACTTTGCTCAATTATAAAATGAAAGAGTTGGACTGTATCATCTTACAAGTTCCCTTCTAGCTCCAACATGCTCATTCACCCCTAACAATTCTGTTAGTGCTGTAGTATAGTTATTACAGCAGTGAATACAAATATACTGTTAAAAAGGACTTCCCTGGTGGTCCAGTGGCTAAGACTCCATGCTTCCAATCCTGGGGACCCAGGTTTGATTCTTGGTCAGGGAACTAGATCCTACATGATACAACTAAAGATCCCACAAGCCACAACTTAAAAAAATTTAAAAAATTCCTACATGACACAATGATGATCAAAGATTTTGCATGTTGCAACTAAGACCCAGCACAGGCAATTAAATAAATAACAATAAATATTGAAAAAAATAGCAGCTAACCATTAAAAACAAAAGTATATATAAAAAGAGTATACCATTATAGTTCCACAGAGTCAACAGCACATGCTCTGGCCTGACTGTGTGTGCCAAGAATGGGAAAGGCCAGAGGCTGATGGATCACAACTCTGAGAGATACAGTCACATTGTCAAGAAGACTTCAGGTCAAATTTAAAAGCAAAGTCAGAAAATAGAAAAGGCATCCCAGAGAATATTGTCAATGGTAACAAAATTACAAATTGTGCTGAAATGTGATAATGAATATTGATTCTGAGTTAGATTTTCAAGTCCCAATTGCACCTATAGATCTTAGTCAACACCACTATATTTTAAATAGGTTATACAAAGAATTCCCCAGGTGTTAACTCTCAATTCCATATATAATGTATATGTATTTATGTCCATTATTAGCCGCCTTTTTCTGAGCCATATAACAAGTTATAGTTGGGATGCCCCATTATCCTTACTGTATAACCCTTCAAGTTAGGAAATCATTATTGATGTGACATAATCTTCTAATCCTTACATAGTATTCAAATTTCACTAACTATGTAAGTCAAATCTGCTACTTTCTTAGTTCAGAATTCCATTCAGGAGTACTTATTTCATTAAATTGTTATTGTTTCTTTTGCTTTCTCCTAAGTGGAAGACTTCCTTTCTTGTCTGTGTCCTTGAGCCTCATAGCTTTAAAAAATGTAGATCAATGGACTTCCCTGATGGTCCAGTGGCTAAGACTCTGAGCTGCCAGTGTAAGAGGCACAAGTTTGATTCCTGGTCAGAACACTAGATCCCATATGACACATGGCGTGGTCAAGTAAAAAAATAATATATAAAAACAACAAACAAACAAAATAAAAAGTCTTGGTCTTAAATATTGTCAAATGACCCTGAATTGGGGTCCACCTGAGGTTTCCTCATTACTGGACTCAAGATGTGCTTTCACGGTAGAGAAACTACAGAAATCAGCCACTTTTCTCTGTCCTTCACATGAGGGGCCCACAGAGGGGATGTTAACCTTTAACACCTGGTTATATTCTTTTAACCAGGTTTCCCCACATAATCACCTTCCTCCCCTACCTTTTGTAACTTATATATTCTATTTATGGAGACATAATCCAGGATTATATTAATATCCTATTTCCCATCAAATCACCATCCATCAGCACGGTTTCCACTGAACAATTCTCTTCTGAATCAATTATCACAATAATAGTAGGCCTGTAGTGTCTTTGTAGTCTATTGTTTTTTCTACATTTATTATTAGCATTCTACTATACAGAAAAGCTTTTCATTTTTCCCAATTATTTTCTGGTTCATTCAGTTTAATTCATTTAGTTATATCAGTATAGATATCAGTTCAGTTCAGTTGCGTCCAACTCTTTGTGACCCCATGGACTGCAGCATGCCAGGCTTCACTATCACCAACTCCCGCAGCTTGCTCAAATTTATGTCCATTGAGTTGGCATGCCATCCAACCATCTCATCCTCTGTCGTCCCCTTCTCCTACTGCTTCAATCTTTCCCAGCATCAGCATCTTCTCCAATGAATCAGACATATTTATATGGTAGACATATATATTTATATATTCATGTAATAGACATGTAAGTATAGCATATTTATATTTTTATTCAGTAGGGTATATTTCTTTCCTACCATTATCTATTTTGAAGCTTCAATTTTCCTAAATTTGGCCAGTGAGAATCCTGAAAGTGATATTGTGGCACTTCCCTATCATTCTTTGAACATTTTTTTACTTTCTGTCACAGCAAGATGTTCTAAGAAAAGTTGGAATTTCAATGCCCTACCCCAGAATCAACAGTTTTTCCAATCCTGGTTCTTTCAGTGTAGGTTTTGTATTTGGAAACCAAAGACTAGGTGTTTATTATGCTCATTGCTACCCAAGTCTCACTGCTCCTAGGCCTTCTTGGTGGACAGAGCCAGACAGCCAGACAGCCAGACAGTATATATATATATATATATATACACAAACACACATGTACATGCATACATACATATACAACCACACACACACATACATATCTCTAACTAATTCAGTATCTCTTGACAAAGATCTAGTTCCATATATAGATATATTTTTAAGCCATCAGTTCACAGTGATATGTATGTCCAATTTTAATTCATCACCTCATGATTCTTTTTAGCCTTAATTTACCTTTAACAGTGGCAAACTTAGCTCTCATCATTCTTAACATATTGACTTATGTGATCACTTTATGAATCTGCTTGATCCGAGCAGATTCCCTATGCAGATGATATTCAGATGATAATACTCTAATGGTAGAAAGTGAAGAGGAACTAAAGAGCCTCTTGGTGGAAAAGAGGGTGAAAGAGGAGAATGAAAAAGCTGGTTTAAAACTCAACATCCAAAAAACTTAGCTCATAGCATCTGGTCCCGTCACTTCATGGCAAATAGATGGGGAATAAGTAGAAACAGTGACAGATTTTATTTTCTTGGATTCCAAAATCACTGCGGATGGTGACCGCAGCCATGAAATTAAGACACTTGCTCTTTGGAAGAAAAGCTATGACAAACCTAGACAGCATATTAAAAAACAGAAACATAACTTTTCCATATAGTCAAAGTTATGGTTTTTCCAGTAGTCATGTACGGATGTGAGAGCTGGACCACAAAGAAGGTTGAGCGCTGAAGAACTGATGCTTTTGAATTGTGGTGCTGGAGAAGAGTCTTGAGAGTCCCTTGGACAGCAAGTAGATCAAACCAGTCAATGCTAAAGAAAATCAACTCAAAATATTCATTAAAAGGACTGATGCTGAAGCTTCAATATTTTGGTCACCAGATGTGAAGAGCCAAAGAAAAGACCCTGATGCTGGGAAAGGTTGAGGGCAGGAGGAGAAGGGGTTGACAGAGAATCAGATAGTTGGATGGCATCACTGACTCAGTGGACATGAGTCTGAGCAAACTCCAGGAGATAGTAAAGGACAGGGAAGCTGGTGCTGCAATCCATTGAATCACAAAGAGTTGGACATGACTTAGGGACTGAACATCAACACACACCAGATTTCCTACTTACCTTATTTACCTCAGTGGTATATGAGACAGCTATCAGCTCTAAGGCTAATCTAGGTTACCTCTCCTGTTAGTCTAGGTCACCTCCATTATAACCTCTCTACTCCCACTGACCTTACCCCTCCTCCTTTTCAGTCACCCACATTTACCACCATATTTCTACTGAGCTCACACTATTTATTTTCCTTTCTCAACAAGAGCCCAGTTTAGGGAGGTCCAGTGGTTAAGACTCCATGCTTCCAATGCAGGGAGCACACGTTCTATCCCTGGTTAAGGTACTAAGATCCCTTATGCTGCTTGGGGCAGAAAAATTAAAAAAAAAAAGCCCAGTTTAGACTCACTTTTCGGTGTGACCATAGATCTTCCATTAGTAAGAAACTCTCACTTTTATCTTCATGAAACAATTTGCTATTATACACTCAGTTTTTCTCTGGTTTTCCATCTTCAGAGCAGTGGTTTGGATAAGAATAAATAAAATCAGGCCCTAAGCTTGTGAAAATCTGTAATTAAATAGAGCCATATGCAACCCCTGAAGGATCTGCATAATGTATGGATTTTTACAATTTCTTTGAATCTGCAATCCAATTCATTATGTCAGTTTCCTGTAGTTACTCAGGCTCTGTCAAAATCTAAAAAAGCATTTTGACTGAATATCAATATGTTTCAACACAAGGTAGAAATCAGCACAATGGAGACTTTTGCAAGTTCTTGAACTCACCTGATCTCTTACAAAACTATTATAACTGAACATCAATATCACCACAGGATTTTTGCCAAAGTTTATAAAAACATAAGGTAAATCTTAATACACTGACAACATTGCTATATCCTGTGTTGGATGGAAACCAACCCTCATCCCCCCCACCCCAATCAAATTATGACATTTTTGCCTTCTTTAGCCCATCAAGCTCCTCTGTCCATGGGATTCTCCAGGCAAGAACACTGGAGTGGATTGCCATGCTCTCCTGTCCATGGGATTCTCCAGGCAAGAATACTGGAGTGGGTTGCCATGCTCTCCTCCAGGGGATCTTCCCAACCCAGGGATCGAACCCAAATCTTTTATGTCTCCTTCTTTGGCAGGCAGATTCTTTACCTGATGAGCCATTGGGGAAGCCCCTAAGGTGAAGCTGCTGCTGCTGCTGCTGCTGCTGCTAAGTCGCTTCAGTCCTGTCCAACTCTGTGAGACCCCATGGACCGCAGCCTACCAGGCTCCTCCATCCATGGGATTGTCCAGGCAAGAGTACTGAAGTGGGTTGCCATTGCCTTCTCCTAAGTAATCCTAAATGAGTTTTTCTGAATTTGTGCCAAATTTATCTAATAAGTAAATAGATACAAATCATTCCTACCATCATTTAAGTAAATAATGTTTTTATATTTTCTCTCCCCTTGTGTCATTACTAGTACATTAGAAAGAGTAATCAGAAAGTAAATGTCTAGTATTATTTAAATAATAATATTTTCTCAAATTTTTCTTACCTATTATAAACCAAACCAATAAATTTATTTTTGATATTATCCCCCAATGCTTAGATATTGTTATAATCTAATATGTATGTTTGAATTGAGGTTTATAAAAGTTAAAAATAATTTTCTCAAAATTATGCATGCAGTAAAACTTTATTTTTCCCTCTGCTCTATCCCATGCATTAAACAATGCTTGCACATGGTAAGATGACCATAAATATTTGCTTAATGAATAAATGAATGTTAATGGATACAGGTTTGGCTATGTCTAGTCCCTTTACTTATCCTAGCCTGTGTTCGACTTCATCCTCTTGTGTCCAGTAAACATTTTAACAATCAAGTGGTAAAATGGGAGCATAATTCTAAATAAAGAAACAAATGCACAAAGGTATGGGTTGCTGATCCCAAAATATTCTAATTTACAGTATCACAATCAAAATGCATTTTGTGTATGTTTATTCACTGTATTTTTCAAGGAAATTGCAAACTAGAATTTGAAACCATCAACTAGAATTTGAACCTTCACCAGCAGTCCACACTCCATCATAGATCAGCACCCTGGTCTTTGATCTATAACTGAACCATGTCTCCATAGTTCAGGAGCCCTACCTGTTAGCCAATAGTAGCCAGTACTGCTAACATCAAGGTTTTTACAGAGCAGTTATTTATGGCTCTCAAAGAGGAGATGGTATGTAATTCAGCAGTCTAAGCCTTTTCTTGGCATCAGAAATTTTTGTTGCTCCTATGATCAAAGTTATTAGAGAAAGAACTTGACAGTAATGAAAGGAGTTACAAGTTTTCAACCTGTGTACATTAGTCAAAGCAATCAATAAAACAACATACAGGAACACAGGCAAAGAATGGCTTTCTAGCTTGACAGTGCTTTTTGGTAGAGTTGGAATTAAAACCTTAGCTCAGTCGGTAAAGAATCTGCCTGCAGTGCAGGAGACCCGGGTTGGATCCCTGGGTTGGGAAGATCCCTTGGAGAAGGAAAAACGCAACCCACTCCACTATCCTTGCTTGGAAAATCTCACGGACAGATGGAGCTTGGTGGGCCCCAGTCCACTGGGTCACAAAAAATCGGGCACAACTGAGAGACTAACACTTCTAACACTTACACTATTGAAACTGACCTGCCCTACTTGAAGGATTCTGTTATAGACAATGTTGATTTCCTTTCCCTGGATGGATGGTTGGGAAACTGGACACTTTATCATGTTCAATGGGCATATTGCACCCCCAGAGGACCCACTCGCTGACAGGTCTCCTGAGCTGCCCACAAGTCTGTTGACAAGAGAGAGAACACATCAATAAGCTGCAAAGGAAAAACAGGCTTGCCACCTCTCTTATATTTTGAAATGACAATTTTATGTTATAAGAAAACACTAGGCAGAGTTTTGTTCTTTCCCAGCTATAAATAGGGCCATTCAGATTCTGACTACGACAAGATGATTATACATGGATTGGGATGGTAATTTCCTCTAATGTTCCGATTTTTTGTCATATAGAAGATGTATTTCCTCTGCTGCTGCTGCTGCTAAGTCACTTCAGTCGTGTCCGACTTTGTGCGACCCCATAGACGGCAGCCCACCAGGCTCCCCCGTCCCTGTGATTCTCCAGGCAAGAACACTGGAGTGGGTTGCCATTTCCTTCTCCAATGCATGAAAATGAAAAGTGAAAGTGAAGTCGCTCAGTCATGTCCGACTCTTCGTGACCCCATGGACTGCAGCCTACCAAGCTCCTCCACCCATGGGATTTCCCAGGCAGGAGTACTGGAGTGGGGTGCCATTGCCTTCTCCGTATTTCCTCTAATTCATAGTAAAATATTACTTTTAAGGGGAGATAAGTACAGACACTGTCTTCTTTAGTAATAGTCACTATTATTACAGTTGCAGAGACACAGAAACCCACCATATTTTCATGAGAATTTCTCATTTTAGAAGCAATGTTGGTTTTTCTGTCACTCAAGGCATAAGTTCTACAAATTGGAAAGTTGGGAGCATACTGCTTATTTCCATTGTGAAGGTTCTATTAAGATGTTACAGGTGAAAAATATTGTTTTTATAGAATGCAGGAATATGAAATAAATCTATAATAAATCTGTATCAAACAATGGTACAGATATTTTCAAAATGGATAAAAAAGGATTGGAAGTATTTTATTTCCCTTTCATATCTTTATTTAAATTTCTATTTTGAAATTTTAAAAATGGAATACATTGGCTATTTTGTAGAGCAAAAAAACAGTCAACTTTTTTTTTTAATATATTTTAAAGTCTAAACGCTTTTCCATGTCATGAAAACAGCTACAAATATCTCTTGCTTTTTAGAGAAACTGGTTGTAGAAAATGATCTTAAACAAACACATGAGGAAATACTTGTTAGGACTCAAACTTAGCGTGTGTGTTCACATATGCATACCTTTCCGGTTTGTGATATTATGCCCAATGACCCTAAGAATGCTCTGTTCTCCTCTCAGTTACCTTTTTTTCCCAGCAGAGTTCTTAATCAAGCTATGTAGGAAAAACAATAGGACAATAAACACCAAGTGATCCCTGTATTTACTTCTGTGACAGTGCCTAAGAACCCAGTGGAGAGTCGAATAAGATGTGATTTGAAAAACACATCATGTCTGAGGGGAAATTGCTGCCTCCCTCTCACCTCAAGTTGGGATGGGTACATGCTGGCCTGACAATATTCAAAAGCGACATAGACTCAGCTTTGCAATCCTAACATGTGGACTCAAGAAAAACAGCCTAGTCGTGTGGCTACCCATACGGATTTTAAAGGCAGTTTTGAAAACTTCTTGTGCAACCTTGAGCAAGTGTTATTTATACCTGATTCAAATTACTGGAGGCATTTATGTAAAAAAGAACTACAAATATATACTCATACATACACACTTCTGTGTATACATAATGTACTATGAGTGAAAAAGTTGGCTTAAAGCTCAACATTCAGAAAACGAAGATCATGGCATCTGGTCCCATCACTTCATGGGAAATAGATGGGGCAACAGTGGAAATAGTATCAGATTTTATTTTGGGGGGCTCCAAAATCACTGCAGATGGTGATTGCAGCCATGAAATTAAAATACACTTACTCCTTGGAAGAAAAGCTATGACCAATCTAGGTAGCATATTCAAAAGCAGAGACATTACTTTGCCAACTAAAGTCCGTCTAGTCAAGGCTATGGTTTTTCCTGTGGTCATGTATGGATGTGAGAGTTGGACTGTGAAGAAGGTTGAGCACTGAAGAATTGATGCTTTTGAACTGTAGTGTTGGAGAAGACTCTTGAGAGTCCCTTAGACTGCAAGGAGATCCAACCAGTCCGTTCTGAAGTAGATCAGCCCTGATTTCTTTGGAAGGAATGATGCTAAAGCTGAAACTCCAGTACTTTGGCCATCTCATGCAAAGAGTTGACTCATTGGAAAAGACTCTGATGCTGGGAGGGATTGAGGGCAGGAGAAGAAGGGGACGACCGAGGATGAGATGGTTGGATGGCATCACTGACTTGATGGATGTGAGTCTGGGTGAACTCCGGGAGTTGGTGATGGACAGGGAGGCCTGGCGTGCTGCGATTCACGGGGTCGCAAAGAGTCGGACACAACTGAGCAACTGAACTGAACTGAATCTACTATGCAAGATTGTTTTGAAATGTAGGTTTCACTTACTATTCAGATATGATGAGGCCAGCAGATTAGGAGACAACTGCTATTGAAAAGATAGCTTGTTACAGTTCCCAAGGGAAGGACATACTGAGGAGGGTGGGGGTAGCACACATGAAGAAATAACAGGCTCAGTCAGGAGGCAGAGTGGAGCAGGAAAAAAACATGATAAGCCTCTTTATTTTTATGTGGGAAGAAATATGTGAGTAAGTTAAAACAGGCTTAGAACCATCTAGTTTGAATGAATTCAATGGGCTCTCAGGTATTGGGGCTGTACTTTGTCTGGTACTGACCCTCTGATACCAGACAGGGCATGCAATGTATGAGCCTCCTGAGAAGCCAATAAAGAAAGTAATGGGGGACATGGGCTTTGCATTTGTTGGTTTGCAAATGGAAGTTGCACTCACAAGAAAGTAGTTTGCTATCTCTAGAAATTAGTTAACACTGGGAGATGAAAATTCTCAGGCCTTAGATGTCAAAGAATCAAAAAATACAAAAAAATTAAAAACATGATTAATACAAAGATGCTTTGTACTTTTTATATCGCTGTATTATAGCCACAGTTACACTACACTAGTTAGACACAATTTAGGCTCTATTTTTAAGGAGATATAATGAGTAATTTCACTCTGCTGCTAAGTCGCTTCAGTTGTGTCTGACTTTGTGTGACTCCATAGATGGCAGCCCGCCAGGCCCCCCAATCCCTGGGATTCTCCAGGCAAGAATACTGGAGTGGGTTGCCAGTTCCTTCTCCAATGCATGAAAGTGAAAAATTAAAGTGAACTCACTCAGTCGTGTCCAACTCTTAGCGACCCCATGGACTGCAGCCCACCAGGCTCCTCTATCCATGGGATTTTCCAGGCAAGAGTACTGGAGTGGGGTGCCATTCCCTTCTCTGAATTTCGCTCTAATATTACCTAATTTATACCTTTTTCTATCCACAAATGAGAAAAACAAAAAAACCCAGCCAATTCTCTTGGTATTTGAGTTGATTAATTTGGCAAGACCTACCAGTGTCTGCTTTGATTATATTTTTTAAAGTATAATTCTACAAAGTTAAGCTGAATATTTCAAATACACTACACTTCTGCAGTAACACAACAAAATGAATCCCTCTGAAGATAACTGTTGAAAGTTTCCAAGTGCCCATTTTTTTACTGAATTTCTGAATGATTTTGGAAATTGTGATGGGCAAATTTTATGTGTCAAGTTGAATGGGCCACAGGATACCCAGATATTTGGTCAAGTATTATCCTGGGTATGTCTGTGAGGGTGTTTTTTATTAGTTTAACATTTAAATAGATAGACTAAGTAAAGCAGATTGCTCTTCCTAATGTAGGTGTACCTAACCCAATCAGTGGAAGGCCTGCATAGAACAAATAGCCTTATCATCCCCCAAGTAAGAGATAATTCTTCCTTCAGATGGCTTATGAACTGAAACATTGGTTTCTTTGCTCTCCATCTTGCCTTACATGTCTTGAGACTTGCTAGCCTCCATAGTCAAATGACTCAATTTCGTATAATAAAATTACTTTTATATTAAATATGTGTAAATATATTTTATTAACTATAAATACATAATAATATATGTAAATATATATATAGCCTATTGGTTCTGTTTCTTAAAAGAACCCTGACTAATGCAGTAAGAAGGCTGAGCGCCGAAGAATTGATGCTTTTGAACTGTGCTGTTGGAGAAGACTCTTGAGAGTCCCTTGGACTGCAAGGAGATCCAACCAGTCCATTCTGAAGGAGATCAGCCCTCGGATTTCTTTGGAGGGAATGATGCTAAAGCTGAAACTCCAGTACTTTGGCCACCTCATGCGAAGAGTTGACTCATTGGAAAAGACTCTGATGCTGGGAGGGATTGGGGGCAGGAGGAGAAGGGGACGACCGAGA
>SJYT01035463.1:20657-55180 GCA_006410635.1 Cephalophus harveyi
CACGGACTCGATGGACGTGAGTCTGAGTGAACTCCGGGAGTTGGTGATGGACAGGGAGGCCTGGCGTGCTGCGATTCATGGGGTCGCAAAGAGTCGGACACGACTGAGCGACTGAACTGAACTGAACTGAATGATTTATGCCTAATAAAACTGATAATATCATAGTGAGCAGACACTCTGGCTTTTGACTTTGTGGGCCCAAATTCTATTAAGATGTCTCTCAAGTTTGTGATCTGATGACAATTAAATTCTTGCCTGGAGAATCTCATGAACAGAGGAGCTTGGTGGGCTACAGTCCATGGAGTCACAAAGAGTCGGACACAACTGAACGACTAAGCACATACACACACACAATTCTAAAACTACCAAGGTAAAAGTGGTTCATTTCTAAGTCTGTTAACTATTCCTTTAGGGAAACAACATAAATATTAATAAGTAAAATTATCATAATCCCACATTTTGGAACAACTAACTCACACTTACAAATTTCATCAAAGAAACACTAGTCAATGATCTTGATGACAATTTTAAGATTACTTATATACCTGTCTCTTATACACATCTCTGCCTAAGAGCCCAGTGGAGAGTCGAATAAGATGTGATTTGAAAAACACATCATGTCTGAGGGGAAATTGCTGCCTCCCTCTCACCTCAAGTTGGGATGGGTACATGCTGGCCTGACAATATTCAAAAGCAACATAGACTCAGCTTTGCAATCCTAACATGTGGACACAAGAAAAACAGCCTAGTCGTGTGGCTACCCGTACGGATTTTAAAGGCAGTTTTGAAAACTTCTTGTGCAACCTTGAGCAAGTAAGTTATTTATACCTGATTCAAATTACTGGAGGTATTTATGTAAAAAAGAACTACAAATATATACTCATACATACACACTTCTGTGTATACATAATGTACTATGAGTGAAAAAGTTGGCTTAAAGCTCAACATTCAGAAAACGAAGATCATGGCATCCGGCCCCATCACTTCATGGGAAATAGATGGCGAAACAGTGGAAATAGTGTCAGACTTTATTTTGGGGGGATCCAAAATCACTACAGATGGTGATTGCAGCCATGAAATTAAAAGATGCTTACCCCTTGGAAGAAAAGTTATGACCAACCTAGATAGCATATTCAAAAGCAGAGACATTTCTTTGCCGACTAAGGTCCGTCTAGTCAAGGCTATGGTTTTTCCTGTGGTCATGTATGGATTTGAGAGTTGAACTGTGAAGAAGGCAGAGCGCCAAAGAATTGATTTTTTTGAATCTGTTGTGTTGGAGAAGACTCTCAAGAGTCCCTTGGACTGCAAGGAGATCCAACCAGTCCATTCTGAAGGAGATCAACCCTGGGATTTCTTTGGAAGGAATGATGCTAAAGCTGAAACTCTAATACTCCATCTCATGCGAAGAGTTGACTCATTGGAAAAGACTCTGATGCTGGGAGGGATTGGGGGTGGGAGGAGAAGGGGACCACAGAGGATGAGATGGTTGGATGGCATCACTGACTCAATGAGACGTGAGTCTGGGTGAACTCTGGGAGTTGGTGATGGACAGGGAGGCCTGGCGTGCTGCGATTCAGGGTTGCAAAGAGTTGGACACGATAATGCTGGTTTTTCTGTCACTCAAGGCATAAGTTCTACAAATTGGAAAGTTGGGAACATACTGGTTATTTCCATTGTGAGGGTTCTATTAAGATGTCACAGGTGAAAAATATTGTTTTTATAGAATGCAGGAATATGAAACAAATCTATAATAAATCTGTATCAAACAATGGTACAGATATTTTCAAAATGGATAAAAAAGGATTGGAAGTATTTTACTTCCCTTTCATATCTTTATTTAGATTTCTATTTTGAAATTTAAAAAATGGAATACATTGGCTATTTTGTAGAACAAAAAAAGTCAACTTTTTTTT
Organism: Cephalophus harveyi; assembly: GCA_006410635.1. NCBI lineage: Eukaryota > Metazoa > Chordata > Mammalia > Artiodactyla > Bovidae > Cephalophus > Cephalophus harveyi. The sequence goes on from SJYT01035463.1 coordinate 22,571, forward strand.
TAATATTTTAAAGTCTAAACGCTTTTCCATTTCATGAAAACAGCTACAAATATCTCTTGCTTTTTAGAGAAACTGGTTGTAGAAAATGATCTTAAACAAACACACGAGGAAATATTTGTTAGGACTCAAACTTAGCGTGTGTGTTCACACATGCATACCTTTCCGGTTTGTGATATTATGCCCAATGAACCTAAGAATGCTCTGTTCTCCTCTCAGTTGCCTTTTCTTCCCAGCAGAGTTCTTAATCAAGCTATGTAGGAAAAACAATAGGACCATAAACACCAAGTGATTCCTGTATTTACTTCTGTGACAGTGCCTAAGAACCCAATGGAGAGTCGAATAAGATGTGATTTGAAAAACACATCATGTCTGAGGGGAAATTGCTGCCTCCCTCTCACCTCAAGTTGGGATGGGTACATGCTGGCCTGACAATATTCAAAAGCAACATAGACTCAGCTTTGCAATCCTAACATGTGGACACAAGAAAAACAGCCTAGTCGTGTGGCTACCCGTACGGATTTTAAAGGCAGTTTTGAAAACTTCTTGTGCAACCTTGAGCAAGTAAGTTATTTATACCTGATTCAAATTACTGGAGGTATTTATGTAAAAAAGAACTACAAATATATACTCATACATACACACTTCTGTGTATACATAATGTACTATGAGTGAAAAAGTTGGCTTAAAGCTCAACATTCAGAAAACGAAGATCATGGCATCCGGCCCCATCACTTCATGGGAAATAGATGGCGAAACAGTGGAAATAGTGTCAGACTTTATTTTGGGGGGATCCAAAATCACTACAGATGGTGATTGCAGCCATGAAATTAAAAGATGCTTACCCCTTGGAAGAAAAGTTATGACCAACCTAGATAGCATATTCAAAAGCAGAGACATTTCTTTGCCGACTAAGGTCCGTCTAGTCAAGGCTATGGTTTTTCCTGTGGTCATGTATGGATTTGAGAGTTGAACTGTGAAGAAGGCAGAGCGCCAAAGAATTGATTTTTTTGAATCTGTTGTGTTGGAGAAGACTCTCAAGAGTCCCTTGGACTGCAAGGAGATCCAACCAGTCCATTCTGAAGGAGATCAACCCTGGGATTTCTTTGGAAGGAATGATGCTAAAGCTGAAACTCTAATACTCCATCTCATGCGAAGAGTTGACTCATTGGAAAAGACTCTGATGCTGGGAGGGATTGGGGGTGGGAGGAGAAGGGGACCACAGAGGATGAGATGGTTGGATGGCATCACTGACTCAATGAGACGTGAGTCTGGGTGAACTCTGGGAGTTGGTGATGGACAGGGAGGCCTGGCGTGCTGCGATTCAGGGTTGCAAAGAGTTGGACACGGCTGAGCAACTGAACTGAACTGAATGTACTATGTAAGATTGTTTTGAAATGTAGGTTTCACTTAATATTCAGATATGATGAGGCCAGCAGATTAGGAGACAACTGCTATTGAAAGATAGTGTGTTACAGTTCCCAAGGGGAGGGCATACCAAGGAGGGGTGGGGGTAGCACACATGAAGAAATAACAAGCTCAGTCAGGAGGCAGAGTGGAGCAGGAAGAAAACATGATAAGCTTCTTTATTAAGTTTTATGTGGGAAGAAATATGTGACTAAATGAAAACAGGGTTAGAACCATCTCAGTTCAGTTCAGTTCAGTCACTCAGTCGTGTCCAACTCTTTGCGACCCCATGAATCGCAGCACGCCAGGCCTCCCTGTTCATTACCATCTCTCGGAGTTCACTCAGACTCATGTCCATCAGGTCCGTGATGTCATCCAGCCATCTCATCCTCGGTCGTCCCCTTCTCCTCCTGCCCCCAATCCCTCCCAGCATCAGAGTCTTTTCCAATGAGTCAACTCTTCTCATGAGGTGGCCAAAGTACTGGAGTTTCAGCTTTAGCATCATTCCTTCCATCTAGTTTGAATGAATTCAGTGGGCTCTCAGGCACTGGGGCTGTACTTTGTCTGGTACTGACCCTCTGATACTAGACAGGGCATGCATTGTATGAGCCTCCTGAGAAGCCAATAAAGAAAGTAGTGGGGGACGTGGGCTTTGCATTCATTGGTTTGCATATGGAAGTTGCACTCACAAGAAAGTAGTCTGCTATCTTTAGAAATTAGCTAACACTGGGAGATGAAAACTCTCAGGCCTTAGATGTCAAAGAATCAAAAAATACAAAAAAATTAAAAACATGATTAATACAAAGACGCTTTGTACTTTTTGTATCACTGTATTATAGCCACAGTTACACTACACTAGTTAGACATAATTTAGGCTCTATTTTTAAGGAGATATAATGAGTAATTTCATTCTGCTGCTAAGTCGCTTCAGTTGTGTCCGACTCTGTGAGACCCCATAGCCTGCAGCCCGCCAGGCGTCCCCATCCCTGGGATTCTCCAGGCAAGAATACTGGAGTGGGTTGCCAGTTCCTTCTCCATTGCATGAAAGTGAAAAGTGAAAGTGAACTCACTCAGTCGTGTCCGACTCTTCACTATCTTATGGACTGCAGCCCACCAGGCTCCTCCATCCATAGGATTTTCCAGGCAAGAGTACTGGAGTGGAGTGCCATTGCCTTCTCCGAATTTCACTCTTAATTACCTAATTTACAGCTTTTTCTATCCACAAATGAGAAAAATAAACAACAACAACAACAAAAAAAAAACAGCCAATTCTCTTGGTATTTGAGTTAATTTGGCAAGACCTACCAGTGTCTGCTTTGATTATATTTTTTAAAGTATAATTCTACAAAGTTAAGCTGAATATTTAAAATACACTACACTTCTGCAGTAACACAACAAAATGAATCTCTCTGAAGATAACTGTTGAAAGTTTCCAAGTGCCCATTTTTTTACTGAATTTCTGAATGATTTTGGAAATTGTGATGGGCAAATTTTATGTGTCAGGTTGAATGGGCCACAGGATACCCAGATATTTGGTCAAATATTATTCTGGGTATGTCTGTGAGGGTGTTTTTTGATGAGTTTAACATTTAAATAGATAGACTAAGTAAAGCAGATTGCTCTTCCTAATGTAGGTGTACCTAACCCAATCAGTGGAAGGCCTGCATAGAACAAATAGCCTGATCATCCCCCAAGCAAGAGATAATTCTTCCTTCAGATGGCTTATGAACTGAAACATTGGTTTCTTTGCTCTCCATCTTGCCTTACATATCTTGAGACTTGCTAGCTTCCATAGTCAAATGACTCAATTTCGTATAATAAATTTACTTTTATATTAAATATATGTAAATATATTTTATTAAATATAAATACATAACAATATATGTAAATATATATATATAGCCTATTGGTTCTGTTTCTTAAAAGAACCCTGACTAATGCAGTAAGAAGGCTGAGTGCTGAAGAATTGATGTTTTTGAACTGTGGTGTTGGAGAAGACTCTTGAGAGTCCTTTGGACTGCAAGGAGATCCAACCAGTCCATTCTGAAGGAGATCAGCCCTGGGATTTCTTTGGAAGGAATGATGCGAAAGCTGAAACTCCAGTACTTTGGCCACCTCATGAGAAGAGTTGACTCACTGGAAAAGAGTCTGATGCTGGGAGGGATTGGGGGCAGGAGGAGAAGGGGACGACCGAGGATGAGATGGCTGGATGGCATCACTGACTCGATGGACGTGAGTCTGAGTGAACTCCGGGAGTTGGTGATGGAAAGGGAGGCCTGGCGTGCTGCGATTCATGGGGTCGCAAAGAGTCGGACACGACTGAGTGACTGAACTGAATAGAACTAAACTATTCCTTTAGGGAAACAACATAAATATTAATAAGTAAGTAAAATTATCATAATCCTACGTTTTGGAACAACTAACGTACACTTACAAATTTCATCAAAGAAACACTAGTCAATGATCTTGATGACAATTGTAAGATTACTTATATATTATAGACACAAGTGAAATCCTTAAGATGTTTGACGGATAAAAATATCTGTTAAGTATAACAATAGATGGGCTTCCCAGGTGGTGTTGGTGGTAAAGAATCTACCTGCCAATGCAGGAGACACAAGAGACACAGTTCAATCCTAGGGTCAGGAAGATCCTCTGGAGTAGGACATGGCAACCCATTCCAATATTCTTGCCTAGAAAATTCCATGGACAGAAGAACCTGGTGGGCTACAGTTCATGAGGCCGCAGAGTCGGACATGACTGAATGCACACACACGTAACAATAGATATGCTGAATAATTTCTCAGTAAGTCTAAGTTGTTGTTACTTTTCCCATATAATTGTTTTAAGTTGGTATGTTGCATTTTCATTTTTATTTGGTTCAAAAAATTTTCTTTCTTTTCTTTTGTTTTTTGGCCTTGCAGCAGCAGGATCTTAGTTTCCCAACCAGTGATCAAACCTGTGTCCACTGCAATGGAAGCACAGAGTCTTAACTAGTGAACCTCTAGGGTAGTCCCAGTTAAGTTTTGCTTGTAAGTCAGTCCACACTTTCATAAGAACCTCTCATGACTGAATAAGTGAAAGAGAATAATCATCACAGAAACTGAAAGCCACAGTTGGAAGCACAAACACCATTAGAATATGCACAGTAGAATTGAGAAGCAAGAGGCTTAATTTACAAATGAAATTTTGTAGTGTTAGAATAAAAAGATAGATCTGAAAGAAATAGAGAGTTCACATACACAAAATTGAAAGTGCAAAAAAATGGGTAAAACAAAAGAGAATATGCAACATGTACTAATCTACTCAGGGTTTTTATTGACATTCTAACTGAAGAAAGCTGAGCGCCGAAGAATTGATGCTTTTGAACTGTGGTGTTGGAGAAGACTCTTGAGAGTCCCTTGGACTGCAAGGAGATCCAACCAGTCCATTCTGAAGGAGATCAGTCCTGGGTGTTCATTGGAAGGACTGATGTTAAAGCTGAAACTCCGATACTTTGGCCACCTCAGGCGAAAAGTTGACTCATTGGAAAAGACCCTGTTGCTGGGAGGGATTGGGGGCAGGAGAAGAAGGGGACCACAGAGGATGAGATGGCTGGATGGCATCACTGACTTGATGGACATGAGTTTGAGTGAACTCCGGGAGTTGGTGAACAGGGAGGCCTGGCGTGCTGCGATTCATGGGGTCGCAAAGAGTCAGACATGACTGAGCGATTTAACTGAACTGAACTGAATTAAAGACTTTGTACTTTTTGGTTACATGTCCCATCTAAACGTTAAGCTCCTCCGTTGCAAACCCCAGCCTTGTATCCACCACAAGATCTGGCCAAGTCATATGCACGAGAGTCAAAGTATTGAATTAATACAGTGTAGTCTGAAACTCAACCAATAATGTTTAGATTTTCTTTATTCAAAGTCAGAAGTTGATATTAAGGACATCCAGTAATTTTTGAAATTAATATGTTAACAAGAAAGCTGCCAGGAAACATAACATGAATTTTATAATTTGAAATCTACTGAGATACAGAAGCATAATTTTATTTTATTGCAGATATTTTCAATTACACAGCATACTCACTTCCCAGTTTAATAATGGAAAGCAGGCTAATGTCCCATCTGTCATGTAGCATTCTGCCTCAATGTGATCTTGGTGATTTATGAAAGAATTAGTTGCTGGATTAGAAGCAGTTTCTTCTTTTGACATGTAAAATGCTCCTTGTGAATATTCATTTGTGTATTCTTCACAAATTCCAATCCTATCTGTAGATTCCTCTTGTACTTAAACTATTAAATGAGATCTGAGGTGACTTGAAAAAGAACCACATTTCTTTTACTGTTAAAGTTGTTAGATTTAGCAAATAAAAATATAGGCTAGTCAGTTAAATTTGAATATTAACAACAATAAATATTTTTCAGGGTAAGTATGTCCTGTGCAATATCTAGGGTACATTTATACTAAATTTTTTGTTTAATTTACCCAAAATTCAAGTTCACCTGGGTAACCTGTACTTTCTTTAACAATTCTACTTGGGCTTCCCTGGTGGCTCAGAGAGTAAAGTGTCTGCCCGCAATGCAGGAGACCTGGGTTTGACCCCTGGATCAGGAAGATCCCCTGGAGAAAGAAATGGGAACCCACTCCAGTATTCTTGCCTGGAGAATCCCAAGGACAGAGGAGCCTGGCAGACTACAGTCAATGGGATCGCAAAGAGTCTTAAATGACTGAGCAACTTCATTTTCACTTAGAGCAAAGTCTCTTCCTTATGTGTGTTGTGATACAATCTACTGCTTCCTTGAATACAAAAATATAAATTATGTAGACTTTGTATTTTGGGTCAAGGACAAGCGAAAGAATTACATGTACTGGTAAGTATAGAATGAAAGAAAATAAGGTGTGTAGCAACTGTCACAGGGTCTCAGCTATAGCCACTGGAGGACATTCAGCTAGATGACCAGGAAAAGGTGTCCAAGAATATGAAGCAGTGGACAGTGGAAAGAAGGATAACAAGCTGGAATAAAACATGAAACTATAATAGAGGCATCCATATAGAATGCTGAGTGCAATACTGGGGAATTGGGGCATTCCAGGGTGATTCTGATGGATATGTCTTCACACAGAGTGGAACACAGAAGGGCAGTGGAGAAAAAAACAACAACCTATACTTGGGGGTCAAAACTCCCAGATTCATGTCTGTCTCATTTTAGGCTGTCTTTTGCCATCTTTGACCATTGGTCATTTTATATATAATAAAAGGATGATATCTGTGCTGCCAAAGGCTGGGAGGATCAAATAAGATAAAAACTGTAATCCATGTGATCCATTATACAAATATCATTTGTTATGCTTATTCGATAGCTGATTGATATATTATTATGGTATTATCAAGACTAAATCACAAGCATGTAAGACAATAAAGGTAAAAGGAATTTATAATGTGACTTTTTCACTAGTCAGTGTAATTATATATTCAGGTTCGTATTAGTTTATTTGGGTCCTATTAGAATTATTAGGGAAAAATTCTTCCTTTTGTCTTCTTAATTTATTATGTGGGGAGAATTTTATTTTATAATCTTATTTCTTTCAGGCAGAATATCTAAAATACTTTATCAGTGGCTCATCTACCTGGTAACCCAAATCTTTTACTTCTTTCAAATTTATATTCTTATATCTGAGGAATTTAATTTTCCTCTGCCACTATAAAAAATAGCTATTTTATAAAAGAAAATTTTATTTTCCATTATCCCAAGAACTATCAAAAGTATAGGGAAAAGATATATATAATCAAGCTGCTTCTATTGACATTAATCTTTTTTGAATTTGAACACTATTCATGAAGCGCATTTTCATTCAATTAACACTGACACATCCTCTTAAAAAGAACTGCCATAAAACAAATAGCTACAATAAGCTCATTTCATGTAGAAAGCCAAGGTCCCATTTTTCCTCTGTACTTATCTGCTGAACAAGGTCAGGAAGATGTTGAAAGTGATTTCGCATATATTTGTACCAGTAAAATGGTGAAACAAAATGTGACTGACAAAGACAGAATAGAAAAATCAGACCAAGTGGGGTTATCAAATCTTGGCTATAGTTTCTATCTTCAGAATATAAAATAATTTTCCTTGACATTTAGCTCAGTAAATGTTTCTAATATTTCAAATGCAAATATCCAATTTTTGAAATAATTTCTTCTCATTATATTGTTAACACTTAAGGTGAGATATATTATACATTCCATTTCACAAAAGATTTCCCTCCTTGGAAGAACTTAGTTGCATTATTCATAGCTGAGAGTTGTAAATGTCAGTGAAGGCTGACTCAGTTGGTTAAACAAAATGCAAAGAGCATCACACTCGTGAGTCTCAGCCCCATGTATCATTTGAGCTCTCCTTTCTTGCATAACTACAGCCTGTACAACGTGTCTGGGTCCATTATGTATGTAGCCATGGTCAAGGAGGACACACAATATAATAAAGTGTAAAAGGTAACGCAATGAACTTGCTTAACAAATAGGAATGAGCATCTCCTCTGAGACAGGCACTTTGTTGAAAATGTGCTAATGCATGAGACATATGGAAACTACATTCAGGTAGGAGAGAGAAGGAAGGGAAGGAGGAAAGGAGGGAGAAGTCACAAACCAAGTGCTAAAGATTTAGACAAAAAGGATTAGCAAGTGATATGAACTTTAATAAAGAACTGAAAACTCAAATTTGAAAATGAGCTACCCATTACCACTATTTGACAGTTCAAGTTTTATATCTTATGAGTTCTTTGTGTATTTCATAGCTATTATGTATCTAGAATGTCAAATTAAGCAAGATCTTGTTTGTCAGACAACACAAATTTGGAATCTGAGCTGAGACAGGACTTGAAATGGAGCTTGTTGTTGCTGTTCAGTTGCTAGGTCGTGTTCAACTCTTTGCAACCCCATGGACTGCAGCACGCCAGGCTTCCCTGTCCTTCCCTACCTCCCTGAGTTTGCTCAAAGTCTTTTCCATTGTGTCAGAGAAACCATCTAACCATCTCATCCTCTGTTGCCCCCTTCTCCTCCTTTACCTGTAAAAGGGGGCATTAGAGTGTTCAACTCTTTGCAACCCCATGGACTGCAGCACGCCAGGCTTCCCTGTCCTTCCCTACCTCCCTGAGTTTGCTCAAAGTCTTTTCCATTGTGTCAGAGAAACCATCTAACCATCTCATCCTCTGTTGCCCCCTTCTCCTCCTTTACCTGTAAAAGGGGGCATTAGGAAATGAATACGATAAACAAGATAAGAAATAAAATGTGTAAGTTGCTTTGGGAAACAGTGGTATTTAAAATGCTGATGAAAACTAAGCAAACATATCGAAGGCTAACTACAAACATTTTCCAAGCAAGATTTGGGCTAGTTTGTTTGTGCTGCCATAGGACCACTTACTGTATTATCTTTTTAAAAAATATTTATTTATTTGACTCCAGTGGGTCTTAGTTGCAGCTCATGGACTTTTTCTTTTTCTTTTTTCCTAGTTGTGGCATTCGGGATCTTCAGTTGAGACATGCAGAATCTTTTAGCGGTGGCGTGTGGAATCCTTCATTACAGCATGTGGGATCTAATTTCCCAACCAGGGATGGAACCTGGGCCCCCTGCACTGGGAGTGCAAAGTCTCAGCCAGTGAACCCCCAGGAAGTCCCAGCTTATCTCCTGTATGGACCACTATTTGCCTTCTCCCACCAATTCCCCATGGCCATCTTGACACTCTAGGTTTCTATAGAGGATGTCATAATGTAAAGAGAAATATAGATTTTTCTGATGGAATCCATGAGCTAGGTGAGGCCAAACAGAACATTTTATTCTTCTTGACAAATAAAAAGTTTAGAGTTGAGACTATGACCTAGACTGATTCAAGAAGGGAATTTTGAGGCTTGTATTTTTCTGAAAAACTGGGGACCCACATGCTCACTCTCCTTATGAATGGTGTAGCACATGGTAGTGAAGACAGGAACTACTAAAACTATTTTATTACACAGGGAAAGGGTGACATAAGAACAAGAGAGGAGCTGAAGAAATCTGAAGTTAAAGTTGGAGCCTGAATCAGATCACACCTGAAATTTGTGCTAATTTTACCCTTTGCAGCTGCTGGCCTCTTCACTGAGCCTATCATATCTATGAATCATTCAATCCAATTGAGTTCAATTTTCTAATAAAAATTTCTCCTGCCTATTCATGATGGAACTTTCTTTAAAAAAAATTTTATTTTAATTAAAAAAAAAAACTTTTGGCCACGTCCCATGTCATGTGGGATCTAAGCTCCCTGGGCAGAAAGCAAACCCACAACCCCTTGAGGTGGAGTCTTAACCACTGGACCACCAGGGAAATCCCCAAGATGGAATCCTCTTTGTTTGAAGTTTTATACATTTGAAAACTGTATGTCCCCCTTGTTGACTCTGCTATCCTAGGCAGACAGTGGATTTCTTTTCTAGCCTCAAACATTTCTGTCTCCTTGACCTCCTACCACAGAGGACTGCTCAGCTATGTGTCTTAATACTCTCCATGAATCAACAGCCCAGATCAATTTTCTGGAAACACTCTGGCCTCAGGATTGCATATTCTCTGACACTGGTTTAGGTTCTGAGGGAAGTAGCTATAAATTACTAAAAATGCTCTCTTGGAATACTACAGGATTGAAAAAAAAAAAAAAAGAAGAAAATGTCCTTGCCTTATCAGCATATATTCTGAGTTTTAATATGATGTTTTTATAAGCAAGTTGTATTTCATAAACAAGTTACTTTTTCTTTAAGTTTGAAGATTTTGGTTATTGAAATTAAATTACTGCCTAATGAACACAAATCTAGCTTAAATACTGTGTCTCCAGCTAAATGGTAAATGAGACTTTCTTACTGCATCCAGTTGTAGGAATATTTATGGATGAATTAAAAATATGTGGATATGATATGAATAATTATTCATGAAACACTTATTGATATTCTACTTTATAGCACATGGGCTTCCCTGGTGGCTCAGACCTGCAATATGGGAGACTTGGGTTCAACCCCTGGATTGGGAAAATCCCCTGGAGAAGGGAATGGCTACCTACTCCAGTATTCTGGCTGGGAGAATTCCATGGACAGAGGAGCCTGATGGGCTACAGTCCATGGGGTCACAAACAGTTGGAGACACAACTGACCAATTTTCACTTTGTGGCATACACTATTCTAGGTCCTATGAAGTTCATATTAGGAATAATAAAAAGTCATGTCTACTTTAAAAGACCTCATAGACAATAAAAGTGGGATAAGAGTGTCACCATCATAGAGATACAGTCATATAAATGAGCCAAAGTTTGTTTCTGTATATTGGCATTTAACTCTTTATTTCTTTTCATGTCTTTATTTATTTTTTGGGCCGCAAGACACATGGGATCTTAGTTCCCCAACCAGCGATCAAAACCGTACCTCTTGCATTGGAAGCTTGGAGTCTTAACCACTGGACCACCGAGGACGTGCCAATTGTTTATTTCATAGATCAGTCTGAGATGTTATTAGTTCAAAGTCCAACAGTGACTAGCTTCAAATTTTACACATCCAATTGTTAAACAGCAATCAGTTACACAGGTATTTTTAGCCTTTTAAAGTCTCCCTGCTTTGCATATCCCACAAAACTGTACCTAATGCCTGCTAGCTAGAGATAAGATAAAACCACAGGACAATAGAAAACACTGAGTTGCTATTTCCCTCCAGACTGCTGAGCACATTCTCTAGAAACAGAAGGCCCTCTCTGAGCCCTCTTTCTCGGGACTTACCCTCTCTCCTTCTAGATGGTGGCTCCCACCCCTTAAGCCTCCAGAGACTGATGCTGTGAGGTACTCCCCTGTATGTATACCCTTCAAAATAAAGCTTAGGAGTACAACTGCCAGGTCATTTCTTTTTCCTTGCTTATCCCCCAAATCCTCAAACACTGCCTACAGCACATAAACCCGATTCAGTGAAAGGGAAGGATATAGGACACTTGAGAGGACAAGGAAGGGGATAAAGGCAATCACAGTCATGGGGACAGAATGTCCTAAGTTCTGAAATGTAGTACATTCTGGATACGACCTTTCAGGAATTCAGTGTGACTGGAGTGTCAAAGCAGAATGTGAGAAATGAGACCAGACAGGTAGACAGCAGATAGAACATGTCATGCCAAGGGGTTTGTATTTATCCTGGCAGCAATGGAAGGCTGTTAAGAAATTTTAAGCAAGAAAGTAAGTGATCAGAATTGCATTTTAGAAAGATCCACCTGGCAGCAGTGTGGAGAATGGTTCTGAAGAAAATCAGTATCTAAAAAAGTTTTCTCAAACAAAAAGCTATTATAGTGAGAAATTATGAGGACTTGGACAAAGGTGTGATAGAGTTATGGAAGCAATGAGTGTTTTGTGGTTTTGTTTTTTTTTTTAAGAACAAGAATTGAGATAATTTTTCTGACTGACAACATAACGAGTGAGATGATGTGAAGAGAAAACTACAACTTTCTAGAATTTGGTTTGGGCAAATGGATACATTGTGATGTATACATTAAAGTTGAAATAGAAAACTTAGAAGAAAAAATGGATGGATTTTTTTTTTTTTTGGTTGATCAGCATTAATTTCAATTTTGGACATGTTGGATTTGAGGTCTTTAGATCATGTATGGATGTGAGAGTTGGATTGTGAAGAAAGCTGAGCACTGAAGAATTGATGCTTTTGAACTGCGGCGTTGGAGAAGACTCTTGAGAGTCCCTTGGACTGCAAGAAGGTCCAACCAATCCATCCAAAAGGAGATCAGTCTTGGGTGTTCAATGGAAGGACTGATGCTGAAGCTGAAACTCCAATACTTTGGCCACCTCATGCGAAGAGTTGACTCATTGGAAAAGACCCTGATGCTGGGATGGATTGAGGGTAGGAGGAGAAGGGGACGACAGAGGATGAGATGGCTGGATGGCATCACCAACTCGACAGACATTAGTTTGGGTAAACTCCGGGAGTTGGTGATGGACAGGGAGGCCTGGCATGCTGCAGTTCATGGGGTTGCAGAGTCGGACACAACTGAGCGACTGAACTGAACTAAACTGAACTGAGAGTCATTTAGTCATCACTGTTAGAGAACTGAGTGGAGCTGGGGGTCCAAAATTCAGGAAAAAATCTGGTTATAAGATGAAAATTTGGATCTAGCCAATGAGACTGTCCAAAAATAGTGACAAAATACAAGATTAGATTCCAAGGTACAGCAATATATGATGAACAACAAGAAAGGACTATGCAGAGGAGAGGTATCCAGGAAAGAGACAGAAGAAATACACAGAAAGAAAGAGAAAAATTAGAAGTTTTCACAACCTCCTTGTAAGATCAACTATTTAATAATATTAAATTTAAATAACTTTTATTCTTTACTTTGAAATATCAAAATAAGTGTGAACTCATTAGTACTTCTGAGCCATGCTCTTCAGATTGTAAAGATTGTGTGGTCCATATACATCAAAATCAACTAAGGGTTTGGTTTAAAATTCAGCAATATCTCCACAAATCTGAGTCAGTAATCCGGCATGTGGACCTAGGAATCTGATTTTACTAGCTTCCTAGGTTTAGTCCTCAGTTCAGCCCAGTCACTCAGTAGTGTCTGACCCTTTTAGAGTCGGTTTAGTAGGTTTAGTACTACTGCCTTATGAAGAACTTGGGGTAAGAGCTCCATTGATGTGAAACTGAAAACAAGAATTTTAAGATTCCAGGTTTGATATTAAAGATCTTTAATCCTCTTTCTACAGTGCTCAGATCAAGACTGCAAAAAATAGTTAACTATGCGAGAAAGATCAACCTAGTCATCAGTTTCTGAATCCAATTGAAAAGTTAAACTCGTGAAACAAAATAGGTTCTTTTCATGAACCGTTAGGTATGTATTTTTATTTTTATTTTTTTAATTTTTTTAAAATTTTTGTCATACTTTTTTAAAAAATATAAATTTACTTAAGTGTAGGTTAATTACTTTACAATATTGTATTGTTTTTTCTAATGATCAATGTAAGAGCCATAAAATGCCAATCTGTGTTATAATTAATTAACAAAATTAAATGAGAGAGGGAATTCCCTGGCTGTCCAATAGTTAGGACTCAGTGCTTTCACTGCCAAGGATGGGGTTCAATCCCTGGTCGGGGAACTAAGATCCCACAAGCCACATGAGAGGGCCAAAAAAAAACAAAATACAAAAAAAAAAAAAAGATCAATCTGAAAAAAAAAAGGAAATGAGTTTCAGCTATTCCAGCCAAGTCAGTAAATTTAAAATGCACACTCATTTTTAAGTGAACAGGAGCCTTTAAAATGTATCACAAACTGAAGATTAATGAATAAATGAGAAGAATGACCAGCTCCTGTAATAGAACTAATCACACAAAAAACTTCATAAGAACAGGACAGCTGTCAGTCTTGTCACAGCAGGCCAAAGCTTAGCAGAGTGCCTAGCATATAAACTACTTAATTTTAATAAATGGGTTTGAGATTCAAACAGAACTGTGTTCAAATACACATCTATCACACACCACTCCTTTGACTTTGAAAAATAATTGTTACCTCTCTGTCAGGGTTCCCTAGAGAAACAAAAGTAATAGAATATAGTCAAGTATACAGAAAGAGATTTATTCTAAAGAATTGACTCAGCAATTATGGAAGCTGAGAATCCCCACAATCTGCCATCTGCAAGCTGGAGGCCCAGGAAAACTGGCAGTGTGGTTCTGGTCCAAATTCACAGGCCCAGGAATCAGGGGAGCCAATGGTGTTAAGTCCCAGTCTGAGTCTGAAGGTTCAAAAGCCAGGAGCACTAATTTCCAAGGGCAGAAGCTGGATGTCCCAGTTCAAAGAGAGAGAACAAATTTGCCTTCTGTTATTTTTGTTCTATTTAGTCCTTCAACAGATTGGATGATGCCCACCTGCATTGGTGAGAGCCATCTTCTTTGTTGTCTATCAATTCAAATGTTCATCTTTTCGGGAGACACCCTTACAGACACAACCACAAATCATGTTTTACAAGCTATTTGGACATCTCTTAGCCCAGTCAAATTGAGACATGAAGTTAACCATCATATTCTCTCAGCTAATTTCCCTGTAAGCCTTCTTCTGGCAGTACACGGTACAGTGTATGAAAACTGACTCACACAACATAAGCAGTCAAAATATGCAGAGATAAATTGACCTTGAAGCTATCCAAGCTTAAGTCAGGGCCTCTTACTTGCCCAGGCCCCTTTCAAGGCCTTGCATGGGGCTCTACCAATGGGGTAACATGAACTGGTGTTTTTATAATATTTGCAAAAATAACATGTTTTTTTGTATTATTTTTAAAAGAAAGAGTCCCTGAATGAGCTTTAGGCCCTAGAAAACTTGGCTTTAGCAATGAATATATTATTATTATAAAAATAAATTATACACAACCTATAAAAATTCCTAGTAGACAGCTGGCACTCAATAAATGTATTATTTTCATGTATGTTTTAAATTATTTGTAATATAAATTGTTCCAGCAAGGTACACAGTAAAATATATAAAAATAAAAAATGGAAGAACATGTAAGAACAAGTTTTCTAACAGAACAGAGGTAAGATGAATCTATATACATTTCTATCTAATCTTTATACATTTCTGTATATAGATTAAATGTATATAGATAAAACTGGGCACTTATTTCTCAATGTGCATGAGCCTAAAGCAGATGAACTGCTAATGCTACTCAACTGTTCCCAGTATGAAGTAAGATATTTATCCTAAGAATTTTTTTTTTTTAATTAAAAGAAAACTAATCCAGTGGACAATTATGTTCAGGGTAGCTATAGAGTAAAATCAGCAACTGGTATCATATACATATTAAAGCCCCCATATACATATTAAAGAAAAATGTGATCACATTGTAGCTTTACTTTTCAGATTTTAGTAATTTTTTGTAAAAGGATGTGAAAAAAAAAAAAAAGGAAAACGTGTGTTTATGAATGTAGGTATGGATGCAATGGTTGAATAAAAACTCTGATAGAGGCGATAAGAAAAGCCAGTTAAGGACAGGTATATGCATTGTGAAACACGGTCACAATTGGATGGCAATTTTACAGCCAAAAGAGGCAAATTTATATGTGCAGTGACGTTAGTGAAGACGTAGTTAAAAACATATACAAAGGTTTGGGATGAAGCAACTGACTCGGGAATCCATTATACATAATGTTACACAGGAGTCTTGAGCCTGCCCTTTGCCTTCCCTCCTTCAGGCCGCCAGCTCCAGACACACCCGCAGCCCCTGCAGTTGCAACCTCACACCACTCACGCTGTCACGGCCCGGCGCCATCTTGACTTCACGCCCCTCACGTCCCTCACGCCAACGTGCCCCTCTGACCCCGGCGAGCACACGCCCCCTCACTCCTTGGTGACCCGCCCACCCCGGAGCTCCGCGCGATGTTGAGACCTCACGCCCCTCACGACCCCACGACCTCACGCCCCTCGTGCCCCTCATGCCTCACACCGCTCATGGTGCTTACGCTCCTTGTGCCACTCGTGTCCACCCGCTGTCTAGCTCACCAGCCCCTTCTGGCTGGCAGAAAGTAATGTGAGCATGTCTATTAAAAACGTTCGCTTCCGGGACGGCTCCAGAACTCGACCTGGCACCTCTGGGTCAGGCAGCAGGAGGCTCCAGTCTACAGATCTTGTGGACGCTCCAACTCCGGCCCCGGAAGATTGAGGAAAGTGGCTACAAGTGGAACGTGGCAGAGAAGACTTGTGCTCTTAGAAATGTACGCTCAGACTTGTGATGTCCTGAGACTATCAACTGACAGAACAGCTTGCAAATTACTAATTTTGCAAAAACAATGCAGCCACCTTCTTGTTGACTCCTGGGACATGACAAAAAGCTTCCGAAATGGCGACCTGGATACACTGGACACAAGCTGAGATCAATGAGTCCCGCCTTGAGACCGACCCTCATGCATCTGCTACCAGCTGAGCACGTGCCTTCCTTCGCTTCACCAGGGGGCGTGGACCATCTTCTCAGCTCCTCAACTTCTTGATCCGTGTCTGTGGCAGTGAGGCCCGAGGCAAGCTGACAGTATTTCCTGTTTTAGCAATGCAGTGTGTGTGTGGTGGGAAAATACTGGACAAATTGAGACGTGTTTTCTCCCAGATGTCAGATTCCAGTTGCCTAATGATACTTAGTAAGTTAGACAGGTTTCTGAAGGAAGTTTTGAAGCTCCCAGCAGGTGTCTTAGAAGGGCCATCTATTGGTTACACGGAGCACTCAGCCCAGACCTGTTTTCCACTGCAGAAAGAGTCCTGAGTATGCTTTTACACCGCAATGGCCGATCCTCCTCCTCTTCCTCTTCGGGATTTGTGTGACTAACCCTCAGGCACAGGCTTGCCTGTGCAGAGAAGGTCTGCATCCCATGGAGGGTTCCTATTTCCGGTATGAGATGGAGTGCTCCTATTCCTGGTATGAAAGTGGTGTGAGTTTCTGGTTCCCATGCCTGCAGTGCCACAACCCACGGTTCTGCCACTGTTGCTTTTGGCGTGGCCATGCCGGTGACGTGGCATGCTTAACTCTCTAAGTTTTCAGAAAGAATTAAAGTTCTTTTTCTCCCAGCCAATTGTCTTCATGCTTATAGGGTTTAAATGGTACAAAGCTGCATGAAATGAATGAGTTAATTTTTTGCCTCTCTAAAGTTGGGGGAATATTGTATTTTACGGTTGCCACGTGGATGTTCTTACTTTCCAAAATAGTATTTTAAATAACATTTGGGTGGAGGTAAGTGTTCGATTTTTCTGTGGTGTTTATAAATCATGTACTAAGTTCAGCGTCGCTCATTTTCCTTCTTTTCTCAGTTTATTTCCTGAGTTTTAAAAATGCTGTACTTTTATTTCCAAACAGTTGCTAGAGCCTTGTTTTAAAACCTTTCTATCTAGACTTTGTTGGTTTGCTGAAAGGTAGAAAAAAGAAGTCATAATTCAGGATATAAGTTCTTAGACTTGGTCCTCCTGCTGGACTTTTAAGTGTTGAAGGCTTCAAGAAGAAGTTTTTTGCTTTTTTATTTTTCCTAGGATGTGAGAGTTGGACTGTGAAGAAAGCTGATCGCCGAAGAATTAATGCTCTTCTCCAACTGTGGTGTTGGAGAAGACTCTTGAGAGTCTCTTGGACTGCAAGGAGATCCAACCAGTCCATTCTAAAGGAGATCAGTCCTGGGTGTTCTTTAGAAGGAATGATGCTAAAGCTGAAACTCCAGTACTTTGGCCACCTCATGCGAAAAATTGACTCACTGGGAAAGACTCTGATGGTGGGAGGGATTGGGGGCAGGAGGAGAAGGGGACGACAGAGGATGAGATGGCTGGATGGCATCACGGACTCGATGGACGTGAGTCTGAGTGAACTCCGGGAGTTGGTGAAGGATAGGGAGGCCTGGTGTGCTGCAGTTCATGGGGTTGCAAAGAGTTGGACAGGACTGAGCGACTGAACTGAACTGAACCTTTTTAAAACTAAACCAAGAGAAATTAAATATGTAAGTCCGTATTAGGGATTAGTTAAAAGCAAAACCAAACTGTAATCAAATGTTTACTTCCTACATTTCTGATATGTTGGAGATAATTTTTTTTATTAGATAGCTTGTCAGTTAACCATATAAATTTTGTTAAACTGAGCATCCTACCATGGGTCTTGTGTTGTAAATTCCAATTTTTTTTTTTTTTTGTTGAGAAGTCAAAATTATTTTAAAAATTTAAACTAGTAAAGGAAAAAAGAAGTAACACCTAGTAGTTTCTTCTCTATATTTTATTGGTTAGAGAGAATTTATAGATTTTCAAATAGTTACTTTTTTCTTAATGTACATTTCAGGAAAAATCAAGTATATCAGGATGCATAATTTTGATGGTGGTATCATAATGTATCAGTTCTGAATTTTGAAGAGTATATGCATTATGTATAGTAGATGCATACTGGTAAGGCCTTTTAACAGTATGAGAGTGTGTGTGTGTACCTTCTTTTCAAGATTAGGGCTATGTGCAATGCTTTAGTGCTTTGAGGGAGATAACCGTGAATTTTGAGGATGATTGAGTAAAGATGTTTCCATCTAATGAAAAGATGTGTAATCGATTTAGTCGTAATTTCTTTGAAGATTGTCCACTGTATCTATACTGATATTTTGAGTGAATGTTTCTCTGTGTTCACAACAGATGAATTTAGTGTGTATTTAACAAGTTTATATATTAATTTGCATTGTAGGTTTGATATGTATAATGTTGGTGCTTGAATGTTTACTTTGATTTTTCCAAAAGTTTTTAATATTTTATCTAAGTAACTATGTGATATAATTTCTTATTCTTCTAGTCATCAATGCATTCATTTGTCTTTAGTATAGAAAAAAAAAAGCCATACAATACTGTTTTCTTTAAAAAAAAAAAGAATCCTTGGAATAAGCCATCATCCTAGTTACAAACCATGAACCATACTCATGGCTGAGAGGCCCTGACATAGAACATAGAAGCTCAGCCACTTAAGAAATAAGAGGGCATTCCACAAACAAATAATAACATAATTTTATACTTTTCCATGGCATCTTTTTTGTCCTAGAAAAGCTTGATTAAAAATTAACATTTTCTCGGAATTCCCTGGTGGTCCAGTGGTTAGGACTGCGTGCTTTCACTGCTTGGGGCCCAGATTCATTCCCTGGTCTGGGAACTGAGAGTCCCACAAGCCAAAAAAATTAACTTTTTGGTGTATGGTATCTAAAATGTGAATCCCCTAGATCAGAGATAAGCAGACTTTTTCCTAAAAGGTTAGCGAGTAACAATTTTGGGCTTTGCAGGCCCTACTTGTCTCTGTCACAGATATTCCATAGTAACAGAAAAGCAGTCATAAAAACTTCATAAATGAATGGAGATGGCTATGAGCTAATGAAAATTATTTAGACACTGAAATTTAAATTTCTTACATTGTCACAAAATATTTTTTTTCAATGATTTAAAAATGTAAAACCATTTTTAAATAGTGGACTGTACAAAAAGATAGCAGACTGGATTTTACCACTGGAATATAGTTTTGCCAAACCCTGGCCTATGTGTTTTTCAATAGGATTCCTCCCCTGTCCCCCAATGGTATAATAGTTTGGTTGAAGGTGAAGGTGAAGTCGCTCAGTCATGTCCGACTCTTTGCAACCCCGTGGACTGTAACCTACTAGGCTTCTCTGTCCATGGGATTCTCCAGGCAAGAATACTGGAGTGGATTGCCATTTCCTTCTCCAGGGGATCTTCCCGACCCAGGGATCGAACCCGGGTCTCCCGCATTGGAGGCATACGCTTTAACCTCTGAGCCACCAATAATTTATGATGAACCTCAAAATGGATGGCTAGGAATAAAATTCTTCTAAATTAAGTCAAAAATGACATTTTATAATTTTTCTATCATTTCTTGAGAAAACAATTTTTAGCAATTTTTAATAACATGAAGTAAATTTGTCACATTCTCCATTGGAATTTTTGGAAATAAGCATAAAGATAGCTTATATGTAAATAAGTTTTTGCCTTCTTTCAAATTCTTTAAAAAAAAATTTAATTCTCCCTCATTTCAATTTGCATGTCTAATTTAAGTGCCTTATGATTCTGAGAATATTGATTGAGAGTAATTTAACTTTTTAAAACTTCTTAATTTTATATATAACAGTATCTCATTAAAGATGTGTATAAGAGACAGGTGCTAATGCATGAGACATATGGAAACTACATTCAGGTAGGAGAGAGACGGAAGGGAAGGAGGAAAGGCTGTCTCTTATACACATCTATGGAAACTGTGACAGGTTTTATTTTCTTGGGCTTCAAAATCGCTGCAGATGGTGACTGCAGCTACGAAGTTAAAAGATGCTTGCTCCTTGGAAGGAAATATGACAGACCTAGACAGCATATTAAAAATCAGAAACATCATTTTGCCAACAAAGGTCCATCTAGTCAAGGCTATGGCTTTTCCAGTAGACATGTATGGATGTGAGAGTTGGACCATAAAGCAGGCTGAGCACCAAAGAATTGATGTTTTTGAATTGCAGTGCTGGAGAAGACTCTTGAGAGTCCCTTGGACTGCAAGGAGATCAGATCAGTCAGTCCTAAAAGAAATCAACCCTGAATATTCATTGGAAGGACTGATGTTGAAGGTGAAGCTCCAATACTCTGGCCACCTGATGTGAGGAGCCAACTCATTAGAAAAGATCCTGATGCTGGGAGAGATGGAGGGCAGAAGAAGGGGGCATCAGAGGATGAGGTGTTTGGATGGCATCACCAACCCAATGGACATAAGTTTGATCGAACTCTGGGGGATAGTGAAGGACAGGGAAGCCAAGCATTGCTCCAGTCCATGGGGTCGCAAAGAATCGGACATGACCTAGGGACCGAACAATAAGGGTTCTTTTGAAGTGAAAGTCGCTCAGTTGTGTCCGACTCTTTGCAACCCCATGGACTATACAATGCATGGAATTCTCCAGGCCAGAATAGTGGAGTGGGTAGCCTTTCCCTTCTCTAGGGGATCTTCCCAACCCAAGGATCAAATCCAGGTCTCCCACATTGCAGGCAGATTTTTTACCAGCTGAGCCACAAGGGAAGCCCTGGGAATCTCCAAGCTTGGAATTGAAACCAGAAGTGAGAGATGCCTTAAGGACAGCTAAAAGGTACAGGTTAAAAGTTAGCAGTGCTCCCTTTGTGCAGGTCTGTGCTCTGAGTTCTCAGTTTCTCTGAGGCACTATGACATCCTAAGCGAGTTCCATTCTTCTTTCTGTTCCTCTCTGCTCTATTTTCTCAGTTCTGCAACATGAGAGTGGTAACCCTAGGGAGAAGAGTCAGGAAAAAAACAAGCATGTTAGGAGTTAAGTGGCTTCCCCCCAGCTCTGCCTTCAGTTCAGTTGAGTTCAATCGCTCAGTCGTGTCCGACTCTTTGCAACCCCATGAACCGCAGCACACCAGGCCTCCCTGTCCATCACCAACTCCCGGAGTACATTCACCTTTCTATATAAAAAGGACATTCAATATCTTATTTTTCAGTTCTTCAACTTACATAGTTTAAAGAGTAGAGTTTGTGTGCTAGTACATATTTAAATTTTTTTCAATTAAAATTTTTTATTGAAATAGAGTTGATTTACAGTGTTGTGTTCATTTCAGGTTTATAGCAAAGTGAATTAGTTATATATATATTTTTTTCAGATTCTTTTAAATTATAGTTATAGGTTATTACAAGATATTGAGTATGGTTCCCTGTGCTATACAGTAGGTCCTTGTTGGTTATCTATTTTACATGTATATTTTAGTCCCAAACTTCTAAGTGATCCCTCCTCCCATATTTGAAAATCTTAATTGAAATGATATTCTTTGCAATAAGCTAATTTAAATGATCCCCCCTCCTAAAAGTTTGTTTATTCAAAATAAAATGTATTTGTCCATATTTATTAATTTTAAACCTTATTATCCCTTCAAATTTATTTTTGTGTTCCTATGCATTAACCTTTTCAGTGGTTAGACCCACACCAGCACAAACAAACTAAATGTACACAAACTCCAGTTCACTTCAGTGATGTGAGAATCACCTTATTAGGTAAGGGACATCCCAAATTTCCAGGCACTGGTATTCCAAAATTTCAGTATCTTCATATAATAAACAGGCAAACATACCCAGTTCTGAGTATGTTTCCTTCCTTCTGCTACAGTAAAGCAGATCTCACTCCCTTCACTGAAGGCTAATTCTTCCACCTATACTTAGTATCTAACTCTTCTGCCTCCTCGAGGATCTTCAGTCAGTTTAGTTCAGTCACTCAGTTGTGTCCGACTCTTTGCTAGATGGTGGACTGCAGCATGCCAGGCTTCCCTGTCCATCACCGAATCCCAGAGCTTACTCAAACTCATGTCTGTCGAGTCGGTGATGCCATCCAACCATCCCATCCTCTTTCGTCCCCTTCTCTGCTCTTCAATCTTTCCCAGCATCACGGTCTTTTCAGATGAGTCAGTTCTTAGCATCAGGTGGCCAAAGTACTGGAGTTTCAGCTTCAGCATCAGTCCTTCCAGTGAATATTCAGGACTGATTTCTTTTAGAATGGACTGGTTGGATCTCTTTGCAGTCCAAGGGACTCTCAAGAGTCTTCTCCAATACCACAGTTCAAAAGCATCAATACTTCAGTTCTCAGCTTTCTTTATAGTCCAACTCTCACATCTATACATGACTAGTGGAAAACCAGAGCATTGATTAGATGGACCTTTGTTGGTCAAGTAATGTCTTTGCTTTTTAATAGGCTGTCTAGATTGGTCATAGCTTTTCTTCCAAGGAGCAAGCATCTTTACCTTAGAGCTTATCTCATCACTTTTCTACATGTTCACACTCAAAATTTCAGTGGGTTCCCTCTAAGCAGAGGTCATATTTTTCTTGTCTTTGTTTTTAACCTTGATTAGGGCAAAATTAAATTCATTGTAGTCCTGTTTCATGACACACTGTCATCATTAACCCATTCATGTACCTATTTTACTTAATTAGCTATTTACCAAGTTATTATAAATAATGTTACATGCTTCTAAACCCTCCAACCAAAACACAGTGCCAGGATCTTGACCTACATCTAGATATTTAGTTTTCTTTACATCACATACCATCATTCTGCATGTTATGTTTGTCATTTCATTGTTCTCCCAAATACATAGTTCGATCATATATATACATACATATATATGTATGTGTGTGTGTATATATATGTATGTATGTATATTATGTTTTAACTTCATAAAAAAGGTATCACTTTTTATTCAGTCCTTTGGACTCTATCTGCTGACTATAGTGGCACTAAGATTTTCTATATTTCACTATAGCTTATTCATATTGACTGTGCAGTCCCTTGTGGGAATGTGGCATAATGTATTCTATTTTTCTATTTAAAAGAAATGAGTTATTTTTGCTATTATGAAAGCAGTGTTTCTATGAATATTCTTACATGCATCTATTAATATTCAAGAGTTTCTCTTAGTTATGTATCTAGATGTTGAATAGCTAAATCATAGTATATATGTGTTTGATTTCAGGAGGAAATGTTAAAATGTTTTCATAGTGGCTGCATAGTGGTTTCAAACTTTTATTTATTTTATTACTAACAATGTATAGTGGATTATGTGGACCCAGATCTCTCTACTTTGTTTGAACAGAATTTCTCATTTTGCTGGTAGAATCATTATAAAATGCTATTTAATTGTGGTCTTGATTTGCATTTTCCTGAAGACCGATAATGTTGAACTTCTGTCTATTCCTTTGCCAGTTTTTCTGTTGGGGTATTTGTGCTCATATATTTTTCTTGATACTGATCTAATTGTGTATATTGTAAATATCTTTTTCCAATTTGTAAGTTAGGTTTGAAATTTCTTTAATTTAAAAATTAATCTTTGATGAATAAATGTGATTAATCTTAGTATTTTAAGTTTAGTAATTTCTTTTTTATAAAATTGTTTTCATGCATTGTTTAAGACAGCACACATATATTGAACTCTAAAAATATTTTCAGTGCTCAAATTTTTTTTTTAGATTTACTCCTAAAATCTATAACTCCTAAAATATGGAGTTAATTGTTTTAAAATGATGTGAGGAAGGAATCCAACATTCATATTTTTCCATATAAATTATTTTTCCAACTCAGTTTATCAAACTATCTTATCATTCTTACTCATTTATCATATCACCTCTAGCCCATGTCTAATATCTGTACTACATGGCTCAGTCAATTTCTGATTGGTTAACTACTTAATTTGCTTCTTTTACACAAAAACTAGATTATCATATTCGCTATTTCTTAAAGAATCATAGTAACTGCTCAACCTCTACTTTTATTCATGTATGCTCCCATGTACACACACACATGCACAACACACACACAATTCTTGGACATTTTTGTTTTTTGTATATATATATATCGTCCCCATTTTGAAGCTCCCTGCCCTCTTCCTCCCCATCCCACCCCTCTAGAGCCCCTATTTGAGTTTCCTGAGCCATACGGCAAATTCCAATTGGCTGTCTATTTTACATATGGTAATGTAAGTTTCCATGTTACTCTTTCCATACATCTTTCCATCTCTGGAAAGGGGATGTCCATAAGTCTATAAGTTCATATCCATGTCCATAAGTCTATTCTCTATGTCTGTTTCTCCATTGTTGCCCTGAAAGTAGCTTCTTCAGTACCATTTATCTAGATTCTGTATATATGTGTTCAGTTCAGTTCAGTCGCTCAGTCGTGTCTGACTCTGCAACACCATGAATTGCAGCACGCCAGGTCTCCCTGTCCATCACCAACTCTCGGAGTTCACTCAAACTCACGTCCATCGAGCCAGTGATGCCATCCAGCCGTCTCATCCTCCCTCATTCCCTTTTCCTCCTGCCCGCAATCCCTCCCAGCATCAGAGTCTTTTCCAATGAGTCAACTCTTCGCATGAAATGGCCAAAGTACTGGAGTTTCAGCTTTAGCATCATTCCTTCCAAAGAACACCCAGGACTGATCTCCTTCAGAATGGACTGGTTGTATCTCCTTGCAGTCCAAGGGACTCTCAAGAGTCTTCTCCAACACCACAGCTCAAAAGCATCAATTCTTCGGTGCTCAGCTTGCTTCACCGGAGAAGGCAATGGCACCCCACTCCAGTACTCTTGCCTGGAAAATCCCATGAATGGAGGAGCCTGGTAGGCTGCAGTCCATGGGGTCAAGAGTCGGACACGACTGAGCGACTTCACTTTCACTTTTCACTCATGCATTGGAGAAGGAAATGGCAACCCACTCCAGTGATCTTGCCTGGAGAATCCCAGGGATGGGGGAGCCTGGTGGGCTGCCATCTATGGGGTCGCACAGAGTCGGACACGACTGAAGCGACTTAGCAGCAGCAGCAGCAGCAGCTTTCTTCACAGTCCAACTCTCACATCCATGCATGACCACTGAAAAAACCATAGCCTTGACTAGACGGACCTTTGTTGGCAAAGTAATGTTTCTGCTTTTGAATATGCTATCTGTGTTGGTCATAACTTTCCTTCCAAGGAGTAAGCATCTTTTAATTTTATGGCTGCAGTCACCATCTGCAGTGATTTTGGAGCCCCAAAAAATAAAGTCTGACACTGTTTCCACTGTTTGCCCATCTCTTTCCCATGAAGTGAACTCTCACATCCATACATGACCACAGGAAAAACCATAGCCTTGACTAGACGGACCTTAGTCGGCAAAGTAATGTCTCTGCTTTTGAAAATACTATCTAGATTGGACATAACTTTTCTTCCAAGGAGTAAGCATCTTCTAATTTCATGGCTGCATTCACCATCTGCAGTGATTTTGGAGCCCCCAAAAATAAAGTCTGACACTGTTTCCACTGTTTGCCCATCTATTTCCCATGAAGTGATGGGACCAGATGCCATGATCTTCGTTTTCTGAATGTTGAGCTTTAAGCCAACTTTTTCACTCTCCTCTTTTACTTTCATCAAGAGGCTTTTTAGTTCCTCTTCACTTTCTGCCATAAGGGTGGTGTCATCTGCATATCTGAGGTTATTGATATAAGAAACTACTTACCTGGAGGCTGCTTCTCTTCTCAAGTATCTACCTTCTACTGAGTCCAGATGGGACTCTGGAGAGGTTAATTTCTTCTATTTTACAGTGCAAGGAAGGTCTGAAAAGAAATGTCAGTGATGTCTAGTCAGCAACAAACTATCCAGCACACATTCATTTTACTGCTGGTTTTGTTTTGTAACCCTGTCAGGCTCTCATGCAGGTTTATACCTGCATTTTGTATATGAGGAAACAAGTTCAGAGGTTTATTCAAAATAGCAATTTCTCAGTCTCTTGTATCTCTTGTAACGACACTTACTTCGGGATATAACTGCAATAACTAAACAGTCTGGAGACGTTGAAAAGCAGTATGTTTTGAGAAAATACTTCTATCCATGTTTGATACGTGACATAATTTTGGAAAATGTTTTAAGACTTTGTTCTTCAAAATGTTTAAACCGAAAGAGTTTCTAAGTTAATCTTAATTTAACAAGAAAATTAGGCAACTCCTTGAAAAGTTTAGTTAATTAAGGTTTTAATTTAAATAAAGAAGATATAGGTACATTTGTTCCTCAGTATCTTTAGGAGATTGATTCCAGGACCTGCTGCCGATTCCAAAGTCTGAAGATGCTTGGGTCGCATAGTTGGCCTTCCCTTTCCACAGTACTGCATTTACAAATCCAGCCAGCTGCAGTTTATGTAGTACTGCAGTATTTATTGAAAAAAGATCTACAGTTCAAACAAATCCTCACAGTTCAAACCCACGTTGTTCAAGGGTCAACTCTAGTGAGTTTTTCAAAGAAAAAGTATAGTACTATGTGATTCTAAATTTTAAGATATGTTGTTAATGATCTCTGTGCTTTTTAATAAAAGAGTGATATCAGTCATGGGAAGTCAAATATTTTCACAAAACTTTATTGTTACATGTCTAAAAAGTAATTGAAAGATGAAGCATGTTTTGAGGGATGGCAGGAAGAGAAAAGTCAAATATTTAAAGTTTGCTGCAAGTTTCCATGGATAAGTTATAGAGTAATTTGATGATTTTGCTTTTTAGTGCAATTTTTATGTTCTTCTCGAAATATTCAAGTTGTGACACGTATCATATCACTTCCTTTTACAACAGTGAGAAACCTACTGTTATTCACAGTATATTTACTTATTTCCTCAATTTTAGAATACACAGAATGTAGTTACAGAACTGCTTATATGTACCACTATAAAAATCAAACTTATCTCAAAGTAGAATTGCTGAATTTTTTTGAGGTGCCTGTATCAATTTACATTCCCACCAACAGTGCACAAGGGCTCCCTTTTCTCCACATCCTTGGCAACACGTTATTTGTTTTCTTTTTGATAAAAGCCATTCTGACAGGTGTGGGGGGCTATCTCATTGTGGTTTTGATTTGCTTTTTCCTCATGATTAGTGATGTTGAGCATCTTTTCATGTGTCTGTTGGTCATCTGTATGTCTTTGAAAAAATGTCTGTTCGGGTCCTCTGCCTATTTTGTAGTCTAGTTTGTTTTTTCGATGTTTAGTTTTGTGAATTCATTGTATATTTTAGATATTAACCAGTTATCAGATATATCATTTGCAAATATCTTCTGCAATTCAGCAGGCTGCCTTTTTGTTTTGTTGATAGTTTCCTTCGTTATACAAAAGTTTTTTAGTTTTATGTAGTCCTATTTGTTTATTTTTGCTTTTGTTTCCTTTGCTCAAAGACACTTGTCCAAAAAATATTGCTAGGACCAATGTCAAAAAAGCATACTGCTTCTTCTAGAAGTTTTATGGTTTCAAATCTTACATTTAAATCTTTAATCCATTTTGAGTTTATGTTTGTGTATGGTATGAAAAAATAGTCCAGTTTGATTATTTTGCATGTAATTGTCCAGTTTTTCTAACACCACTTAGTGAAGAGGTTGTCTTTTCCTTAGTGTGTGTTCTTATCTTCTTTGTTGTAAATTAATTGCCCATGTAAGTGTGGTTTCATTTCTGGGCTATCTATTTTCCATTGATTTGTGTGTCTGTTTTTAGGTCAAACCTATATTGTTTTGATGATTATAGCTTTGTAATATAGATTGAAATCGGGAAGCACAATCCCTCCAACTTTTTCTTTTTTCTCAAGATTGTTTGGGTTCAGTTCAGTTCAGTCGCTCAGTCGTGTCCGACTCCTTGTGACCCCATGAATCGCAGCACGCCAGACCTCCCTGTCCATCACCATCTCTCAGAGTTCACTCAGACTCACGTCCATCGAGTCTGTGATGCCATCCAGCCATCTCATCCTCGGTCGTCCCCTTCTCCTCCTGCCCCCAATCCCTCCCAGCATCAGAGTCTTTTCCAATGAGTCAACTCTTCTTATGAGGTGGCCAAAGTACTGGATATTGAGGGTTTTTTGTGTTTCCTTACAAATTTTTTAGATTGTTCTACTTCTGTGAAAATACCATTGGAATTTTGATAGAGATTACATTGAATCTGTATATTATTTTGGGTAGTATGGATTATGTTAATTTTACACCCTGCTACCTTACTCGGTTCTCTTATTGTTTGAATTAGTTTTAGCATTGATTCTCTAGGATTTGTCACATAGTGTCATATTTTCTGCAAATAGATATAGTTTTGCTTCTTTTCCAATTTTTATTCTCCTGTTTGCTTTCTCTCATCTAATTACATTGGCTTTTACTTCCAGTAAAAGATTTAATACCAGAGGAGATGATATACATCCTTATCTTTTTCCTGATTTTAGTGTAAATGCACCTGTGCCCAGTCACTAAGTCATGTCAGACTTTTTGTGACCTCAGTGACTGTAGTCTGCCAGGTTCCTCTCTACATGGGATTCTCCAGGCCAGAATACTGCCCACTCCAGTATTCTTACCTGGAGAATCCCATGGGGATTTATTTATATGATAATATGAATATATATATATGTATATATATAATATGTATATATATATTATATATATATATGTGTGTGCTACTGCTGCTAAGTCACTTCAGTCGTGTCCGACTCTGTGCGACCCCAGAGATGGCAGCCTACCAGGCTCTTCTGTCCCTGGGATTCTCCAGGCAAGAACACTGGAGTGGGGTGCCATTGCCTTCTCCGATATATGTGTGTATATATATATATATATATATAATCGTGTTAAGAGAGGATCTGTAACTTTTTTATTTTTTCCAGGAATGGATATTGAATTTGTTGAAGGCTTTTTCATCATCTGTGAATAGAATCAAGTTTTTTTTCCCCCCCTTAGATCTTAAGGAACTGATCTTGGTTTCCTGGATTAAATCTTAGTTGTTCCTGGTGTAGTATTTTCTTAATGTGTTCACTAATTTTTAAGGTGAGTACTTTTACAATTATAGTCATATGTGATGTTGGTCTTTTTTTTTTGTACTGTGTTTATCAGTTATTACTTATCATTATTCTTGCTTCATAAAAAGAATTGGGAAAGTTTTCTGGTATTCAGAGTTATAGATTTGTGAAACCATCTGGGCCTGGTGCTTTTTTATTTTTTGATAACTTATTTCTTCAACAGAAATTGGTCAGTTCAAACTTTGTAGTTCTTATAGACTTAATTTGGTAAACTATTTTTTTCTGGTGTATTAACTATTTCACCTGTATTTTAAAATTTATTTGTCTAGAAATCTGCAGAGTAGTTTCTTATGATTTAAACTTTTATCCTTCTGTTTCAATCCTCTTGTCACTTATTATTTTTTATATTTATGCTTTCTCCTTTATTTAAGTTAGTTGACTGTCTATTTTGTTAATTTAAAAGCAAACATTTAAATTGATTATTTAGATCCTTTTTTCCATTTTCTATCTTATCATTTCCTGCTTTTATTCTTATTTTCTGCTTTGTGCTTTCTTTGGTTTAGTTTGTTATTCCTTTTCAAGTCTTTGAACTGCTAATTATTTATATTTCTGCCTCATTTCTATTGATAAAAGTGTTTAAGTGTTTAAATGAATTTTCTTTTAATCGCTGCTTCAAATATATCTCATAGATTCCTTCTAGCATGTTATGAAAAATTTCAAGCAGTGAGCAAAATTGACTTTTACACTGAAGACCCATATATCTACCACCTTGATTCCCTTTTTTTTTTTTTTTTTACCTTACAACTTACTCATTTATCTATTTCTCTCTCTATCCATTTACCAATTGAAGACATTAGTAGGCTTTCCCCTTAAATCTTTAGCATGCTTATCTGTAAGTAGAGTTTAATATTTCTTTATAATTTTTTCCTTTTGAAAACGAAAACAAATTCTTTTTGAGGCGAAATTTATATACATTTAAATGCACAAATTCTAAGCATATACTTGCTAAGTTCTGATGCATGCATTACCTCCCAGCATACATTACTCTTACCCAGAAAATTCCCTCATTTGTTGATGTTCAGTCACTGAGTCATGTTCAGCTCTTTGTGACTTTATGGACTGCAGCATGCCAGTCCTTCCCTGATCTTTACCATCACCTGGAGCTTGCTCAAACTCTAATCCATCGAGTCAGTGATGCCATCCAACCTTCTCATCCTCTGTCATCCCCTTCTCCTGTCTTCCATCTTTCCCAGCATGAGTCTTTTCTAAGGTGTGGGCTCTTCGCATCAGGTGGCCAAAGTACTGGAATTTCAGCTTCAGCATCAGTTCTTCCAATGAATATTCAGGGTTGATTTCCTTTAGGACTGACTGGTTTGATCTCCTTGCAGTCCACAGGAGTCTCAAGAGTCTTTTCCAATACCACAGTTTGAAAGCATCAGATCTTTGGTGCTAAGCCTTCCCTCATAGTTGTTGCCAATGAATTCCTGCTTGCATTCTGCTTAGAGGTAACCATTGTTTTCACTTTTTTTCTGCTGTAGATTAATTTTTATGAGTGTTAAAAATTTCTATTCAGCATACTTCTGAGATTCAGTCATGTTGTTGTGTATATCAGTAGTTCAGTTCAGTCGCTCAGTCGTGTCCAACTCTTTGTGACCACATGAACCGCAGCACGCCAGGCCTCTCTGTTCATCACCAACTCCCAGAGTCCACCCAAACCCATGCCCATCGAGTAGGTGATGCCATCCAACCATCTCATCCTCTGTCGTTCCCTTCTCCTCCTGCCCTCAATCTTTCCCAGCATCAGGGTATTTTTCCAATCTTCACTTTCTGCCATAAGGGTGGTGTCATCTGCATATCTGAGGTTATTGATATTTCTCCTGGCAGTCTTGATTCCAACTTGTGCTTCCTCCAGCCCAGCATTTCTCATGAGGTACTCTGCATAGAATTAAATAAGCAGGGTGACAATATGCAGCCTTGATATACTCCTTTTTCTATTTGGAACCAGTCCAGTTCCATGTCCAGTTCTAACTGTTGCTTCCTGACCTGCATACAGGTTTCTCAAGAGGCAGGTCAGGTGTTATTGTTGAATGTGAAAGTGAAAGTTGCTCAGTCAGTGTCCGCCTCTTTGCAACCCGATGGACTATACAGTCCACGGAATTCTCCAGGTCAGAATACTGGAGTCGGTAGAAGGTTCCCTTCTCCAGGGGACCTTCCCAACCCAGGGATCAAATCTAGGTCTCCTGCATTGCACACAGAGTCTTTACAAGCCTGTCCCTTCTCCAGCAGATCTTCCTGACCCAGGAATCGAACTGGGGTCTCCTGCATTGCAGGCAGATTCTTTACCAAGTGAGCTATCAGGAAAGCTTTTGTTGTTGAATAGTATTCTATTGTATGCATTTATCCCATTTTTCTAGATTTTTATGTAGATGTAATGATATAATAGAGATATTTTGCAAGTGGCTTCATACAGTAAGCCTAATGCTTTGATTTATGTATCCCTATTTTGTTCTTGTTTATTGCTAATTAGTGACCATACCACTGTTTATCTATTTTCTTGTTATGATCTCCTAGACTATTTATGGGTTGGGCTATTATGAATAAAGTTACTATAAACATTTCTTTTACACATCTTTTTTTAAAATATCTAAATTAATTTCTCATAATGAAAATCTAGTTGTTCAACTTCTGAGTCCTAGTGTAGGAACCTGTTTTAGTTTTATAAAAAAATTAGTTTTCCAAATGATTTTCCATGGCTGTATCATTTATATTCCCACCAAAAATGTACATGAATTCCAGTTACTTACAAACTCACCCATACTTGGTGTGTTAGTCTTATTAATTTTAGCAAAAGCTGTCAACTTGTAGTGCTATTTCATGGTTTTAAAATGTATTTGTAATTTTAGCTTTTTTGTTTGTACCTATGGTACATGTTTTTTTATTGTGGTAAAAAGCACATAAATGATAATTTTAAACATATTTTCAGGGCACATTTTAGTATTGTTAAGTATATGCACATTTTGTACAAAAGATCTATAAAACTCTTTCATCTTTTGTGACTGCGACTCTATACCTTTGGAACAA
Source organism: Cephalophus harveyi (assembly GCA_006410635.1). Taxonomy (NCBI): domain Eukaryota; kingdom Metazoa; phylum Chordata; class Mammalia; order Artiodactyla; family Bovidae; genus Cephalophus; species Cephalophus harveyi. The sequence continues at coordinate 54,873 of SJYT01035463.1, forward strand.
CAGCTCTCAGTTTCCCCCTCCTCTCCTCTCCTGGCAGTCACCCTTCTGCTTTGTTTCTATGAATTTGATTGTATCAGACACATCATATATAAATGGAATTATGCTCTGTTTACCTTTTTAGAGTTGGACTGTGAAGAAGGCTGATCGCCGAAGAATTGATGCTTTTGAAGTGTGGTGTTGGAGAAGACTCTTGAGAGTCCCTTGGACTGCAAGGAGATCCAACCAGTCCATTCTGAAGGAGATCAACCCTGGGATTTCTTTGGAAGGAATGATGCTAAAGCTGAAACTCCAGTACTTTGGCCACCTCA